>CM033477.1:133999993-134407406 GCA_019447015.1 Hymenochirus boettgeri
TATACCTATACGCGAGTATTGAATCCATGAGTAAAATGTCTATTATACCTATACGCAAGTATTGAATCCACAAGTAAAATGTCTATTATACCTATTCGCGAGTAAATATCAAATCCGTGAGTAAAATGTCTATTATACCTATATGCAAGTTTCAAATCTGTGAGTAAAATGTCTATTATACCTATTCGCAAGTATCAAATCTGTGAGTAAAATGTCTATTATACCTATACGCAAGTATTGAATCCACGAGTAAAATGTCTATTATACCTATTCGCGAGTAAATATCAAATCCGTGAGTAAAATGTCTATTATACCTATATGCAAGTATCAAATCTGTGAGTAAAATGTCTATTATACCTATTCGCAAAACGATGACTGGATACTAAGTGCTGTCAGGCATTGTGGGGCATCTTCCTGCATAGAGGGGGAAGCATTATCTTGAGGTCACACAGTTTATTTTATATTTTACATTGTTCAGTGTAATAAAATAATGCATTAGATACAATAAAGCTTCTATCCAATGATGTGGACCTCTGAATCTTGCCAGGGCCTTTTAACAGAGGGGTAGGAAGTTTTAGCACTGACAGTGGGACAAGGTGGGACAGCCATTGCTATTTTCAAGGCTATATACAAGTTATCCTGTCAGCCAGCTTGTCTGCCATTGACTGCAATATCATATTCTGGTAACGTTCAGTAAGTGAACTTACAGCGAACGGAACCTTACGGTTTGTCTATCACCACCCTTTAGTAATACTATTTTGTAAATAGAGATGGACTAGAACCCGAGTTCGAGCCGAACTATTCGAGTTCGAACAGACTCGGACTTTATAAATATCGAATCTGTGACAAAATATCTATTATACCTATATGTGAGTATCGAATCCGCGAGTAAAATGTATATTATACCTTTTCGCGTATCAAATCTGTGGTAAAATGTCTATTATATCTATTCGTGAGTAAATATCGAATCCGTGAGTAAAATGTCTATTATACCTATACGCAAGTATCGCAGTATCAAATCTGTGAGTAAAATGTCTATTATACCTATTCGCAAGTATCAAATCTGTGATGTAAATGTCTATTATACCTATTCACCAGTAAATATCGAATCCGTGAGTAAAATGTCTATTATACCTATACGCAAGTATCGCATATCAATCTTGAGTAAAATGTCTATTATACCTATACGCAAGTATCAAATCTGTGAGTAAAATGTCTATTATACCTATTCGCAGTATCAATCTGTGAGTAAAATGTCTATTATACCTATTCATCAGTAAATATCGAATCCGTGAGTAAAATGTCTATATACCTATACGCAAGTATAAAATCTGTGAGTAAAATGTCTATATACCTATTCACCAGTAAATATCGAATCCGTGAGTAAAATGTCTATTATACCTATTCGCAAGTATCAAATCTGTGAGTAAAATGTCTATTATACCTATTCACCAGTAAATATCGAATCCGTGAGTAAAATGTCTATTATACCTATACGCATTATCGCAAGTATCAAATCTGTGAGTAAAATGTCTATTATACCTATACGCAAGTATCAAATCGTGAGTAAAATGTCTATTATACCTATTCGCAAGTATCAAATCTGTGAGTAAAATGTCTATTATACCTATTTGCGAGTAAATATCGAATCCGTGAGTAAAATGTCTATTATACCTATACGCGAGTATTGAATCTACGAGTAAAATGTCTATTATACCTATACGCGAGTATTGAATCCATGAGTAAAATGTCTATTATACCTATACCAGTATTGAATCCACAAGTAAAATGTCTATTATACCTATTCGCGAGTAAATATCAATCCGTGAGTAAAATGTCTATTATACCTATATGCAAGTTTCAAATCTGTGAGTATAAAATGTCTATTATACCTATTCGCAAGTATCAAATCTGTGAGTAAAATGTCTATTATACCTATTCGCGAGTAAATATCGAATAAATCCAGAGTGCATATCACTAAATAAACAATAGACTAATGTATTGCCACGGGCAAGAAAATGCGTCAGTAGAGAGAAAACAAACCTGGATATCTGAGCATTGGAGTAAAAATATTTTTCTTATTAGTGGAAGTTTGATTTGGCTCCTATACAGAGAATTAGCTCCACATAACCTCAACCTCCCCCTGACCTCTCAAAGACCTTAATTCCTCTTCCTTCACCATGTCTGCCATTTACCTTTCCACGTCAGAGAGGTTTTCGCTATTTTATATATGTTGCAGCACCCAGTGCCATTTTAACAGCCATGCATAAAACAGTGACAGGTAAGATAAAGATAAAGTACTACTCTGGCCTTCATATTCGTTTTAACAAACTAGATCTATGGCTTCGGGAACAGAAGAGATTTATGGCCATAAACGTTGTCCTGCTAAGTTCTTTAGCCACTATCTGATCATTTAGGTTGGCTTAGGAGAAATTGCTTAGATGAAAACCAATTTAGAGGGTAAATAAAAGACGTAACATTAACCTAGTGTGCCTTAATCTTCTTCCGTTCCTGTGAGGCTGGAAAAACAAAATAAGAATTTTCAAATGAAATAGAAAACTGTATATCAAGGCAAAGATAAGGACAGACACAGCGGCATTACAAGAAATCACTGGGCCCCCCAGCAAAACTATAATGGGGCCCCTAAGCCAGCTTTATCTACAGTGTTAAATATATTTATGGTGAGGTACTGCCGTTGTGTTAATGGAGTTGTGAATTCACCCAGGCAGATAACCTCTATATTAGGGTGGTGCTCAGTGCCACAACTAGAGATGTTCGAAACTGTTGAGTTCCGTTCGGTTTTCAGATTTTAGAATAAAATCCCAAAATCTGAAAACGAACCCATAGAAGTCAATGGGAGAAAAAAAAACTGAAAATTCCGATTAAATAAGTATAAATAGCAATAATATGTAGTTAACTGGCTCAGTGTAACGTCCATTTGGATTGGAGGGAAAGTATCTAAATCCATTTGGATTGGAGGGAAATGTATCTATGTCCATTTGGATTGAAGGGAAATGTATCATGTCCATTTGGATTGGAGGGAAATGTATCTATGTCCATTTGGGTTGGAGAGAAAGTATCTATGTCCATTTGGATTGGAGGGAAATGTATCTACATCCATTTGGATTGGAGGGAAATGTATCTGCATTCATTTGGATTGTAGGGAAATGTATCTACATCCATTTGGATTGGAGGGAGATGTGATCTATGTCTATTTGGATTGGAGGGAAATGTATCTACGTCTATTTGGATTGGAGGGAAATGTATCTACATCTATTTGGATTGGAGGGGAATGTATCTACATCCATTGGATTGGAAGGAGATGTATCTATGTCTGATCTAATGGAGCTGTCCTGCTTTGAGCCCCTAAACATTCCTTGCAACAGATGTTTAACCGGAATATTCTTTTCTTGGAACAGCATGTCCTGTCTAATGGGGGAAAAAAGGGAAGAACAGAACAGAGCAAACTGTTTTCTACACAAACTGCTTGTTTACTATGAAATTGGTTAGGCCAAATGCTGCTTATTTACATTATTGTTATGCTTCAAAACTTCAATTTAACACTATGCAAGACAGCAATGCAGCATTCTGGATTCCTGAAAACATTAAAGAGAGAACTGTAGATGGAGCTGGAGAGCCAATCATTAGTGTGCACCCTACCCATAGGAGATGGTCTATGCACACTTTATGTCCCTAGTTTCTGAAACTTTGTTAGGGGAGGATGTCTAGCAATGGGTGACATTAATCTATTAGACTTCTCACACTTTCCAAACTCATGGTAAATGCTGAGGAAGTGTTAAGGAGAACTATACTCAACTCCGCCTTGCTCCACACAATTGCTCATACACAATTGCTGTATTATTTTTTAGTGTATAATTATAAAACAATTAATAAGACACACTTCTATCCTACTAACCAGCACATTTCTAAAGTTTTATTTATCCCTAGGCCTGGGACACACAGAACATTTTAACCCTTTCTTTTGCAAAGACAATCGATAAACAGTTATGATGTGAAAACCCCATTCAGAAATCCAATAGCTTAATAGTTTTTTTTCATTGGGGACCAATGGGTGCTCTTTCTGACCTCATAAAAAGGTTGCCACTCGATCAAACTGTTGAGCACTATACGAGCGGAAAGGAGGCAGCTTGGGGAGCAGCTATCATTAGGTTCTACATAGGGTAGTCTTACATCTTTCAAATTTGAAACTATTGCAGTTCTGGGATCTGGATTCTGGAGGGATTGAACTAACTAATTACAATTTTTAATTTCAGGGGGGAACTTACTTTTCAAAAAAGACAAGTAAATTTTTGTCTGAAATTTTTTCAATAAGCGCAATTTGGCATCAGCAAATTAGGACTAATAAAAGCATTCAGGCTTATATACATTTTATCCCTAGTTATTCTTTAACAGAAAGAAGGAGGAGGAAGGAAAAGCACTGATCTCTGCTTGGGATTTTTTAATATTTTATATTATTGAATGTACAAGCTAATTACCCATATTCCCACAGTGCACATCCAGGGTTTTGATTGGTGTTGTATTGATACTGGAGAAGAAAAATGAAACAAGGCATTTTTTTAAACAAAATGATTTATATTTATCTATATACTGTACTAACCTAAACTTAGTTTCCATTATAATTGCTTTTCCAAAGACACTTCTAAGTCACCACAATCCCTCAATGTGGCTTCATCCTCTGTGTATTGTCCGGCAGTGAAAACTCTGATGTGGATCAGTGAAAAAAGCAGTATAATAAGGTTTGGGGTCTTTAACCTAATAATGATTTTTGTTAAGAGGGTGAGATTTCCCTTTAACATCACTGATTTCTGTACCATTGTTTAGCATTTCCCTTTATTTTTATCTATTTATTTTAAAAATAATTTCCAATTTACTGGTTGTTAAAATCAGATCTAAGCACATTGTACAGCAATGGTCTGGTAAATTAGGCACTTCCTGATGTTGGAAGACTCTTAGGGCCGTAATTCTAAAGGCGGGTACGTTTTTTAGCAAACACGCACCTTTAAAGATCGGTAAAATGATTGTTAAACCAATCGGTTAATGTATCTTATTGTAAATTTATGATAACAATGTAGATTACTGATACCGTAAATCTATGAAACGAAATCGTACATTTACGATCCCCATTACCATTGTGGTAGTTTACTACTGCATGGTATTCTACGCACGAACGTTCAGTAATCAACGAATGAACAATCGCGGCTGTACATTTATGACTGTGATCGTACATTAACCTGCGGGATAGCTAAAAAGACCTAACCAATATACTACCATCATAAACCGATTGGTTGTTTGTATCACCTATCAATAAACCGATTGGTGTTTGCTATCATTATCACATAAACTGATTGGTGTGTTGCATCACCTATCAATAAACCGATTAGTTGTTTGCTATCACCATCAAACCGATTGGTGTTTGCTATCACCTATCAATAAACGATTGGTTGTTTGCTATCATCTATCAATAAACCGATTGGTTGTTTGTATCACCTATCAATAAAACGATTGGTTGTTTGCTATCACCTATCATTAACCGATAGTTGTTGCTATCACCTATCAATAAACCGATTGGTTGTTTGCTATCACCTATCAATAAACCGATTGGTTGTTTGCTATCACCTATCAATAAACCGATTAGTTGTTTGCTATCACCTATCAATAAACTGATTGGTTGTTTGCTATCACCTATCATAAACCGATTAGTTGTTTGCTATCACTATCAATAAACCGATGGTTGTTGCTATACGTTAAGGTTGTACACACACTAACGATAAGGGATGTGTAGCGCAGCACTAGGCTATATTAGCAGAAATGGGCCCCCAGGCCAAGGCAAATAATTGGTACAATAATGTTCCCATTGTTTAGGTTGATTAAAATGGACATCGCTCGGGTTAGAACATTACATGTAGGAAGTGTGTTTCGAATTAAAGGGGAACTTTTGTTTACTTTAGGTTACTTTGAGCCATGGGTACCCGAGGGGTAAGCATTAAGCCACCCCTTTGCTCTCTGTGCACAGAAAAGGGTTAGAAGGCGAATCGTTCCTGCACGATAAGTGACAGTCAAATCACAAGCTCCACTAAACTTTTGCTTCCTATAATCAGAACAATCTGCGAGGGTTTCCTGTCTGCGGCTAATGGGATGTTTCTTTAAGCTTGTCGCCATAGCAAATACTTTATAATACACAAACATTCGCAGTGCGGGAAACCCACCCACTTCTGTTCGAAGATAGCGAGGGCGTTTTTTTTTGGTTTTGTTTTGTGAATTGAATTGAATCTTCCCCGCTGAGTTGTAAGATAAGCTGGAGAGTCTGAGCAATAAATGAGAACGGGAGCTTTCTAAAGATGATTTTTGGAATATAGACATGGCGTTTTATTCGCATTATATTATTGTAAGGGATGTAATAGATGTACTGGAAAATAAGGTCAAGCGGTTCACTTGTCCTTGAATAAAACTACCTGCCAATAAGCTGTTTTCAGTCTGTGAGTTGAAAATGAACTTTAGAGGGAGGGAGTCTCACGGTTCCCAAGATGAAGTTAATTTTAATATATTTACAGCAATTTAAAAATAATCCAGGTCCTTTCTAAGCTAAAATGAAGTGTGAGTGTGGGGACCAGAGTGAGGATGTAGAGTGAATATTCTATTTGGGGCACTATGTAGAAGTTGGAACTAGAGATGGCAGAACTTTCGAAAGTTCGGTTGTTTTCGAACCTTCGAACTATATGGAAAGTTCGAAAACGGACCCATTAAACGGACCAGAGTCAAATAGTTCGAAAAGTGAAACACAATTAAAATATCGATGGTAACTAATATAAATGGCTATGGGACCTGGGAAATGGTCTGGGTGGGGAATGTTTGAATATCCAGGACTTTAGAAAAAAATGATTTTACTCTCACGCATGCTACTTTTGAGCTCTGCATTCGAACATTTATCCATGAACGACTTGCGTATTTCATAATTCGATATTTACTCACGTATAGGTATAATAGACATTTTACTCGCAGATTCGTTATTTACTCGCATATAGGTATAATAGACATTTTACTGGCGAATTCAATATTTACTTGCGAATAGGTATAATAGACATTTTACTTGGGATTCGATATTTACTTGCGAATAGGTATAATAGACATTTTACTCGCAGATGCGATATTTACTCCCAAATAGGTATAATAGACATTTACTCGTGGATTCAATACTCGCGTATATGTAAATAGACATTTTACTCAAGGATTCGATACTGCGTATAGGTTAATAGAAATTTTACGAACGGATTCGATACTCGGTATAGGTATAATAGACATTTTACTCGTGGATTCAATACTCGCGTATAGGTATAATATACATTTACTCATGGATTCAATACTGCTGTATAGGATAATAGACATTTTTACTACGTATCGATATTACTCGCGACTGTGAGTAAAATGTCTATTATACCTATTCGCGAGTAAATATCGAATCGGTAAGTAAAATGTCTATTATACCTATACGCAAGTATCAAATCTGTGCATAAAATGTCTATTATACCTATTCGCAAGTATCAAATCTGTGAGTAAAATTTGATACTTGCGAATAGGTATAATAGACATTTTATGCACGATTTGATACTTGCGTATAGGTATAATAGACATTTTACTTACCGATTCGATATTTACTCGCGAATAGGTATAATAGACATTTTACTCACAGATTTGATACTTGCGAATAGGTATAATAGACATTTTACTCACAGATTTGTACTTGCATATAGGTATAATAGACATTTTACTCACGGATTTGATATTCTCGCGAATAGGTATAATAGACATTTTACTCGTGGATTCAATACTTGCGTATAGGTATAATAGACATTTTACTCACAGATTTGATACTTGCGAATAGGTATTAGACATTTTACTCACAGATTTGAAACTTGCATATAGGTTAATAGACATTTTACTCACGGATTTGATTTTACTCGCGAATAGGTATAATAACATTTTACTTGTGGATTCAATACTTGCGTATAGGTATAATAAACATTTTACTCATGGATTCAATACTCGCGTATAGGTATAATAGACATTTTACTCGTAGATTCAATACTCGCGTATAGGTATAATAGACATTTTACCACGGATTCGATATTTACTACTCGCAAATAGGTATAATAGACATTTTACTCACAGATTTGATACTTGCGAATAGGTATAATAGACATTTTACTCACAGATTTGATACTTGCGTATAGGTATAAAAGACTTTTACTCACAGATTTGATACTTGCGATACTTGCTATAGGTATAATAGACATTTAACTCACGGATTCGATATTTACTGGTGAATAGGTATAATAGACTTTTACTCACAGATTTGATACTTGCGAATAGGTTAATAGACATTTTACTCACGGATTCGATATTTACTGTGAATAGGTTTATAGACATTTTACTCACAGATTTGATACTTGCGTATAGGTATTAGACATTTTACTCACGGATTCGATATTTACTGATGAATAGGTATAATAGACATTTTACTCACAGATTTGATACTTGCGAATAGGTTATATAGACATTTTACTCACAGATTTGATACTTGCGTATAGGTATAATAGACATTTTACTCACAGATTTGATACTTGCGATACTTCGTATAGGTATAATAGACATTTTACTCACGGATTCGATATTTACGGTGAATAGTTATAATAGACATTTTACTCACAGATTTGATACTTGCGAATAGGTATAAGACTTTTACTCACAGATTTGATCTTGCGATACTTGCGTATAGGTATAATAGACTTTTACTCACGGATTCGATTTACTCACGAATAGATATAATAGACATTTTACTCACAGATTTGATACTTGCGAATAGGTATATATACATTTTACTCGCGGATTCGATACTCACATATAGGTATAATAGAATATTTTGTCACAGATTCGATATTTATAAAGTCCGAGTCTGTTCGAACTCGAATGTTCGGCTCGAACTCGGGTTCTAGTCCTCTCTATTTACAACTAGTATTACTAAAGGGTGGTGATAGACAAACCTGTAAAGGTTCCGTTCGCTGTAAGTTCACTTACTGAACGTTCCCAGAATATGATATTGCAGTCAATGGCAGACAAGCTGGCTGACAGGATAACTTGTATATAGCCTTGAAAATAGCAATGGCTGTCCCACCTTGTCCCACTGTCAGTGCTAAAACTTCCTACCCCTCTGTTAAAAGGCCCTGGCAAGATTCAGAGGTCCACATCATTGGATAGAACTTTATTGTATCTAATGCATATTTTATTTACACTAACAATGTAAAATATAAAATAAACTGTGTGACCTCAAGATAATGCTTCCCCCTCTTATGCAGGAAGATGCACCCACAATGCTGCAGCAACTATCCGCTTCGTCTGACCCAGGGCAATTTAAGGCATAGACCACTTAGGGAACACTTAGGGCCATATTTATAAACGGCCAAAATTAGCGGCGTAAAATAACCGGCCCACATCACCACGGAAAAAATACCGCTATTGCCATATTGAAATGTTTCGCGCCGCAATGTCGATGGTAATTTGAACTTCTTCTTCGCTGCGATACTGCACTTAGCGCAATGCGCTAAGTACAATACCGCCGCAAATCCCGGAGCAGGGGGCTGGGAGGGGATGCCGGGAAGGATCGCCAAGGGTGGTCGCATTCCTCAGAGGGGCAGCCCCTCCCAGCCCCCCGCCCCATACTCTCACGGGGAGGGGGAGGGAAGGGCCCGCTGGGGGGGGTGGAGGGACCTCCAGCGGGGGCACTGAGAAGTGCCTTTGGGGCTTAGGGGTCCCGTGTCTTGATCCATCGCGTCTTCGGGCTGGCGACACCAACTCCACTGAGGTCGCCGATTGCCAGGCAGGCTCACTGTGGCCGCCAGTAAGCCCACTGGCACCGCCGCCGCCTTAGCGGAGGTGATATTGCCAGCCGCTTCTTTCATTAGTCATCTACTGCGATGCCATCTAGGTCCGTGCAGAGTGCACCTCTTTATATAGGTTTGCAGAAAACCCTAATCTGTTTCTGATTGGTCAATTTTTTAATGCTTGGTTTACATGTTTACATTAACCAATCAGATATCAGAAATTTTATGATATCTATTGGTTAATGTAATACATGTAAACCAAGCATTAAAAAATGACAGGGGTACCTCTCGGGGGTCGGCAGCCTCAGCGGAGCTGGTGTCACCGGGGCTGGAAGAAAGAAGACGCCGCCAAAGAGTCGCTCACTGGGGTCCCGGTTCGAGCTGCGGGACCCCCGCCAAAGGCACTTGTAAGTGCCGCAAGGGCCCTTATAAGGGAAAGAAAGACAGCAAAAAGCGAGGGTAGCACTCCAAAGTTAAATAAACTTACATTTATTGAGACCACACATATCACAACGTTTCGGGGGGAAAACTTGCCCCCTTCCTCAGGTGATCACAAGGGCACTTGTAAGTGCTGAAAGGGCCGGGGAGGGGGTCCCGGTTCGACTGCGGGACCCCAAGCCCCAAAGGGCTCTTGTTAGAGCCACAAGGGCACTTGTAAGTGCCGCAAAGACCCTGATAGGCTGGGGAGGAGGGCTCGGCTCGAGCTGGCGGGACCCCTTTTTCAACTGTGAGTAAAATGTCTATTATACCTATTCGCGAGTAAATATCGAATACGTGAGTAAAATGTCTATTATACCTATACGCAAGTATTGAATCCATGAGTAAAATGTATATTATACCTATACGCGAGTATTGAATCCACGAGTAAAATGTCTATTATACCTATACGCGAGTATCGAATCCGTTCGTAAAATTTCTATTATACCTATACGCAAGTATCGAATCCTTGAGTAAAATGTCTATTATACATATACGCGAGTATTGAATCCACGAGTAAAATGTCTATTATACCTATTTGGGAGTAAATATCGCATCTGCGAGTAAAATGTCTATTATACCTATTCGCAAGTAAATATCGAATCCGCAAGTAAAATGTCTATTATACCTATTCGCAAGTAAATATTGAATTCGCCAGTAAAATGTCTATTATACCTATATGCGAGTAAATAACGAATCTGCGAGTAAAATGTCTATTATACCTATACGTGAGTAAATATCGAATTATGAAATACGCAAGTCGTTCATGGGATAAATGTTCGAATGCGAGAGCTCAAAAGTAGCATGCGTGAGAGTAAAATCAATTTTTCTAAAGTCCTGGATATTCAAACATGTTCCCCAGACCATTTCCCAGGTCCCATAGCCATTTATATTAAGTTACCATCGATATTTTAATTGTGTTTCACTTTTCGAACTATTTGACTCTGGTCCGTTTAATGGGTCCGTTTTCGAACTTTCCATATAGTTCGAAGGTTCGAAAACAGACCGAACTTTCGAAAGTTCTGCCATCTCTAGTTCCAACTTCTACATAGTGCCCCAAATAGAATATTCACTCTACAGTCCTCACTCTGGTCCCCACACTCACACTTCATTATTAGCTTTAGAAAGGACCTGGATTATTTTTAAATTGCTGTAAATATATTAAAATTAACTTCATCTTGGGAACCGTGAGACTCCCTCCCTCTAAAGTTCATTTTCAACTCACAGACTGAAAACAGCTTATTGGCAGGTAGTTTATTTACAAGGACTAAGTGAACCGCTTGACCTTATTTTCCCAGTACATTCTATTACATCCCTTACAATAATATAATGCGAATAAAACGCCATGTCTATATTTCCAATAAATCATCTTTAGAAAGCTCCCGTTCTCATTTAGTTGCTCAGACTCTCCAGGCTTATCTTACAACTCAGCGGGGAAGATTCAATTCAATTCTACAAAACAAAACCAAAAAAAACGCCCTCGCTATCTTCGAACAGGAGTGGGTGGGTTTCCCGCACTGCGAATGTTTGTGTATTATGAAGTATTTGCTATGGCGACAAAGCTTAAAGAAACATCCCATTAGCCGCAGACAGGAAACCCTCGCAGATTGTTCTGATTATATGAAGCAGAAAGTTTAGTGGAGCTGTGGATTTGACTGTCACTTATCGTGCTAGGAACGATTCGCCTTCTAACCCTTTTCTGTGCACAGAGAGCAAAGGGGGTGGCATTAATGCTTACCCCTCGGGTACCCAATGGCTCAAAGTAACCTAAAGTAAACAAAAGTTCCCCTTTAATTCGAAACACACTTCCTACATGTAATGTTTCTAACCCGAGCGATGTCCATTTTAATCAACCTAAACAATGGGAACATTATTGTACCAATTATTTGGCCTTGGGCTGCATGGGGCCCATTTCTGCTAATATAGCCTAGTGCTGCGCTACACATCCCTTTATCGTTAGTGTGTGTACAAACCTTAACGTGATAGCAAACAACCAATCGGTTTATTGATAGGTGATAGCAAACAACTAATCGGTTTATTGATAGGTGATAGCAAACAACCAATCGGTTTATTGATAGGTGATAGCAAACAACCAATCGGTTTATTGATAGGTGATAGCAAACAACTAATCGGTTAATTGATAGGTGATAGCAAACAACCAATCGGTTTATTGATAGGTGATAGCAAACAACCAATCGGTTTATTGATAGGTGATAGCAAACAACCAATCGGTTTATTGATAGGTGATAGCAAACAACTAATCGGTTTATTGATAGGTGATAGCAAACAACCAATCAGTTTATTGATAGATGATAGCAAACAACCAATCGGTTTATTGATAGGTGATAGCAAACAACCAATCGGTTTATTGATAGGTAGTATATTGGTTAGGTCTTTTTAGCTATACCGCAGGTTAATGTACGATCACAGTCATAAATGTACAGCCGCGATTGTTCATTCGTTGATTACTGAACGTTCGTGCGTAGAATACCATGCAGTAGTAAACTACCACAATGGTATTCAATGGGGATCGTAAATGTACGATTTCGTTATCATAGATTTACGGTATCAGTAATCTACGATTGTTATCATAAATTTACAATAATGATCATTAAACCGATTGGTTTAACAATCATTTTACCGATCTTTAAAGGTGCGTGTTTGCTAAAAAACGATACCGCGCCTTTAGAATTACGGCCCTAAGAGTCTTCCAACATCAGGAGAGTGCCTAATTTACCAGACCATTGCTGTACAATGTGCTTAGATCTGATTTTAACAACCAGTAAATTGGAAATTATATTTTAAAATAAATAAAGATAAAAATCAAGGGAAATGCTAAACAATGGTACAGAAATCAGGTTGATGTTAAAGGGAAATCTCACCCTCTTAACAAAAATCAGTATTTAGGTTAAAGACCCCCAAACCTTTATTATACATGCTTTTTTCAACTGATCCACATCAGAGTTTTCACTGCCGGACAATACACAGAGGATGAAGCCACATTGAGGGATTGTGGTGACTTTAGAAGTGTCTTTGGAAAAGGCAATTATAATGGAAACTAAGTTTAGGTTAGTACAGTATATAGATAAATATAAATCATTTTGTTTAAAAAAGAATGCCTTGTTTCATTTTTCTTTCTCCAGTATCATATACACCAATCAAAACCCTGGATGTGCACTGTGGGAATATGGGTAATTAGCTTGTACATTCAATAATATAAAATATTAAAAAAATCCCAAGCAGAGAATCAGTGCTTTTCCTTCCCTCCTTCCTTTCTGTTAAAGAATAACTAGGGATAAAATGTATATAAGCCTGAATGCATTTTATTAGTCCTAATTTGCTGATGCCAAATTGCGCTTATTGAAAAAATTTTCAGACAAAAATTTACTTGTCTTTTTTGAAAAGTAAGTTCCCCCCTGAAAATTAAAAATTGTAATTAGTTAGTTCAATCCCTCCAGAATCCAGATCCCAGAACTGCAATAGTTTCAAATTTGAAAGATGTAAGACTACCCTGATGTAGAACCTAATGATAGCTGCTCCCCAAGCTGCCTCCTTTCCGCTCGTAATAGTGCTCACACAGTTTGATCAGGAGGTGGCAACCTTTTTATGAGGTCAGAAAGAGCACCCATTGGTCCCCAATGAAAAAAAATTACTATTAAGCTATTGGATTTCTGAATGGGGTTTTCACATCATAACTGGTTTATCGATTGTCTGTGCAAAAGAAAGGGTTAAAATAGTTCTGTGTGTACCAGGCCTAGGGATAAGATAAAAACTTTAGAAATGTGCTGGTTAGTAGGGATAGAAGTGTGTCTTATTAATTGTTTTATTAATTACACTAAAAAATTATACAGCAATTGTGTATGAGCAATTGTGTGGAGCAAGGCGGAGTTGAGTATAGTTCTCCTTTAACACTTCCTCAGCATTTACCATGAGTTTGGAAAAGTGTGAGAAGTCTAATAGATTAATGTCACCCATTGCTAGACATCCTCCCCTAACAAAGTTTCAGAAACTAGGGACATAAAGTGTGCATAGACCATCTCCTATGGGTAGGGTGCACACTAATGATTGGCTCTCCAGCTCCATCTACAGTTCTCTCTTTAATGTTTTCAGGAATCCAGAATGCTGCATTGCTGTCTTGCATAGTGTTAAATTGAAGTTTGTAAGCATAACAATAATGTAAATAAGCAGCATTTGGCCTAAACCAATTTCATAGTAAACAAGCAGGTTGTAGTAGAAAACAGTTTGCTCTGTTCTGTTCTTCCCTTTTTCCCCCATTAGACAGGACATGCTGTTCCAAGAAAAGAATATTACGGTTAAACATCTGTTGCAAGGGAATGTTTAGGGGCTCAAAGCAGGACAAGCTCCATTAGATCAGACATAGATACATCTCCTTCCAATCCAAATGGATGTAGATACATTTCCCTCCAATCCAAATAGATGTAGATACATTTCCCTCCAATCCAAATAGACGTAGATACATTTCCCTCCAATCCAAATAGACATAGATACATCTCCCTCCAATCCAAATGGATGTAGATACATTTCCCTACAATCCAAATAGATGCAGATACATTTCCCTCCAATCCAAATGGATGTAGATACATTTCCCTCCAATCCAAATGGACATAGATACATTTCTCTCCAACCCAAATGGACATAGATACATTTCCCTCCAATCCAAATGGACATAGATACATTTCCCTTCAATCCAAATGGACATAGATACATTTCCCTCCAATCCAAATGGATTTAGATACATTTCCCTCCAATCCAAATGGACGTTACACTGAGCCAGTTACACTACATATTATTGCTATTTATACCTTAAATTTAATCGGAATTTTCAGATTTTTTTTCTCCCATTGACTTCTATGGGTTCGTTTTCAGATTTTGGGATTTTATTCTAAAAATCTGAAAACCGAACGGAACTCAACAGTTTCGAACATCTCTAGTTGTGGCACTGAGCACCACCCTAATATAGAGGTTATCTGCCTGGGTGAATTCACTAACTCCATTAACACAACGGCAGTACACTACCATAAATATATTTAACACTGTAGATAAAGCTGGCTTAGGGGCCCCATTATAGTTTTGCTGGGGGGCCCAGTGATTTCTTGTAATGCCGCTGTGTCTGTCCTTATCTTTGCCTTGATATACAGTTTTCTATTTCATTTGAAAATTCTTATTTTGTTTTTCCAGCCTCACAGGAACGGAAGAAGATTAAAGGCAACACTAGGTTAATGTTACGTCTTTTATTTACCCTCTAAATTGGTTTTCATCTAAGCAATTTCTCCTAAGCCAACCTAAATGATCAGATAGTGGCTAAAGAACTTAGCAGGACAAACAGTTTATGGCCATAAATCTCTTCTGTTCCCGAAGCCATAGATCTAGTTGTTAAAACGAATATGAAGGCCAGAAGTAGTACTTTATCTTTATCTTACCTGTCACTGTTTTATGCATGGCTGTTATAATCTGCACTGGGTAGCTGCACCATATATAAAATAGCGAAAACCTCTCTGACGTTAGGAAAGGTAAATGGCAGACATGGTGAAGGAAGAGGAATTAAAGGTCTTTGAGAGGTCAGGGGGAGGTTGAGGTTATGTGGAGCTAATCTCTCTGTATAGGAGCCAAATCAAACTTCCACTAAATAAAGAAAATATTTTTACTCCAATGCTCAGATATCTCAGGTTTGTTTTCTCTACTGACGCATTTTCTTGCCCGTGGCAATACATTAGTCATATTGTTTATGTTAGTGATATGCACTCTGGATTTACTGAGACTTGTAAAGAAAGAATGGTGGGAGATATTAAAAAACAGTATAATAACTATGGTACATAGAGCAGGGATATTACACATATACACATTCAAATGATTTTTCTTAAAGGAGAATAAAAGTCTAATTATAAAGTATGTTCAGTAGATTCCCCATGCAAGAAGAACATTATCAGTTATATATTTGCATTTTTGAATGCTAACACATGTTTAAAACTATTCCAATTATGAATGCTTCCTTACTTCCTGTTTCCCATGGTGCTTTGCTGATGGTGATCTAAGCTCCATTCAAGTCCATAGGGAATGTGACAAATAGGGATTTGTCTCACAAGGAGGTGAAATCTGGAGTAGAGAAGCTTGGGAAGAAGATAATTTTAGGCAACTGACAGCATTTTGAAGGTTACAAATACATCAGTTTAAATCATCATTTTATGGAGAATCATCTGAACTTAATTTATTACGGGGCTTAGGCTGTTGTCCATGCAATGCGATATCAAATGCAATTCAAAAAATAAAGTACAAGTACAAAGAGACTGTTTATGGCAGAGATCCTCAAACTATGGTCTTCCAGATGTTTAAAACCTGCAACCCCCAGTTGCAGTTGGGAGTTGCAGTTTTCAAATGTCTGGAGGGCCGTAGTTTAAGGAACCATGGTTTATGGTATTTTACCAAAAATGTCCCAGCCTTTAAAGGACAACAATACCCAAAAAAACAACATCTCCCCCATTACATGTCCACACTTCCAGCAGCTGAAATCTCTGCTGCTCTCATTTACAACTCTCATTTACAACTGTGCTGCCTTCCCTTAGATATTACACAGCAAATGTGAGTGCTAAAAGCCTGCCTCCTAGACGGCCCAGGGCCATGATTAACATATCACTTGTCATTGGCTGGTGGGAATGTCTGTTACAACCTCTCTCCTCCTCCTCTGCCAGTCAAACAAACTTGAACTGTTCGGTTGCTAGGATACAGCCTACATAACCAAGCTGATCAAGGATGGGTGGAGAAGTGTTTTCTCACTGCTAGTTTTGAGTGACAGTTACAGGCAGACAGAATTGTTACGCCCCCTTCACAGTGTGGCTAATTGAAGGCAGAGAGAAGCTCGAAATCAGGAAAAAAAACATATGGGGAGGACTGCATACCTTTACTCTTTTGAAAGCAGTTTAAAAAAAAAATACATTGAGGCAATATACAGTAAATTTTGTAACAACTCCCAATGCAGTTTGTTTGTAGTTTAATATTTGGTTCATTTGAAGACTTTTCTTTCTTTAAAGGGAAAGTTCAGTGGAAAATATCATTATTTTTAAAATTATATTATACTCAGTTATTCTACATATTCTTTTCCATTTTAAAAAATCAGTTTATTTCATACCTTTTGCTATTCCCTGCTGTTGTCAGTAGTAAGCTTCCATTTCTGGTTGTGTAACGGCCCTTCTTCTTCCCAGAATGCACCACTACTTTGGAATGTTCCTAACAGTAATTTCTACTGATTGGCTGTTGGATGGGTCAAAGATGCTCAGATCTCAGATCAGTGGCTCAGTACTTAATTATACATGGCTGTAATAATCTGTACTAGGTAGCTGCACCATTTTATTTGGATGATCCCCAATTCTAATATCGAGGTTTTTTTATACAAATCCTTTATAAATTAGTAAATTCTACTAGCATGATAGAAACTATTTTCACTACTTTATAAATATTCCTCTAGTTCTCATTTAATATTTATAACTCCCTATACTAATTCTAACGTTAAAAATATATTTCTCCATCTAATTGTTTATTCTGTTCATTTTCTTTCTATTGCTGTTCAGATCTAGAAGGGTTAAATAACAGTGGGTGGGGATTCTGGGAGGGTAACTGTCCCTTAGTAATTAGCACAGTAACCTAGATGGATGTTTTATAGGTTACAGATACAGTTTCCACAAAGTAATAAGCATGGGTTACAAAAGGCATGTAAGCTGCCAAGAAGACATGGGAAACTTAATAAAGTTGAAAAGCTGAACTCAGTTGGCCACTTTTTCTCTTTAAAACCCCAACATTAATGGTGCCTTTAGATGCAACAAGTGCAGTCGTATGATATGAGATATTACGGGATATTGTTTAATGGGGGATCGGCCACCAAATAAATAATAAAATTTACTATCAAGCCAATTGATTTTTTTTTCCAGTTGACCAATCCAATTGTACGATCCGTGGATTGTATGATCACCACCATAATGCTGCAATGTTACCTCTATCCTGTTCATAGTATTACCCCCAATATCACTGTTTTGGCCTTGTGTATGCATTGCAAAACACTTCAGTTGGAATGATAAATCTTTAAATGTCCATTGCTAAGCTGTACAAGCATTAAGTAACCCAGTAGCATGCAAGCAAGTAGCGTCTGCCTGGAGTTTGTATTTACTCCCTGTGTATCTCTGAGGATCCTCCAGGTAATTTTGGTTTCTTACCACCACCCAAAACTAGACATGATCACAGAAACTGACACGTATGACTGATATTCAGGGCGATTTATCCAGGTCTTCCGAACGCGATTCAATATTGCGTTTGTGACTGAGGCATTAAAATCCAATGCTAAAAGTAGCACAAACGCTATATCGAAACACGAGCAACAGCTGCACGGGTGTCTATTCCGATAGCGAAGCCATTAGCGTGACTTCAACTCCAATAAAGGTCACGACGGCTCTCGGTAAATGAGGCTGGAAGTGTTTGGATAGAGGGTGGACTGATCTTTCCCTGAAAAAAAGGTTTCCAAAGTTCATTGCAGTGATACCAAAAACAACAGGAATGAGACTGAAGACTGAATGCACTTTCCTGCTCTGGTTCCACTTCGCCCTTTGTCAAAGTGCTTGCAGCAAGGGCAATGATGTCATGGCATTACATCATGCAAGATACAGATCACAATGCCGTTCACAGACTAAACCATAAGGTTCTTTATTATTTCCTTGTGCATTAAATTGCAGATTTACTTTGCTCCATTCAGGGGAGTCTATAGTGCAGCTATTAATTTGCTTTCTAACCACAATTCTGAGAATCATTGAGGCATTAAGTAGATTCTGTAAATGCATTAATGGTGAGTACCCTGAAGAATGGAGGTATAATGAGTCATCCCTTAAGGACATCTGACCCGCTAGAATACTTTTCATTCATTTGCTAAGCTTGCATCTATGCTGCATGTCTGGCCTACCTGGACTTCTAGACAGACTTGAAATGCTGAGATTCTGGCAGTTGTTCTGTGTTTACTTGAGAATTCTCTGCCGCCTATCAATCCTTTCATCCTCACTAGTGCTTGTGTTCTGGGAGTTATCAGAGCTCTTGGAGGCAGCCCCAGCCAACAAGGAATGTACAAGTGATGAATAACAGCAGTGATAGCTACACACACCATTCCACAACTACATTTAACTGACCTCGGCATTGCAACACATTTCCCTCTATAGCAGCTCTTTATATGAATGTTAAAGGGGAACTGTGGTCTCCAAATAAGTTTAAATGAAAGGCCAGTTTCCTACCTTTAAAATGACCCATCAACCACCTCTCTACGTGCTCCACAGCCCAAGATATACAGAAATTACTGACCAGAAAGTTAATGTGTGGGGGGCTTACTTGTGACATACCTGAGGCTTTTCCTGCACAGTGCCGCCGGTGAGTACAGCCTCAGACTCCCCCAGTGTGTGAGGGAGACAGGACGTCCCTCCTCCTCTCTGCTGTGGGAAGTCCTGACAGAGTAGGTAAGGGAATCTACAGCCTTTCTCTTTCACTGTGTGTAAACAGCCTTTTCAGGTTCTCACTCTGCCTGAATAGGCTGATTCCACAGAGTTTTCTGTAGGGGGGGTCTGAGTGGCCCAGGGCACCCGCGAGTGGGTGGAGCTCACTGTTGGGGGTCATTGACTTATTATTAGTGGCATTAAGATTTTTAAATATTTGCATGCAGGAGCATAAATTCATGGAACTGGGTACTTTACTGATCATCTGTAATACTTACTTGAACTGCTCCTTCACCAAACTTGTCCGCTCCTCCTCCATTCTTCTTGGCGATGGAGCCAATTGGAAGACGGGCTTTTCACAGAGTTTTCCTATTGTCCACATCACGCACTGCAAACAGAAGGCGGAAAGGGAGCCAGACAAGTGGCATGGGAAACTTTAAAGGGCATGTCCACCCCTTTTAACATTTTTTCATATATATATTAGCTCTCCCTCCCCCAGCCCCAACCACATTATTATTATTTTCAGAGACTCCCCGATCTTTACTTACCTTACCTCTTTCCTCCAGCGTACTGCCCGGCCCTCTGCTTGCATGAAACAGCAAGCAGGGGGGCGGACCAGCAGCCGTGTCCGTGGTTGGCTGAGAGGCAGCCAATCAAGGACGTGGCTGCCGGCTGCACAGAAGCCCAGGGGAGAGAGATAAGTAAAGATCGGGGGAGTCTCTGGAAAATCTATTATAGCGGTTGGGGCTGGCGGAGGGAGAGCTATTACATATCAAAGGGGTTTTACACTAGGGGGAGGGAGAGCAAAAAGCGAGGGAGAGGGAGGGTGAGGGAAGGAGGAGGGCTGCTCTGAGCAGAGGCGGAAACAATTTCCCTCCCTGCAGTGCTCCTGGGACTTTACAGGAGAACCATTTGGAGCTGGGATGAAAGGTAAGGATTTGTATACACTACAGAGTGGGGCCAGTAGTGGGTTAAATTATAGTTTTGGGGGTGGACATGCCCTTCAAGCGCTTATTACAGATGGTCTGTAAAGTGCACAGAGATGAGGAAGGAGAGGAGCAAAGGGAAGATGAGTATAATTTTCCTTTAACATATGGAGGCCAATAATCAGAAAATGTGTACATATGAGATATATACTGGATGATACTTTATGGTGGGATTGATCGATATTTATTGTTTAAATGTATTTCATATACATATTTCTGGCAGTATATAGAAGTAGAAACGCATAATGTGTACAACGCAACAATTGCGTCAGATTTCTGCAAGACCTGAAGATGATGATGAGATTTGGATTGTGTTGAAAATTTTTGTTTCATTTTAAGGCCCAATGTGTAGGAAATAGCTTGTTATTAAAGAATGATCTGTTCTTATCAGGCCCAAGAACGGTTGTTGACATAGTTACAGAATAAAGAAAACCATTGCTGTAGAATTTAGAAGATAAATCTGCCTCTGAAACGTGTCCCAGTTCTGTCTTCCTTGATAAACTCCCTGGCACAATTCCCCATAAATATTAGAAAAATCTTTTTATGTCACGTTTAATTGGCTCACAAAAAGATGAGTGAAAAATCATGCACAGAGCAGCAATTTGAGACAAGGCTCTTTTTATTTCATAAACTCTTTGAAAGTTGAACAGCTCCTAACGTTCCATGCAAGTGAACTGTCGAAGGAAAAAGAATCTCGGTAGATGTTTCGCAGCAGAAAATATCAAGCTAATGTCTGAGCCTTTTAAATATCGGAAGATTTCATTCATTTTAAACCGAAGGTTAAGGCATTATCATTGGGGATTGGTTTTCTCAATTTATTTATAACATTTTCATTGATCCTGCTTGATGAATTGTTACATACTGCAGCTCCCTGATTTATCCCCATCCACCCCCATGGCAGTGTGTCATGGGGGGGGTTGTAATTAATTTAAAGGGCATGTTCACCCTTAAAACAAAAAAATGGTAAATTATCAATTACCTGCCCCCAACCCCAACTGATTTATTTTACACTTTATTACCTGCATTACTAACCAGATATTTAAGGGTAATTATTGTCCCCATTCTGGTAGAGTAAGCTGGACCTGCCCTCCGTGCTGTCAATCAAGGCCGTGACAACCAATGATTGACTGCTGTTTTACCTGCTGCCTCCTCTGCACATGCTTATAAAAAGCTTATTGAGCAGAGGGAGGAGATACCATTGCCATAAAGAAATAGAACTTATCATTAAATATCTGGTTACAAATGCATGTAATAAACTGGTACAAATAGCAGTTGGGGTTGCGGGCAGGTGATCAACAAGTCCCCAGATATTTGTTTTAAGTGTGGACATGCCCTTGGCATTTATCATCTCAGAACAGTGCATTGTCTGATCCAGCTGATTGATAGGAATAGAGACACAAGGGATGTTTATTTCATTGATCCTACAATATCCAACACAGGGATGACTTTAAAAATGCTTCCAAAGCCCTACATAGTCCAAGTAGTACATTTATTATGTAAGGGACTTCTCATTTGTGAAACCTACTGCATAATGTATAAACTCTTGGGCGTTTGCCATTACAGTTCTATGTGAATGCTAGAGGGCACCTAACAATAAAATTATCTCTAAAACTCTGCAAAAAGAATAATTAAAGTAAATTGCAAAAGATCTCAGGACACCAATTTCTGTACAATTACCTTAGCTCATTTGGAGAGTTAATTTGCAGTATTTGGCTCCACAACACTTCTATATTAAAGTGACCAACCAGATTGGATTCTGGGTTAAAAAAAGAATAGAAAATGTTTAAAATATTTTTTTTAATTCCCCTTGCTTCATAGTGCAGTTATTTAATAAAAGTCTTCGCCTTTTAGCCTGTTTCCTTCATTAAAAGGAAAATTTTAAATGTTCGAAAGGACGCTTCAAGGACACTACAGCATTTGGGTACAAAGACGAAGAAGCATTCAGCTTTGCACTGCACTTCAACACACTGCTACTTCTCACTCCTCTTATCGTCCAAGATAAGACGCAATTTAATGAACACGCTCTTCTTTGATTTTAAACCGCAGTGATGATATTTTCTAAAATTTTTCAGGAGCCGTTTTCTTGAATATCTCTTGCTAAGGAAGGAGATACCCCAAGAAGTCTTTGAAAAGAAAAGAGAAATTGGAATTGGTGTGTAACACATTCAGCAATTAAAAAAAATGAGGACATGAAAACCTCATTAGAAGGCTTAGAGGAAATAAGCAGATTTACAGGGTCTATTTATTAGAATTGTTAACTGGAAGCCTGGGTGAGATACAAGTGCTTTCATTTCAAATACTTAAAGCAATCACTGAAGGACTCCTTTTGCATAATATGTGGATATAAAATATAGGCCGTTTCTACTTGTGTGACAGAAGACAAATTAAAATGAAAATAACAATTAACAGATACAATTAAAAAAAGAAACAAAGTTAAAGTCCCCTGGACAGCCCTTTCAACACATTTACTTTAATTCATTTTGAGCAATACTTCCTAATTAAAGGGCATCTATAGTGGGAAAAGGAACTTTTATTTCTTTCTTTCCATGAGTTCTATAATTCCCCCCAACCCCCAGAGTGTCTTCACTTTGTTCAGATTCCCTCTGTGACCTGAGATACACAAGTTAGAAGAATACGTGTTGGCATTCCTCTACTCCTACTTGTACTGTCAATCAAATCCCTGTGACGTGATCCTCTTCCCTGCTCAAGTCCCTCCCTCCTCCATGCTTTGTAATAAACATAGATATAAGAGCATTAGCAGGGGGGGAGATGTAGCTTTGATGGCAGAGTTCAAGCTGCACTTGACCCCCCTTCTTGATAGACTTCACTAATTGATGATGGGTCACAAAGAGAGAGATCAGGACACAGAGAGATCTGTGTCTCCAGGACAGCTTGCTTTCTATTGGCTACTGTGTGTGGGTGTGTTTTTTAGGATATTGAACTTTTAACTCCTACTGCACGTGATAAGCTTGTCGGTTAGCCGGAGTTGAGACACGGAGGAGGTAACAGAGGGGAGGGGGAAGGGGGGAGATCTGACACCATGGAAAAACAAAGTCACTGACAGAGATAGGATAAAGACAGCACAGAGTACATGGATTTAACTTTGCAATGGACCAATGTGTTTTTTTCACTATAGATGCCCTTTAAATGCCAGCTCTAGAAATATCAAGTTTTCTGATATACCTACTATAAACTATGCTTTGCTTGGTGCAAAAGATTAGCTTCTAAAGTTGCCAAAATAAGCTGGACTTTGCCAAAAAAAAGCCTTTCCTTCTAATAGACTCTCCAACTGGATGCAAGAAGTAGTTGCCTAGCCAGAGGTTGAAGAAGTGGAAGCAGATATATATCAGGACGTTTGGTCCTGCTTCAAGTAAGAGTTGAGTTGCGTTAGTTATCTGTCAATCATAGATGTAACAGTTGGCATCACAGCCAATGACTGAATGCTATTCGCCTAGATTCCACCTCTGAGCACGTGCAAGCTTGTAAAAAATCTTGGGGTGCTTGAAGAAAAGGTGTGAAGTTTTAAAAGACAGAGGGAAGGGAGGAGCACCATTTTTGCTGGGTTTATTTTTGATTGCTGGTAATCTTTATTTGAAAGTAAACTGGTCAGGTTTGTCCCACTCTTCGCTAATGTCAGGTACCTGCCCATGTGCTCTGCTAAAAAGTACAGCTATTTAATGGACAGTTCCTGGACTGAGGGTGGGGGTGGAGCTAGATAAAAGGGCTAAAACTATTTAATCACGTTTTTGTTGTCCTTTAAAGGATATGTACACTGAGAAATTTGTTTTTTTAAATTGCCCATTACTGGAAACTATAATTCTTTCCAACTATCACTCATTACCAGTTTATTATTGATTTTCCCCTATTTTATTAGATATCCAGTCTTAAACATCTTACATTTCAGCTGTCAATCACGTGCCTCAGTATAATAAACTCTTCTTTTATGTGTAGTTTTTCTGTTGCTGCAATGGTGACAGTCGGTACGTGAACTGCATGGTGGGAAATTCCCTCTCCCAATGCGGCCTTATAGGGATTTCTGAGCATGCTTGCCCTAACAAAGAGTCAGACAGTACCAGCTGGGGCTGGGGTACTGAGGGACTGAGCTTGAACAAAGCAAGTACTGTATTGAAGTCATGCAGCAACACAAACACATCAGAGTAAGGGCCGTATTTATAAACGGCCGTTATTACCACCTAAAAGTTACCGCCACACATCGCAGCGGCGAAAATAACACTTTTGGCATATTTATAAAGGCGAAGCACAACACCACGAAAAGCATTACCGCGGCAAAGTGCAGAGGTAGTTTGAACTCCATTTGCGGCGATACTGCACTTATTACATCATGTCGAAGAGAGCTCAAACCCGACGTACGGAGAAAGGGGTTGGGTTGGGCTGCTGGGAAAGGATCGCGCGGCGGGTGGTCGCATCTGCCGCCACAGGGGGGACAGGGTGTACGCCCACCCCGCACTCATCCCCAATGACGGCAACAATCAGCCGCATGACCCCTTCCCAGCCTTTTGGAGCTTAGGGGGCTCCGCACCTCGAACCGAGACCCCTCCCTAGCCCTATCAGTGCCTTTAACATAGTTATACAGCACCCAATCATATTTCAGAAATATAATTGGGTACTGTATAGCCATGTGATACCAAGCATTGAAAAATTTACCAATCAGAATTGGATTAGGACTTTCTGCAAACCTATATAAAGAGCTTGAAAAAAGCCATCGCAGTAGATGGCAGAAGACAGAAGAAAGAAGAAGCTGGCAACATCGGCTCCGCTGAAGCCGGCAGTGCCAGTTGGCTCACTGATGTCCGCAGTGATCCTGCCTGGCATCGGCGACTTCAGCGGTGCGGGTGTTGCCAGCTGTGAAGAAAGAAGACGTCGGATCAAGACTCCGGTGACATCGGCCTCGTTGAGGCCACCGGCACCGGAGGTACCCCTGGCAGCCGCAGGGGTACTTCTCGGGGTTGGTGGCCTCAGCGGAGCTGGTGTTGCCAGATGGAAGAAAGAAGACGCCACCAAAGGGCACCTTTAAGCCCCAAAGGCCCTTCTCAGGCCTGCAAGGGCACTTGTAAGTGCCGCAAGGGCCCTGATAGGGCTGGGGAAGAGGCGTCCCGGTTCAAGCTGCGGGACCCCTTAAGCCCCAAAGGGCTCTTGTCAGAGCCGCAAGGGCCCTGATAGAGCTGCTCGAACCGGGACCCCCTAAGCCCCAAAAGGCACTTGTAAGTGCCCCCGATGGAGGGTCCCTCCCTTCCCCTCCCAGTGAGAGTACGGGGGAGGGGCTGCTGGGAAGAGGTCATGGGAGGGGCTGCTGGGGAATACGACAACCGCAGCGGGGTGGGTGTGCCTCCCCTGGTGGGTGCGACCACCAGCTGTGGGTTGGGCGTACCCCATCGCCCCGACCCCCGGCAAAGTGAAATGGGTGAGATTAACACCGTGCATCAGTTACCGCTGCTTTATAAATAGAAGCGAGTGGTAACTAACGCGATGTTAACAAGGCGTTAAGTTTGCGCCCGTTTATAAATATGTCCCTAAGTGCTGCTTACATGTATTAATTTTTTGGATTAAAATGAGGCGAAGACTTTTTCCAGTGTACTATTCCTTTACGGCATCTCACAACCCTTTTAAAATATTTAACTCCTCTGAAATTCTTGAGTTAATGGTGATTCTTTTTATTACTACGTGTGTCCTGCTAAATATGAAAATAACAAATCAGTTAGGGCACGGCCACACTGCAACGCAAACGCAATCGCATGCAATTTCATTTGCGATTTTGTTGCATTTGCGCATGCGTTTTTTTCATTAACTATTGAAAAATTGCTATTTAAAATGCGGAACGCAAATCGCAATCGCAACGCACCTGAAACCGCACGTTTTCGGTGTGTTGCCGCGTTTTCAATGATATGAAAAAAACGCAAGCGCAAATGTTTAAAAAGTGCAGCAGTGTGGCCTAGCCCAAATGCATATAAATCCTAGCGATTTGAAGCTTATTATTTTATACTCTAGTTCCTAAATCTTTACTATATAATTCATGCAATGTTCAAGGTATTATTAAAAACAAATAGAAAATACTGTGGGTTATTTATAAATAACTCCCCGATAGCCCTAAGCACCTGATTGGTATGGTTGGATGGTCTGCAAACAGAAATAGCCCCTGTCATGTTTTATAATAATTCTATCCATGTGTTTGATGAAGTTTCCATCTGTTTTTATTTTGATCTTTACATCCTTTTAAAAAATATGTTTGATTTGTGCAAATTATCATAGATAAAGGAACGGGGAGTGCCAGATTCAATAAAAGTTCTTATTGTTTAAAATGGGGCTAATTTTGCCCCAACCAATCAGATGTTAGCTTTCAAATATTAAATAAGATCTGATTGGTTGGGGTAAAATTAGCACCATTGTAAACAATAAGAACTTTTATTGAATAACAGTGTATAGTAGAAGTTTTATAATTAGATACTTGTGTTCTGACTGTTTAAAAACAACATGGTCTAAACTAGTTAATGGGGCACTAAAGTGTAAAAATTTTACATTTTAAAAAAGAAATAATACCTTTCAGGTACACGTGACAGTGTAGCTGACAGTTCTCCACTCCTCACCCGCAATAACAACCCCCCCCCCCATCTCTAACACAGGCATGCATGGCTCTATAGCATTATATGAAATCGTAGGAATATCTTGATTGGTGCATACAAAAGATAGTGAGAATAATACATACAGAAAAGTCATTTACTTTCAATGGTGTCATAATAAAGAAATAAAGGTCAGAAAAAGATAAGTCAGAGGAAAGAAGCAGCAGGCTAGAGACACAAGTGCCTTTTGTGCTGCACAATACACACACTACATGTTTCAACCTGAAATGATCTGTTCCAAGTGACACTTGGGAAAGACCTTTCTAGGTCCAATCATGTACAAGTAATACAGTATTGTAAACTTCAAGGCAAAGCATGCGAGATTTGTAGCATCAAAAGACAATAAATTCTCTATTGCTTACATGTTAAAGAAGTAATAGTTGTTGCCATCTTTGATCTCTTACTTAATTCATATGCGCATTATATTAACTGGCAAATGTTATTAACTTAGTACACTTATAGTGTTATTGAAACTCTGTTGTACTAGTACTTACCTGTTAACTGTTTTTCTGCTCTCTATTATATCTTTGGCACAATCTATATATGCAGGGCTTTGGGGCCTTTCTATAAACCCACAGTGTTGGATTTTATTACCACTATCTCAGGTTGTTAAAAGCCACATTTGTCTTATCTTAATCTATAATTAAATACACAGCATTTTTTACTCTGATTGGTGTGTGTTGCTGTATGCCTTCTATCCAGTGCTTGTTTTATTCAGGCTCATTATAGCAGGCTCATTAATCACTATGAGTCAGCATTCCCACCATGCAATTTACACATACCTACATTCACCATTCCAGTTACTGCAAAACTGCACACAGCGGAAGATGATTATGATAATAAGGCACTTGATTGACAGCTGAAATATAACATGTTTCAGACTGAATATCTAAAGAAATAAGTGACATATCAACAAAAATGGAACAGTGATAGTTGGGAAGAATTAAAGTCAATTTAAATAATATTTTACCAAAAATGAAAAGCACCTCCTTAAAATACCAGTTTTGCAACCAAAGATGTAAACTAACAGTGTGCGGCACAGTTGCATAATCCCACAAAGTATCAGTATTTTGGACAACAGTATAGTTTAGTATTGGAGGTTGAATAAAGACATATGTCCATCCAGTCCAACCTACTTAGCAATATCCACACAGGCAGTAGTTTTTTGCTCAGTATTCTACACTGGTGGTCAACCCACAGTATTCCAATTTTCCAATACTGCCCTTTTAGAAATAAACCCCTTTAATAAAACAGAAAGGAAAATCCATAGGACCAGCTTTGGTTGGTGTTTTTGGGGGTTGAAACTCATATACAGAAATGTATCATTCTTGTATGAATTTCCTACTTTGGTTTCAATATTCCTTTCATATAACCAGTTCATATTTAAGAGTTTTTCTATGATCACAACCTTTCTCGCTAATTACCTATAACTTTAGAAGTCATTTGTCAAGATCGTACTCTCCATAACTCACAAATTCAAATATCTTACCTGCTCAAGAAGGCTCTTCAGCAACACCTTATATATACAAAACCACACAAAAGCAGTGCTCAAATCCTCTAACAAACAATATTTAAACCAAATGTAAAGCGCATATCTGTGCTATATGTGAATTATCTGACTCACACTGTCAATGAGTTGACCCAGGTGCAAACGTGCCCCGGGTCCTTCACTAGAAAGGGAAACACTCCTTCTTCCTGATACCATTGGGTTTAAAAATGTACACAACCCACCACAGGGTTAAACTTACCCGCGTGGGTCTGTAGTCCGGGTGCTGCACGTCGCGAACCCGTCGCTTCTGGTCCTCTGTAATGCTCGACAAAAAACAATATGGGATACGGCGCACACCGGAAAATAGGACACCTGGACTCTGCAATCCAACACGCTTTATTCAGAACAGTGTCATAACAAACAAGAAGTTCCCATAGCCTTACGCGTTTCGAGCGTACCCTCCGCTCTTACTCAAATCATTCTTTGTGCTAATATCAAAAGCTCTCATCAATCTAATTAAAACTAATGGTATTATGGCTTCCTCCTACCCCAGGAAACACTGCTGTGCAGTTTAGATTTATTGATTGTCGAAGTACATTTCTCTCATTACAGTAATGGAAATTCATTGAAACACATACTGAAAATATGGAAAGTTTTGACATACAAATACACATTTTCAATACTTTTTTCATGTGATCATGAGGGCTTTGCAGACTTAGAGGACATAAGGCCTTAAAGCCATTGCCCAAAGGTTAACTCCTAATGATTTCAATAGAGATAACAATCCAATATAAATTAAAGGGGTGATGCACCTGAAGCCACTACCATTCTTTCCCGATGCAATTAACCAAGAGCATTTCAGTGCATTACGATCCTATCTTTTGTATGACTTTAACGCCAGCTGCAAGCTGGAATAAAATTCACCCATAAGGGGGCGCTGTTTCTTTATTGCATTGGTTGAGTCACTAGCATGCTACCACTTATGGCACCTCTCTGCTAATTGCCTTGTAAATCTCTATACTTTGGTTGAATTTATCAGCCAGTTTGTTGCAGTTTGTAATAATTTCTTTATAAACAGTAAAGGATGTCAGTTGGACACTGCAAAGAGCAGTTTTTCTCCCGTCAAGGTCTAGTAGTTGTGTAGGTCCCATACACCCCTAAGTCAATTACTGTTAGGGCAATGCTCTAGGAGAGGTCCCACTATGTGCACTGTGCTCTGATCTACACCGATGCATTTTGGAGCCGACAGCAGTGGCGTAACTAGGAATCACTGGGCCCACCAGCAAAACTATGATGGAGCCCCTATTGGTGCTTCATCCACAATGGTTTTCTAGGAGGAGGCTATATCTCTCATAATAAAAAAAGGAGATGGGGCTCCATTGGCTCCCGGGCCCCCCTGCAGTTGCTCCCCCTGCCCACTCTAGTTATGCCCCTGGACAGGCTCATCAGTGGCCAAGCACCTGCCCTGTTCAAATGCAGAGGAGATAGCATTCCAGAGAATCCCTGCAACATGTGCAAAAATAGGACTTTTCCCCAACATCAATCCAACCGGACAGATTACAGACCTTAGATTTATCTAACATCTCTACTTAAGGTTGGCACATTTTGATGTGCTGAAGGTCTGTTCATGTTCACCACCTGAGCCCCAATTTGATGTTGAAATGTGATCTATTTTTAATACAAAACAAATTTAATGAAGGATTGTTGACCTACACCATGATGCCACAAGAAAAAAAGACCTGTCCATCCTAATGTAACACAGATTATATAGGGGTCAGAGAGGTATCCAATCAGTTCTACAGTCCCAGTCATTGGATTGTAGATGTCAATAATACATCGAGTAAGATGGGGAGAGAACAGGCTTCAAATCTCCCTCCTCAGCAATATGCAAATAAGGAACAAAGACTTCTGGGAATTTGTGATGTTTCCATGGATGCTCTTTGGAAAGCTATGTCTTTAAAAAGACTTCTACAGCATTCTACAAGCTAAATGCAAAACCAGAGCGCCAACTACTTGTTCCTTATTTGCATATTGCTGAGGAGGGAGATTTGAAGCCTGTTCTCTCCCTATCTTACTCTGTGTATTAGTCACGTCTGTCCATAGGCGCGTCACACTGCAAAACCAGAGACCTGCACTACACTGATGATGGGTCAATAAAGCTGAAACCGGTCTGTAGTTGGTGCTCTGGTTTTGTGTTTAGCTTGTGGAATGCTGTAAAAGTTTTTTTAAAGACATAGCATTCCATAGAGCTTCCACATGGTAAATTCCCAGAAGTCTTTGTTCCTTATTTGGATTGTAGATAACATCTACTGAATTGTTTAAATTCACGGACCCTATAGATGTTCCACAAATCCGATTTGAACTCAATTGAATTGGAATTTTTCCCAGTTTTCTATCCATATTTTCTAAATTTGCAGTTTGGTTTTTCACAATTGTCTATTTTTCGAAAGTCGGATCTGTCTGATCCACGGAAATTTCTAAACTGGCAGTTCAGAATCAAAACCAGGTCTGTTTTTTTGTAACCGGGACTCATCCGTTCTATAGAGGTACATTACCCTTTCAACCACAATAAAAAAAAATCCTTTCTAAAACAAAATATTATTTGGGTCTTTTAATTGCTCACAGTACGTTTGCTAGACAGGATGTAGCTCAGTGCTCCGGGGTAATTTCAGAACTCTGTTATCCCTTTGTTCTATAAATTCCATGCTGGTACAGCCAAAGCAGGAAGCGTTACTATCACGATTTCAGAATATTTGATTTCACACCTGAGTTTTCTGAAGTTAAACAATATTGGCACGTTTGCTTTGAACAGCAGTTATTTATTTAAATGTATGTAGTCCGAGCGAAAGAGAGCTCACTGTCCAAGTGAACAAAATGTGCTGTTCAGACGCGCTTCCACCTAGACAATCTTTTCAGAAGAAAGCTAGAATTGTAGTCAAGTACAAAATAAACATTCTAGTTTCACCCCAGCCACTGTACACCTGTACTTTGTGTGGAAACTTCAGGATGTGTGGATTTTCTAGGAACAACATGGTCCATATCTGTAACTTTAACTCAGGACAGGTACAGTGAAATGTCACTAGATCCCAAAATGAACTATTGTCCCCCTGAATCTTTTTTCTGCAGTCATTAAATGGTAAGACTTTTTACTGAACATTCTCACTCTGCCTGCCTGACATCAATTATAATATTGATAACAAGTCAGGGAGGTCAGTTCCTTGCCTGATTTCTCTGACCTGTAACAGTATTTTCCAGCTAGAAAGGCAGCTAGAAAGCTTTTTGTTTTTCTTTTATTAAACGATATTCTATAAAATCGTTAAGCTGGTTCTCCTGGTTCTCCTGGTTAAGCTGAATCCTGTCCTCTGAGACGCTACATATAGTAATTGTATTATCTGGTACTATTCCTGCCTGAGTGTGGCAGCGAGTGTACAGGTATTTAGTATTATTTTACATTTATAGCCATGAAGGCTGGTATCTGTTTCCACGGCCGTTAGTAAGTGGGTTTTTGCAGAAGTTTATATACCTGGTAAGGGGTATATGTTAGTCATGACAACCTTCAACCTGGTTTTGACCTGGTGAGCTGGGAAAGCTCTGTTTGGTCTGGGGTTGAGAGTTGTGGTATCGTCACTGGTATTAGCTCCCACAGCCATTAGTGTGTGGGTGGTGGCAGTGTTTTATGTACCTGGTAAGTGGTATATGGTAAGTGACTGCAGCCCTCAACCTGGTTTTGACCTGGTGAGCTGGGAAAGCTCTGTTTGGTCTGGGGTTGAGAGTTGTGGTATCGTCACTGGTATTAGCTCCCACAGCCATTAGTGTGTGGGTGGTGGCAGTGTTTTATGTACCTGGTAAGTGGTATATGGTAAGTGACTGCAGCCCTCAACCTGGTTTTGACCCTGTGAGCTGGGAAAGCTGCGTTTGGTCTGAGGTTGAGAGCTGTAGTTCCTTTGAAGTAAGGCAGAGTGAGGTCTGAGCAGTGGCAGTAAAACTCCTACAGGAGAACCTGAAACATGCAATCAAAGCTTCAGGGGGAAATATGGGGAGGTTAATGGTCCTTTAAATGGCACAAGCAAGTCACAAGGCTGTTGCACTCAAAACTTTACCTTTAAATAAGGTCATTTACGTCTAAAAGTGAATTTAGTTTATGTAAGTTCTAAGATTATTGGAGACAAACTTCCATAGTTTACTAAAAATATTGGGCCTGCACTTCTTCCCAGGATCCCAGCGAATACAGATGCTTTGACTTATAGTCTAAATAGAGTCGAGGTTAATTTAGATTTTAAATAACTTCAGAATGCTTTCCAAATGCACTGTATCTATGGCTATGTATGAACAGTGTACATGGATGGACAAATAGACTGATATAGATAGATGGATACAACTTATGCTCCTTTCGTGTTGCCTCCTTCTCCTTTACCGTGTTCTTGTTGCAGACACTGGTATAGCGAGATTTGCAGGACGATGTTATCAGAACTAACAGGGTAAGAGGTATGTATTGACACCAGAACAGTACTGTGCACGTGACTCCCAGGTTTGCCAGATTTTGGTCATCACAGTCGACGGGAGCGTAGGCGGGGTTAGAACTGGATGGGATTTCAGCCCTGACTGCGGGACTCTGGACTTTGTCCCTGCAGTCAGGACAGCCTTGTCCTAATATGGTGACTGCAAACCCAACTGTTATTTTTACATGCATTTGTAACCAGACATTTAATGATAAGTTCTCTTCCATTCTGGCAAAGGTATCTGACTTCTCCTTCTGCTCAATGAGCTTTATAAAAGCTTGAGCATGTGCAGTGAATGCAGCAGGGAAAAACTGCAGTTGTTCATTGGCTGTGATGTCAGCAGTCACAGTCTTGATTGACTGCTGAATATATCAGCTGGGGTTGGGGAAAGGTAAATTACAAGTGACCTTTTTTTGTTTTAAGGGTGGACATGCCCTTTAATATATAGATATAGGTAGTATATCTACCTATATATAGAGAGAGAGATAGGTAGTTAATATATAGATAATAGATAAAAAGTTGCTCGGTAGGTAGATAGATAATAGATAAAACAGAGATAGAGAAAGAGAGAGAGGGATGGATGGATGGATAGATAGATAGATAGATAGAGAGAGAGATAGAGAGATAGAGAGATAGAGAGATAGAGAGATAGAGAGATAGATAGATAGGTAAATTGATAGATAGAGAGAGAGAGAGAGAGAGAGAAGATAACTGATAGAGATAGATAGATAGGTAGATAGGTAGATAGGTAGATAGATAGATAGATAGATAGATAGATAGATAGATAGATAGATAGATAGATAGGTAAATTGATAGATAGATAGATAGAGAGAGAGAGAGAGAGAGAGAGAGAGAGAGAGAAGATAACTGATAGAGATAGATAGGTAGATAGATAGATAGGTAGATAGATAGAGAGATAGATAGATAGATAGATAGATAGATAGATAGATAGATAGATAGATAGATAGACAGACAGACAGACAGACAGACAGACAGACAGACAGACAGACAGATAGATAGATAGATAGATAGATAGATAGATAGATAGATAGATAGATAGATAGATAGATAGATAGATAGATAGATAGGTAAATTGATAGAGAGAGAGAGAGAGATAGATGGATGGATGGATGGATGGATGGATGGATGGATGGATGGATGGATGGATAGAGAGAGATGGATAGATGGATAGATGGATAGATGGATAGATGGATAGATGGATAGATGGATAGATAGATAAACTGATAGAGATAGATAGATAGATAGATAGATAAACTGATAGAGATAGATAGATAGATAGATAGATATGTATTAAGCGCTATTATATTAACAGCCCATTACTACATACTGTAAACAAAGAGAAAGACAGGGAAAACAATGAACATTTCCTTTTATTTGGCACTTCATGAAGGGACTGTGGATGAGAAATGGTGTCAGCAGCGATTCTTTGGTTCTTCCTTTAGCAGCACCGTTGAGTTCCTTTTATAAGATGCCAAATACAATACATTTGTTTAGTTCCATTTTTCCATTTAGTTGTAGTGGGGAGTCCCATGTAATGTTTATTCGGTTGACTGCAGCTAGGAGTGTTTTTACATCGACTCTGATAGTAACAGGGATGTAGATGGGAAACTTTTTGGGTTAGTGACTCATATAACTGATAAGCTAATTAGAAAGAGAATTTGTTCCGTGCTAATAAAATAAATACAATGATATAGAAAAAACAGAATAGTCACAGCTGGTAATTATTATGCATTCTAAATAGACTGGCCATGGTGAATCTTGTAATAAGCTACAACATGACAGAATCAGGGAAATAATCTACACAATTTACAGGCATGACATTTTAATCTGATTCAATGACTTCTCTATAGAATGAACTGTCAGCGCAGGATAAACAATGGTCATTAGACTCAATTCACTATTTTCAGCAAAACAATTTTTTTTATTGAATTTTTATTTAAATAATATTTCAGCCACAGGGAACATTACACGGTATAATAATGCCCGGCAGATTGTTCGATTTTTCAGGACTTCAGACCGCATTTTTAAGGGTTACCGAATGTATGAGATTATTTTCGGTAACCCACGAAAACACGATCAAAAACTCAAAAGCTTTCCAATAGTGTTTTCGAAGGTTATTGAACGTTCCAGATTATTTGCGAGAGTTACCGAAAATAAGTCTGTCCATTTGGTAACCCTCGGAAATGACTGAACCCTCAAACGTACGTTCCATTTTCCGATCTTTTCCTCAGAATCGTAAATTCGACTTAAATAAAATAAAATAGTGATGCAATTCAGCCTCCCATAGACTTCAATAGTAATTCTTTTTTCTTATTGTTTATTGTTTGAATTTGTCTGATTACTTTGGAAAGTAAATTGCACGTAAATGAATAAGTTATTTAGAATATAGTCAGGGAGACCCAATACTTACCTTCTGCGTTCCTCTTCCTCCTAGGTCCTCTAGCGTGGGTTATCACAGGAGCGAGTCAGATAAGGTAACGGTAGCTTTGAAATAACATTCGTTTTGACGCCACGAAGTAGCATATAAACTAACGTTATTTTCGTTACATCTGGCCCCTGTGTCGTTAATAGAAAATGTCGCAAGCCCCAGAAAATGGAATTAACCCCGCACTAACCCAATATTACATCAGAATGGGGGTTACTCTATTTCCATTTCCCCCCAGAACCCCACATATTAACTCCCCGTGAATATATTACAAAAAGGAGAATCATAGCAGAATATTGGTTTGGTTTATAACCTTATGGGAGTGCTAACTGTATTAAATGAATGATTCGGAAGGGTTTTGAAGGATGAAAAATGATGGGAAATTAGCTTTGCACTTAGAAATAATATATATTATTATTATTATTATTAAAGAGATTTATGACAGCCAAAGAAGAAAATGTGTATGTGAACACTGTTTGGAAGGTTAACTAGAATCGCCTGTTATTATTATTCAGGAAATGGGAGTAATTGCTAAAGACGTATTAATCTGTTCCTTTTGGTGGGTTGTGAATCAGGTTTCTACCAAAACATTTGTATAGGTCAATGGATGGGAACCTCTTTGTGATGTTGGACTGTAATTGGTCAGTACCGTAATGTCTAGTATGTCTTACATTAATATTGGTTTAAGTTGATGTGCAGAGAATGGCAAAAGAAAAGAATCCGATATAAAACCAATAACTTTCATGGGGGAGGGGGAATCTACACATTTATTAACAATTGTGTTTTAACTTATTTCAGTTTACAGTAATTGAAAATCAGTAAAGGAGCTGGGTCTTACCTACCGTTCTTCAATTGAACCATTAGGAGCAGAAAATAAGAAATTTACCAGCTCTTCCAACCTTATCCACGCTCCCTTTTAAAGTAAATTTACCTGAATGTGCGATCGCAGGTAATTTGGCTGTGTTCCCTCTTTCTCCTGATGGTTTCATTGAAGAACGGGAAGTAAGACATGGCTCCTTGATCTCCTGTTCTTCAATTAAACTAAAATACTAAAAATACTAAAATACTAAAATAATGTAAATCATGTTTTTTGGTGGAGATACCCTTTAAACATAGTGACTGTACATGGAATGCTGGCCACTTCATTCAATGCAGCAGCAAGGGAGTCAGTGACGTCAGAGAACTTACTCTGATTTTATGGATCCCCCAAAACCTCCCCCCCCCCACTGAACTGTGATCAGCTTTTTGATCCCAGCAGTTTATTATAGTATTTGTGAATGAATTAATTTAATTTAATTTGAAGAAATTAATTCTCAAATATACTGTAGCTTTGCTTACTACCATATCAATTTGGTAGTGTAGTGATCAGTGTACCAAATCCATCGGTACACTGATCTGTACCGATGGAGAAAAAATTACTTCCTGGAAAAGGCTTTCCAGGAAGTGATTTTTCCATTCAGATATCAATGGATTCTGGGTGATCTTTGGGAATGGGAATGGTGTGTGTCACACACACAAAAAATGTGATACATTTTTCTTCACAATACAACCATAATCAGCAAAAAAAGCACATTTTCCAAGCTATGTAATGGTCTCCTGGGAATCATGAAACAAAACGCAGATTTCAAGGGAAACAGCCTCAATTACAGATGCAAGCAATTTTACATAGGTACCATTCATTACAGAAGAGATGTAGTAAAAACTACAGAAGATTAATCCTGGTTGACCTTAGGCTGGGAAAAGAAAGTAAATCATGGTCTGTTTCTTCTACTTATTTACTTTTATAATGACAGCATTGCCATGGAACTGAAGTCATTACCGCTTTTAAAGCTGTGCAAAGCCTTAAGACAATATTTATATATATATATAATTTGCCATGTGTCCTGCACTCACGCTAGAGGTTCCAATGCCCCGGTGAATCTGGATATGAAGTGCAATTCCAATTGACAGAGCACTCGTGGGTCTTTTTCTTTAAATTATATTTTAATCTGTGCATCAACGCTTTTTCGGCTGGCTCCAGCAGCCATCCTCAGGATGTGAAGCCAGCCGAAACGCATTGATGCACAAATAAAATATAATCTAAAGAAAAAGACCATGAGTGCTCTGTCAATTGGAATTGCACTATAGTATTAATATATATATATATATATATATATATATATATATATACAAGGAGCACTCCTGGGTCTTCTTAGTGCAATTTATTAGGTGCAAAACTCAAGGCAATGTTTCGGTCTTGTTTCTTAGACCTTTCTTAAGCCACATTCAACTCATAGTGAACACCCATTTTGTAATAATAACAAACTCCTCCCACCATGTGATCTCTGATCCGTTAAAGGTAACAGGTGCAATTAAAGGTAAAGTAAAATTAAAGGTAAACCCATGCTGGGATTCAGAAGGGGTAGAAGCCTACGTGATCTCCTGGTTAATACTGATCCCCAAAGATGATACATTAAGGAACCTAGTTGGCTCCATCAAAAACCTACAGGGTGCTACAAATGCACAAAATGTACTTTCTGTAAATACATGAATGCCACGCAGACATTCAAACACCCCCACACAGGACAAACAATAAAAATCAAGAGAACTATTTGTTGTACCACAACGCATGTGGTGTACATCATTATCTGCCCATGTGGGCTGATGTATGTGGGAAAAACGGACTTAACACTATGTTTGCAAATGGATGGTCATAGGTCTGCTGTAAACACGACATGTTGGGATAAACGTAGCAACAAACCTGTGGCTAAACACTTTTTGGAAAAAGGACATAAACTTTCTGAATTCATGTTTACCGGTATTGACTAGGTCCCTTTACCCAGGAGAGGGAGCGATAGATCCAAAATGCTACTGCAATGCGAAACAAGATGGATCAGATATCTGGACACAGTTCACCCCAAAGGTTTAAATGAGTATTACTCACTCAGATGTTTTCTGAAAGACCGATAATAATTTTCATCTAGGTTATCCAATAACTTTTAGCTCCAGTTTTCCTCTCTTTTGTTGTAAACTATAATATGAATATATGATCAAGTATTCGGTTTCTTATATCTTTTTACAATCAGGTTTTTATACTTCTGCACTGGTTTTTATACTAAGCACTGGTTTTAGCACTGCTTTGACAAACAATATGTTCTTATGAATTTTTGACAATGTATTTATTATGATGTGCACTTTACTTTTAAGTACTATGCTGTGCACTTTACCTTTAATGGCACTTTACCTTTAATTGCACTTTACCTTTAAAAATGTTACCTTTAACGGATCAGAGATATCATGGTGGGAGGAGTTTGTTATTGTTACAAAATGGGTGTTCACTATGAGTTGAATGTGGCTTGAGAAAGGTCTAAGAAACAAGACCGAAACATTGCCTTGAGTTTTGCACCGAATAAATTGCACTAAGAAGACCCAGGAGTGCATAATGCATATATATATGCATTATGTATGTTAAAGGACACGTCCACCCCCAAAACCTAAGTTTGCCCCCCTGCTGGCCCCACTGTGTAGTGTTAAAAAAACTTACCTTTCATCTCAGTGTCTAATGGTTGTCCTGCAGTGTCTGCTAAAAGTCCAAAAAGAGTGAAGAGTAGGAGCTGTCTGTGAGTGATCCAGTGCCTGCTATTTCCTTTCCTCCCTGAGGACTCTGGCATGCGCAGGGGAGCCCTCCCCCACTCTGGATCCCTCCACGCTGCATGGTTCTTTACAAAAAAATAAACTTTTTAGTGTAGGGGACCCACCCCCATCCCAAAATGCTAGCGATTTAACCTTAAAAAAGGACAGAAATAGACTTACCCGACCTCCTTCCCTCAGCTTTCTCAATAGCCGGCAGTCGCATCTGTGAACAGGAATGGAAGAGCTGCACAGGAAGAGGCCGAGGGAACGAAGGTGGGAATATCGATTTCTGTTCTTTTTGAAAAGTTAAAACCCTAGTGTTTAGGGTTGGCAAGGGATCCGCTACACTTCAGCAAAATTTTATTTTGAGGTGGAGATACCCTTTAAGAAGTAATGTGCCCTTTTGGTCAGATCAGTAGCACCCAAAACCCCCATGTTTTTACTGCTTGCACTAGCATAGATATTATGATATATGGGGCCCAGGGTTCCAATGTTTTGGTCAGATCAGTAGCACTTCCACTATATGTTACAAAGTAATTTTACCACAGGAGCTCCCACAGCCCCCCTTTTTGTGTATAACCACTCGACCTACAGCCTCATGTTTTTATATAGCAGGGAACTGTAAGGGGCACATTATTCCTTATATAAGGGTGTGTATATAATTTAATAATTTACTTCTCAGTACAGACCAGTAAAGCAATTAATGATAATAAATATGTCTCTCTCACAATTCAAGTCCTTGTGTCAGTATAGCACGTAATTCATCAAATTCCTCCATTCATATACCATTCGTCATTAATTCACCACCGCAATATTTCTCGATAACTGCCCAATCAATTCATATCCATTTATACATAAACAGAAATATTTTTTATAGTCCCATAAAAACGCACAACAGGCCAAACCCCTGATATCCATAAACATTTAAAATCAAATAAAAACAACTCATAAGCTTTGGTACAAATCCAGATCTTGGCTATTTCTCTGACCAATCACACACAGTGTTACATTAACTCAATGCCCCCTTCCTCCTATAACACTGTTTACATCGGCCATACAATCTGATAGAAGTGGTTTTTAATGTTAACTCTGGGGTTAAATTGACCCTATAACAAACAGAATTGCAGATTCAATGAATAATTTATTAAAATGTTAAAAAAATTTAAATAAACATGTTATAATGCATAAAAATATCTCAGCTGAGCAAACAATTATAACAAGTAATGTTATAAGGACAAAAGGATAACTCCGCCTAGACCCCCTCCCTACCCCTTTTCCCCTACTCCCTAGAGCAATGATGCCCAACCCACGGCCTGCTCGCACTTTTTTAGCATCCCTCAGGGCCCCGCAGGGCAAGGGGTTGGGGTTTGGGCAGATCGGGGGGTGGCTAAACCTGGACTCCAGCTCCTACAAGAGTTTTTAGGGCTCTAACAAGAGCCTTTAGGATCATCTCATAAGAGGTTCATCTTCCTCCCATCAGCAGGACAGGGTCAGGACACCCATGGCTTCCTGTTCACTCACTGCTGCTGCTAGATCCGTTACCTACCACTTGTTTGTGTACAGTAAGTATCTGTCAAATTTCCCTGCTGCTGATTGAATGCTGAAATACGCAATGTGTTCTGCTGGTCTAATGGGGATTTCCATAGATAATAAATATCAGAAACACATGTGTGTATTAAATCTTGTAATACAATTCTAGGGATATATAAAGTAGCCACAATCCTTTGCGGTCACAGTACCATTAGTAAATGGGAATCTTGGCACAGTCATGCAAGAGTACAAGGGTGAGATGAAGGGGAGAACAGACGGGAGAACCCCAGCAATGCTGCAGGATCGTGGTCTGGTAAGGATTAAGATTTTCGATTACGGGGCAATTTGGGAAGCAGGAGCAAGTGCTCCAATCTCCATTAGAATTAGAAGCAAATTATTACAATCGGCCCTGGCTCTATTATCTCAGCATCAGGGTCACTCAAAACAATAAGCAGGGATACATACCTCAGGGGGCAAACACCATCGTAATACAGTCATCTTATGACCCCTTAAAGGGGTGACAGCAGAGATGACTCAGAATCAATCCCCCATAGATATCTTGTTATAACCTCTACACTGTAAATAGGTCACTACAAACAGTTCAGCATCAAGGCAGATGGTTCCATGAGCTGCCAAATATTACCCATTGCTGTCAAATGTAGGCACCTTCTCTGTGGCTTAAATGAGCCACTGACTCTCAGTAAAAGATATTTCCAAGTCATTCTGTCATTTTTATAGTAATCACCAAATGAATGAGGTGAAAACCTCTAACCCACAGCCAAGCTGATACGTGAAATACAAGGCTTCTCCTTTTATTTACTATACTAGTGAGTTAAGGAATTTCACTTACATCCTTTTTGCTAGAGCTACAATAAAGACACAAGTATAGACAGTACCGACATCACTAGGACAAATACGTCTTTATTGTAGGAAAGAACATTAGATTAATGTATAGTTATAAGATATAACAATCACATAACGCTCACAGCAGCACCATTACAGTGGCACATGGCAGCACTAAAACAGCACTAATAGGCAAATCAATGTGTTCTTTACTTTATTATGTTTAACGATTCCATCTAGGCCATCCATTTAATGATACCATCTGTCACAAACAGACCAATCACACTCCAACTCTCATAAATTACTGGTCACATAAAGGTAACGAGGTGATCACTGATACAGTGAAATATCAGGTGTTGGATTCCTAATCCGTTATGGTTTTTAAGCTTGTGAAGGTTCTCATCCATCCAGGTCATGGTATATCTGTAATATTCATCCATCCAGGTCATGGTATATCTGTAATATTTCATCATCCAGGTCATGGTATATCTGTAATATTCATCATCCAGGTCATGGTATATCTGTAATATTCATTCATCCAGGTCATGGTATATCTGTAATATTCATTCATCCAGGTCATGGTATATCTGTAATATTCATTCATCCAGGTCATGGTATATCTGTAATATTCATTCATCCAGGTCATGGTATATCTGTAATATTCATTCATCCAGGTCATGGTATATCTGTAATATTCATCATCCAGGTCATAGTAATCTGTAATATCCATTCATCCAGGTCATGGTATATCTGTAATATTCATCCATCCAGGTTCATGGTATATCTGTATAATACCATTCATCCAGGTCATGGTATATCTGTAATATCCATTCATCCAGGTTATAGTATATCTGTAATATTCAACATCCAGGTCATGGTATATCTGTATATCCTTCATCCAGGTTATAGTATATCTGTAATATTCATTCATCCAAGTCATGGTGTATATCTGTAATATTCATTCATCCAGGTCATGGTATATCTGTAATATTCACATCCAGGTCATGGTTATCTGTAATACATTCATCCAGGTTAGTATTATATCTGTAATATTCATTCATCCAGGTCACGATAAACCGATATCTGAATATTCACATCCAGGTCACGGATATCTGTAATATCATTCATCAGGTCATGGTATATCTGTAATATTCATCCATCCAGGTCATGGTATATCTGTAATATTCATTCATCCAGGTCATGGTATATCGTTAATATTCATTCATCCAGGTTATGGTATATCTGTAATATTATTCATCCAGGTCATGGTATACTGTATCATCATCAGTCATGGGAAATCTGTAATATTCATTCATCCAGGTCATGGTATATCTGTAATATTCATTCATCCAAGTCATGGTATATCTGTAATATTCATTCATCCAGCTCATGGTATATCTGTAATATTCATTCATCCAGCTCATGGTATATCTGTAAATATTCATTCATCCAACTCATGGTATATCTGTAATATTCATTCATCCAGGTCATGGTATATCTGTAATATTCATTCATCCAGCTCATGTTATCTGTATATTCATCATCAGCTCATGGTACAGTATATCTGTAATATTCATTCATCCAGGTCATGGTATATCTGTAATATCCATTCATCCAGGTTATAGTATATCTGTAATATTCATCCATCCAGGTCAAGGTATATCTGTAATATTTCATCCAGGTCATGGTATATCTGTAATTCATTCATCCAGGTCATGGTATATCTGTAATATTCATTCATCCAGGTCATGGCATATCTGTAATATTCATTCATCAGGTCATGGTATATCTGTAAATACATCTCCAGGTTATGAGATACTGTAATATTCACCATCCAGGTCATAGTATATCTGTATATCCATTCATCCAGGTCATGGTATATCTGTAATATTCATTCATCCAGGTCATGGTATATCTTTAATTCATTCATCCAGGCATGGTATATCTGTAATATTCATTCATCCAGGCATGGTATATCTGTAATATTCATCAGGTCACTGTAATATTACATCCAGGTCATGGTATATCTGTAATATTCATCCATCCAGTCTTGGTATCTGTAATATCATTCATCAGTCAGTATGTCTGTATATCTGTAATATTCATTCATCCAGGTCATGGTATATCTGTAATATTCATTCATCCAGGTCATGGTATATCTGTAATATTTCCATCCAGGTCATGGTATATCTGAATCCATTCATCCAGGTCATGGATATCTGTAAATCATCATCAGGTCATGGTATATCTGTAATATCCATTCATCCAGGTTATAGTATATCTGTAATATTCATACATCCAGGTCATGGTATATCTGTAATATCCATTCATCCAGGTTATAGATATCTGAAATTCATTCATCCAAGTCATGGTATATCTGTAATATTCATTCATCCAGGTCATGGTATATCTGTAATTTCATTCATCCAGGTCAGGTAAACCGTATATCTGTAATATTCATTCATCCAGGTCCGGTATATCTGTAATTTCATTCATCCAGGTCATGGTATATCGTAATCATCCATCAGTCATCGTGCATGGTATATCTGTAATATTCATTCATTACATACACATACCACCACGTCATGGATTCATATTCATTCATTTCATCCTTATCATTAATTCATTCATTCTCTCATCTCATTCTATATTCATTCATCCATCATCATTGTCATATCTGTTATGCATGTCATCATTTCATTCAGTCATGGTATATCTGTAATATCATTTCATCCAGGTCATGGTATATCTGTAATATTCATTCATCCAGGTCATGGTATATCTGTAATATTCATCATTCCAGGTCATGGATATTTGTAATATTCATTCATCCAGGTCATGGTATACTGTTATATTCATTCATCCAGGTCATGGTATATCTGTAATATTCATTCATCAGCTCATGGTATATCTGTAATATTCATTCATCCAGTCATGGTATAATCTGTAAATATTCATTCATCCAACTCATGGTATATCTGTAATATTCATTATTCAGGTCATGGTAATCTGTAATATTCATTCATCCAGTCAGATATCTGTAATATTCATTCATCCAGGTTATGGTATATCTGTAATATTCATTCATCCAGGTCATGGTATATCTGTAATATCCTTATCCCAGGTCATGGTATATCTGTAATATTCATCCATCCAGGTAAGGTATACTGTAATATTCATCCCAGGTCATGGTATATCTGTATATTCATTCATCCAGGTCATGGCATATCTTTAATATTCATTCATCCAGGTCATGGTATATCTGTAATATTCATTCATCCAGGTCATGGTATATCTGTAATATACATTCATCCAGATTATAGTATATCTGTAATATTCATCCATCCAGGTCATGGTATATCTGTAATATCCATTCATCCAGGTCATGGTATATCTGTAATATTCATTCATCCAGGTCATGGTATATCTTTAATATTCATTCATCCAGGTCATGGTATATCTGTAATATTCATTCATCCAGGGCATGGTATATCTGTAATATTCATCCAGCTCATGGTATATCTGTAATATTTATCCATCCAGGTCATGGTATATCTGTAATATTCATTCATCCAGGTCATGTTATATCTGTAATATTATTCATCCAGGTCATGGTATATCTGTAAGTCATTTATCCAGGTACAAGGTATATCTGCAATAATCATTCATCCAGGTCCAGTATATCTGTAGTATTATTTATCCAGGTCATGATATAACTGTAATATTCATTCATCCAGGCCATGTTATATCTGTAATATTCATTCATCCAGGTCATGTTATATCTGTAATATTCATTCCTCCAGGTCATGGTATATCTGCAATAATCATTCATCCAGGTCATAGTATATCTGTAGTATTCATTCATCCAGGTCATGGTATAACTATAATATTCATTTATCCAAGTCATGGTATATCTGTAATATTCAGTCATCTAGGTCATAGTATATCTGTAATATTCATCCATCCAGGTCATGGTATATCTGTAATATTCATCCATCCAGGTCATGGTATATTTGTAATATTCATTCATCCAAGTCACGGTATATCTGTAATATTCATCCATCCAGGTCATGGTATAACTGTTATAATCATTCACCCAGGTCATGGCATATCTTTAATATTCATTCCTCTAGGCCATGGTATATCTGTTATATTCATTCCTCCAGGTCACAGAAAACACATGTAATATTTATCATCCATCACAGGTCATGGTACTATCTGTGTATATCGTAAAAGTATTAATCCCAGGCCATAGTATCTGTATATCATTCCCGAGGTCATGGTATATCTGTAATATTCATTAATTCAGGTCATGGTACATCTGTAATATTCATTAATCCAGTCATGGTATATCTGTAATATTCATCCATTTAGATCATGGTATATCTGTAAAATTCATTCATCCAGGTCATGGTATATCTGTAATATTCATCCATCCAGGTCACGGTATATCTGTAATATTCATCCATCCAGGTCATGGTATATCTGTAATATTCATCCATCCAGGTCATGGTATATTGTAAGATTCATTCATCCAGGTCATGGTATATCTGTAATATTCATCCATCCAGGTCATGGTATAAACTGTTATATTCATTCACCCAGGTCATGGCATATCTGTAATATTCATTCCTCTAGGCCATGGTATATCTGGTTATAGTCATTCTCCAGGGTTCCTCCATTCATGTTCTTTTTTCATCCTCATCTCATGTCAACATGGTATTCTGTTCATCTTTATGTCAATTTCATCAGTCAGGTCAGACATCGAATTATTCATATCAGGTCAGGTATTCTGTAATATTGATCCACAGGCCATGGTATCTGTATATTCATTCATCCATGTCATGGTATATCTGTAAATTAATCCAGGACGTTCATTGATATCTGTAAATTCTTCATCCAGGTCATTGGTATATCTGTAATATTCATCCATCCAGGTCACGGTATATCTGTAATATTCATCCATTTAGGTCATGATATATCTGTAATATTTATCCATCCAGGTCATGGTATATCTGTAAAAGTCATTAATCCAGGCCATAGTATATCTGTAATATTCATTCATCCAGGTCATGGTATATCTGTAAAAGTCATTAATCCAGGCCATAGTATATCTGTAATATTCATTAATCCAGGCCATAGTATATCTGTAATATTCATCCATCCAGGTCATGGTAAATCTGCAATAATCATTCATCCAGGTCACAGTATATCTGTAATATTCATCCATCCAGGTCATGGTATATCTGTAATATTCATCCATCCCGGTCATGGTATATCTGCGATAATCATTCATCCAGGTCATGGTATATCTGTAATATCAATTCATCCAGGTCATGGTATATCTGTAATATTCATCCATCCAGGTCATGGTATATCTGTAATATTCATCCATCCAGGTCATGGTATATCTGTGGTATTCAGTTAGATCAACTGAACTTGAAGATTAGTTCTAAAAGACATTTTGCTGGTCATCCGACTAGCTTCCTCAATTCAGAATAATATTGTGGCTAAGAGCTGTTATCAAAACTGTGCAGGGTAAGGCGTCAAAACAGCATTGTACATGAAATGGTGTTGACCCCCCCCCCCCCCCCCGCTATTCATGCTTGGTTTCTTTAATATGACATACATGGCCTCCTTGACACCTATTTTGAACTAAATCTGTTCCTTGGCCAAGATGTTGACATTACAATGTTCAAACGTATGTCCTTTTTCTTTAAGATGCAGGTAAACGGCTGAGTCCTGACCCGAGGAATTGGCTCTTCTGTGCTGGGCCATATGTTGGTTTAGCTGCTGTTTTGTCTCCCCTACATACAAATCAGAGTACTCTTCACTGCACTATACTGCATATTTGATGTTGCTCTTCTTGTGTTTGGGTATGGACAGTTTTGATAACCCCTTTCACTGACAATGCAATCAACACCTTGCGTTCAGTAGGTCATAACAGCTATCGGAACGAAACTCGCCAGTTTCATTCATCCCTAGTTATAATCTAGGCTCATCTATGGAAGGAGAATTTAGACCAATAGTTATCTACTCTAACTATCCATTTTGCAGATCCATTGGCCTTCCCTGTCTCCTTGGTTCCGAATTCAAAAATCAATTTAAGACCCTCATGTTTCAACTACAAATCAATTAATGATGCTTAACGACTCATCCTGTCAAGCATCATTTACAAATAACACTTCATTCAATATTGTTCCTCTTTCCTTTCACAACGGGGACTGCTCTCTAACAGCAAGCAACCCAGGACAATATATTAATTATTAATTATAAGGTAGGAGGTTCTTCGTTCCTCATATTTATGTTATTTGTAAAATGATAGTAAACTTTCTAAAGGAAAACGTTTCTATTGTAATGCTGCATCCTGAACCCTATTTAGACAAAAAAGATTAAATATTGTACTTGACGATAGAACCCTCCTCTCGTTTCTCTTCCCCATTTAAGTGCACAGGGTGAGGGTATAAACTGCTATGTCCTCAACCCTGGGTTAGCATTAATTCACAAGCTATGCTTACCTAAGTGTGTTTCCTGGGTCTGGTCTGCACCCCTTCCTGGCTGGACTGGACTATGAGAAGATGCACTCTGCAAGAAGAGTGTCTTCAGTAGATCAGACTCAGCAAGTGCAAGTTTAGGTAAGTAAAACTTAATTTACTTAGGTAAGTGTAACTAATTAGAACTAATGTGAACCCAGGGGTGAGAACATAGCAGTTCTGTCTCTCACAAACTGGTTACACCTTAAAGTAGAGTAAACGAAGTTTGGGGTACCCAAATGATAACGGCAATCTCAAGGTATTGCAATCAAATCAACTTCTTTATTGTTGAGTGCTGTGTTTTTTGGGACTTTATACACTTTGGATTGTACACTCTGGATTGGATGCACTGGACTTTTGATCAATCGGATATCAAGACTTTCCCCCCTATATGGATTGGAATATTGCTCCAGAAAGGGGGAGGGGTTTATGATGTCATATCCTGTTTGTTATATATACTGTAGATGGTTGGAGTTGGTGTTTGTTCACACTTGATAAAGGACATGGTATAGTCTGAAACATGTCATGTGGCACAACAATAAAGAAGTTGATTTGATTGCAATACCTTGAGATTACACAAAAGGGGGGCTGTGGGAGCTCCTGTGGCAAAATGACTTTATAACAAATAGTGGAAGTGCTACTGATCTGACCAAAACATTAGCACAAACAAGAAAAGAGATGATCACTGCACATTTATGGGCCCCATATATAATAATATCTATGTTAGTGCAAACAGTAAAAACATGGGGGGTTTTTTAGTTACAATTTTATGCATAAAAGTGAAAAGTCTTCCAACCACGTCAAGGTAACCCCAGTATATATACCTTGAGATTGCCGTTATCATTTGGGTACCCCAAACTTCATTTACTCTACTTTGATATGGATGTTAAGAACGAAGCACCTGTATCATGCTAATTGGAATTCTGAACTCACCAGTTCTCTTGGTGTGACTGATGATATAAAGTCTTCAAAGGCTGTTAGCAAACTGATGTGGGCAGGCAGGGGTTATATCATCATACACTCTATCATAGCAATTATCAGGTACCAAGCCGCCATTTCATCAAACACTAGTGATTTATTGTCTTGTTAATTATCTGGTGTCTACAAATTTGTGCAGAAACGACACAAGGTCGACGGTGGAATAAAATTAGAACTTGAATGGGCACGTTTATTTATTTATTTTTATCTGTCAATCATCTAAGCACCAGTAGATCTATTTGATGTTATTTTAATCCTAAAAAACGTGTCAGATTGTACAATTTCTAATGTTGTGATTTCTAAAGGGAAAACTGTGGTCCCTCCAAAAATTGGCTAAACATGTGCCGCATATACAACCAGCATCCTGTTTTTAATTTTGCAACTCTCTTTTCTCTTCCACTTTTTATTAACCTATGGGTTTCCATTTTTATTTTGGGCACATCTGTTGCCCATACTTTGCTTCTTCCTTTCCTTCCACTGCCCATGATTAGTCATATATTATCACATAGGAGAGGAGGGGGATTCCCTGCAGGCACCACAGGAAGATGCACACTGCAAGAGGTCCATTGAAAAAGACATTCCACCTAAGGAGATTATAATGCCACCTATAATGGCATTTCTGATAGCAGTTACATAGAAACCATCAAATGGTTTTAAAGGCAAAGAACTGGCCTGTATTATAACCCACATGTGTAAGAACATTAATGTTTAAATTTAGGAGAGCGCTACCTTTTAACACATTGTTCTTTTTCTCATAGGCTACATTTTAGAAACTATCTATGAAAATAAAGTTTCCCTTTGAAATCAATGGAATCCTTTATTACAGAAAGCCCTTCATTTTATTCCCCTTTTTAAGTACAGGGAGATAGCAAAGTAGAATAGTGCTCTCGTGTAGGGACTATCAGCTCAGCAGGTCTGCGCACACAGTTTAGACAAAAACCTGGGTGAATACATGTAATATGGTACAGTATGTAGTGCACATTGTTTTATTTTGTATCAGCTCAGATTATATACTGTATGTTTGCAAACACAGCCTATAAATAATTAGAGGGGACTTAATCACTCTGGATTCACTTCACTAGGGGAAGCGGCAGTAACTGGGGAGATACATTCAGGGTCATTCAATAAAAGTTCTTATCGTTTAAAATGGTGCTAATTTGGTCCCAACCAATCAGATGTTAGCTTACAAATGTTAAATAAGATCTGATTGGTTGGGGCAAAATTAGCACCTTTTAAACGACAAGAGCTTTTATTGAATCTCCCTGACTGTCTTTATAACTGTTTATACTGGTAGGAACAGTATCATGAAGCTATTAGAGTTGGTAAGTTCTATGCTAGAGGTGGTGGGTATTAGTTTGGAACTCCATTGCCAATTATAAGAAGTTATTCTTGTTTTGAAGCTTACTAACTATCTCAACTTACAAGATAACATGTATTGGGAGCCAGCAATATACTGACCCCCAGAGAAGTCACAAAGGAACTACATAGCAGATACACAAAAGGACAACGCCTCAGGGAAGCATATCTGTTTTGAACATAATCCAAAGCTTTCCAGAGTTTCTCAAGTACCATGAAAATATGTTTAGTATGGCCAAGGGAGAGTAGTGGGTAACCTTGAATTAGAAGTCGCTGCACTTATATAATTTCCAATGTATGTCTGTATTACATATGTTGTAATTACAGGGGCTCACTCGTTAAACTTGAGCTATTGCTAATTGTAGAGATGAACAAACCTGGAGAGTTTCTTTCCAATGTTCTGCGGAACGTATTTAAATTCTGCAAAACATGAAAATCCGATTCAACCTTAATTATATGGATTTTTTTTTTTTAAATTTAACCATTATTTCCTTTACTCCAGGATAATTAATATCTTCTCTGGATATGAATAAACACCAATAATAATTCACTACAGGGTATATTTATAAAGCACCTTATTCACTGATCATTTCATGTATGATGTTCGGCCATGTATGGCTAAATGGCCATTTTGGGTGACCAAGCACCTATTCACAAAATAATTGTTGGACAAAATGGCAGTGCAGGCTGGCCCCATGATCACGTGTGTACAAGCCCTAATTCTTGTGACATGCAACCATTCAGGAAAGGTGATAAGAAGTACAATGTAACAAAATAGAAAACATGTTCGGTGTATGAAACTACTCCAAAGTAGAGATGTTCGAAACTGTTGAGTTTCGTTTCGTTTTAGAACTCCCGAATTTCACGGAACCCGGATTTTTCCATAATTTTCAATTTCATCGTCTATTTTCAATTTTCGAAAATCGTCTACTTTCGATTTTCGATAAAAATCGTAAATTCTAAAAATCCGGGTTCCGTGAAATTTGGGAGTTCCGAAAGTTTGGTCAGGACCCTCAGATTCGATTTGAAACTGGGTTCTATTAGAAACCACATTACATCTCTACTCCAAAGTAAATGACACAATGGGCTGTTTCTTTGATCGATCCAATAGGGGTTAATTATCCTTTGCTATAATTGGGAAATTCTAATCTTCACTTACAAGTTAGCTTCAAAAAAAAGAGATGGCCCTTACTTTGTAAAGCAGAAACTCATATAATGTAATGAATAATCTAAGCCATTTCCATTACTAAGAAAATAAAATCCATCTAGTTCGCCATTTTAATAAAACTCTTTGCCACTGTTGATTCAGGGTGAAAAACATGTCAACTTTTCATATATAATGCAAAAGAAGAGTAATTGGAACTAACATTGTATATTTTATTGATACAAAATGAAATATAAGCCATTCTTCTGGTGGCATTAAAGATTGCCTTCATTATTGTTTCCCCTGGCAGAGAATTCAAGTGGTATTACTGCTCTCACAGCAGATTTTTGTCTTATCTTCAGGGATGAACTCTTGTTCTTTGAAGACTGTAGGGATCTCCAGAGTTTAATCTATACAGAATAACCAGGTTACCTACTGACACCGCTGTAGCTCCTAACAAGGCGTATAATGAAGGAGATGTATTTCCTTAAAATGTAAACAACAAGAAAAGAAAAAGGAGACAGGTAATTGTATTTTATTTCAAATATATTTTACAAACAAACTTAACTTTATCTGGTATGAGCTGCACAAACAGATTTGGAAGAACAAAAATTTAGTAATAGCTAAATTTTGTAAAATTATATGGCACAGAATTTATATCCTCACAAAATACAAAATGAATTTTCTCCTCACAATTAATTTTGCATATATATATATATATATATATATATATATATATATATATATATATTACATATATTTTTTCTAATTCTCTTAAAAAGTTTGACAAATATTATCCCATAAATAATAACACTTATAAGAATGGAAAAGGCAGTGATATGCTTTGTCTTTTTTTAACTTTGTGAAATAATTTAATATTTTGTTATCGAGAACTTTCTGTGAACACCAAGCCAACGCCATCTGAAGACTTTGAGAACTACACAGAGACACTTTTACGTAGATTTTCATGAAAAGCGCAATATGCATGCAAATTCACTATCTTCCAAACTAGATGGATAAATAAATAATTTTTATATCTTTCCTTACAAGTAGAGTTTTTCCCCAGTGGTTATTGAACAGAGCAGTAGTAAAGAGCAGTAAAATGGAATGTTTACAGAGAATTATACAATAAAATATATTTTTATGGCAGGATATTTTACGATAAAACATTATGTTTCCCTCGCTTTAGAGATGCACAGTTGTTACATTAGACATGTTTAATGACTCGCTGTAAACTAGTATCAGAGCCTCTGTCTTCTGTTCAATGATCAGATCTCAGCAATCAACTATCGGGTTAAAGGGCAACTGTACTGGGGAAAATGGACTTTAAAAAATATGCTTGGTTGTAAAGGAATTTTAGTAGGAAAAATATTATTTAAATTATTTCTTGAATATTACACATGTCTTGGTATTTTACATATTGCCTTCGTTTTCCAAAAAATCTATTAAATTCATACCCTTTGCTACTTTTGGGGGGGTCAGTAGTGAGCTGCAATTTTAGGTTCTGCAAGGGTCTTTATTCTTCCCAGAATGCACCAGTTCCTTACAATGTTCCTAAAAGTAATTTCTACTGATTGGCTATTGGATGGGTCACACATGCTCAGATCTCTACTGAGCAACTGAAGCTAAGTAACCCAGGGACCAAGACAGTACTTTGGAAGCCTCAATGTGCTGTTTATGTTCATTGAAATGAGAAAATACTTCTACTTTTTTAAAAGGAAATGTATTTGTGCTGAACCTTCCCATTAGAGTTCATTCCCAGGTTGCTAGGGGGTTGCTAACATTGCCCACTGTAGTTGCCCTTTAAAGTACATAAAATATACCTCAAATATTGCATGCATACTATTTTAAAGCACTGCAATAAACAACAGTTATGGCTGCCATGTTTGTGGAAAGATTCTGTATTCTACAGTAGATCAGGGTTTTAATATAGTAGATAATGTATCCCCTACTATAAATTATAAGGGTATTAGAACTCCTCCCCACCGAGGAGTTCCGTGACCTCAGAGGACGCGGTACTCCGAGGTGACATCTAATATCCAAATTATTTTATGTAGGGTGTGCATTATTTAGTATAATCCACCCCCTCAATCAATCTGGCCTCTGTGCAGGGATGAGGGGGAGGAATAGGAATAACCCTCTGTCATTTATTCCTTTCCTTCCCCCCTTCCTCACTTCACCCAACTCAGTTTTCTCCCCCTTTCGCATCTCCTGTCCGTGTTACGTCCTGTACAGAGCTGATCTATTGCGCGAGGAATTCGGAAGTCACTCGCGCGATAGTTCAGCACTGTGCAGGAAGAGGACGAGGAGCCGTGCTATCCACATTGGCACGGGAGACTCTGAACTTAGTAGCAGCCAATGGAACTGAAGATACACGAAAGGGGAGAGAAAACAGGTGAGGTGAGGGAAGTGAGCCAACTTATAATCGGCGCCAATTATAAGAAATAATTGGGCCCATTGGGACCCATTATGGGGGTGGATTATAATACAATTACCAAACACAATAAGAGGTGTTAAAATGCTCCTGAGCTAATTTGCCTCAACCAATCAGATGATACCTTTTTTCTGGTCTACTACAGCTAGAAAACATTTATTAACATCTGATTGGTTGCTGCAGATTAAGAACACAGCAACATTTTCCTCCTCCTATTGAATAAGGTCCATAAGGTACAATTTGCATGTTAGGATGCATTGAAACATCAGCTGATGTAACTGACTGTACCATGGAATGGGAAAATGTATCAGTTGCACAGAGAGTTTTTTGAAAGTTGCTGACACCATAGATGCATTTCCCTTAATAGAAGAGATGAGTGTGCACCTTTAATTGTTAAGTTAAAGAGTAAAGAGAGTTTTGTTTAAAAAAATGTTCACGCTACGCTCAGCATTGTCAACATTTTGGGTCAAGCTTTTCTTTAGAAATGTAAACATACATGTAGTGAAAGACAAAAAAAACGTTATTCTCTAAAGCCTTGGGCTAAACCCGATCCACAGGCATTTTCCAGTTCTACAACTGTAAAGAACATGCTGCAGAAATCTAATTGCCCGTGTTTAGATAAATTACTATTACTATTATCTTTCATCAATAGAGAGTGTTGTAAAAAAACAATTTGGTGTTGTTTCCGAGATATCATATCTCCCATACCCCCAAACTCCCTTATGGTCCTTACAGAAGTGCGATCGCGGGGCCGCTATCCATGGCTGTATGAGTATCAGTAGGTCTGTTGGTGTTTACTCTGGTGGTTTCACTGTTCAGTCAGGGGTTGTTGATGATCCGCCATGGATGATCGTCAATGACACCCAACTGAACACCTATAGATGAAGTGATATTCAGCTAATATCCCTGTTGTGCTGAAGTTCATTTGAAATTCTGACCCATGCATGGCCGTCTGTTCAGTAGACTTCCTGGTGATACCAGGCAATCAATCAGAGGTGTACAGACCAGTCAGAAAACTGCCAGACAATCCCATCCATGTCCACATGGTCTTAGGTAAATTGCATTCTAAAATCTGTCCAATATACAGTAGGTGGGGTAGTTGGATCAGAACTTCCACATTGGAAATATACAGTATGGCCTCAGGATACAAATACATCCTGCTTTGTTCCAAAACGCGTTTTCATGTTGGTTCAATAGCCCCTTTATATTTTATTTCTACCAAATCCTTTTCTTATCGTCAAGGATATCAGGATTTATGTATTATTTTCTAACACATATCTGCATATTATTTTAGGCCCAAAAGGAATAAACAATTTATCATATTATTCAATCCACTTTACTATTACGCATGTGAGAATAATTGAAAGAAAATTCTTCTCTTTCCTCTCATGGGACCATCTCAGCATTCCCGTCTCCAGACATTCCAGGAAATCTGAGAAGCTGGTAATAGAAACAATTCTACTATGAGGCCCCCCAAGCAACGAGAAAAGAATCAGATTGATGTGTTTTTAATTCTGTTCCTGAAAATAGTTCATAGACTGTTCACCCAAACTAGAGCTTTTAAGTGCATATTGTTCCTCAACATGTCTGGGAAGTATGGATCTTTTTTCCTGGCCACTTTCCATTTTCTTTCTAAAACCTACAAGTTTACAAATAGATTACAGGTTTTCCCAATCAAGACAGTTAATGGTCAGTATAGATTTCCATCCTGGTTTGTAGGAAACCGCATGATACAAATACTGTACTATAAGAATTCCTGCTGAACACGATTCATGGTTTGATTGAAGAGTTCCAGACTGGTTGATTACATAGACAAAGCAATGTGTTAGTACAGAAAAATACAACTTTTGAGCCCTTTTGCCCTTTATATCTGTGATACATTTCATATCCTGATATAAACTAATTCAAAGTAAAAATGTAGGAGAGTTTGGCTCTTTGCATAGGATTTCCCTGCTCTGTATTTTTGGTCGTGTATAAATAAGGGCAAGTTGCCTTCCTTCTTTACCACTCAATTGATTTTTATAGCACATACCATCTGTGGTCAAAATAAATACCGTTTTCTTCTGAAGTCTCTTGGGGGCATCTCGGATTAAATAAGTAATATGGGCCCTTCAACTCATATGTATATATACAAATCAAAGGGAGGGAATCTGTTCTATGAACACAATAGTCTGTGTTTTGGTAGATTATTGCCTTTTTGAAGTAAAGGGATGGATAATTATACATTAGTTGTAAATTGTATTTTTTTTTTTTTAACTAAATAAAACCAGTTTGTCTAGACTAGAATAAAGGCACCCTGCTCTAACCGTACATTTTCCCAATCAAGCCTTCAGTCTATTTACTAATTCAATGACCCCATGCAGTCCAGGGACATATTTACTTTTGTCGGCCTGCCTCTCTCCTCCTGTATAGAAATTTGGTTACGAAATTAGATTTTGAAAATGTAAAAATTTCACTCCCACTGATTTCATTTGGGTTTGGTTCAAATTTTCAGCGGGATAAAGCCATCTGGATTTGTACATCTCTACTCCTGTATTGCGTGTTATATGTTACCGCTTTCTTGCAAGACGAATCCATGACAGTTAAAAGCATTTTTAGCTAACTGTAGGTGTTTGGAATGCTAATGTGGTTCAGAGTCTAGGTTTCTTTTGTAACAATATCTCAGTGCAATAAGATTATGCTAGTCTTTGAATACGAATGAGATCAGAATACATTCTTAAGTGTCCTCTTTCTGTTTGCTTGGTTATAATATCTTGAAAATATAGACCTGGTTGAGCTGGATTTATCCAATATTAGGAAAACTAGTCTTGGCTTTAAGTCCTAGCTGGTAAACAAGTCTAGTTAACAGTTCAAAGGGACTCACAGCTGGTTCAGTACGAACTATATTTTCTTTCTCTTCCACTAAATTGCTCTTTTCCTGACTTTAACTTTCTTTATTGAAAAGGTCCAAAACACCGGCTGCTATCTCTGAAACATAAAAAAAATAAACAAGCAAAAATAAGGAAAAAAATAACATAAAAATAATACAAAGCGTCTTTTGATTGTGTTGGGAGAGAATTTATAAAGTCTAAATTGTGAAAGAATCATATGCCTACAAGCATTATTCAGGTATAGAGATGGACCCAAACCCAGTTCCGAATTGGATTTTCCAAATCCGCCAGAACTCAGACTTTTGGGTTTTGATCTTAATGGATTTTTACCGAACTATTTTGAAATTTCAAAATTCTAAAATTTTACAATTCTCAAAATGTCAACAAATACAATGCAGAATGCCAGAACAGGAAGTGCAGGAAGTTGGGAGAGAATTTATAATGTCTAATTCTGAAAGAATTGTTTGCCTACAAGAATTATTCAGGTATAGAGATGGACCCGAACCCGGTTCCAAATTGGATTTTCTGAATCCTCCGGAACTCAGACTTTTGGATTTTTACCGAACTATTTTGAAATTTTAAATTTAAAAAATTTTACATTTTCAAAATTTAGAGAAATCTCAGAAAATACAACGCAGAATGCCACAACAGGAAGTGTATGAAGTTTCCGGTACTGGATGGTGTTTTGGGCATTGATATGTGTTCCCCAGAACATTTCCCAGGTCCCTGAGCCTTTTACAGTAAGTTACCATTGCTATTTATACTTTAATTTTAGGTGGAATGTTCTATTTTTTTTTTTACTTTAATGGGTCCGCTTGCGGATTTTCAGATTTTTTCTAGAATAGGTGAATCCGCAAGTGGAACAGATTTCAGTAAGTTCAGCCATCTCTATTCAGGTAAAGTGTAGCAAAAAATAATAAAAGTTTTGTTTGTCGTTTCGGGGGAATGTGCCCCCTTCCTCAGATGAGCAGCATCACCAAATCCCCTGTGCTTCCTGCTCTGAAACCATGTGGCAATCCCACTTTCCTGTGTCTCCTCCTCCCTTGGCCCTTCCCTTTACAGGCCCCCTTTGGCCATCACTTTGCAGCCACTGTGGTCCCTCACACTCAGGTGCCTCATGCCCCTTCCACTCATGGGCCCTGTGTCCATTCCCACTCATGGGTCAATGACCCCTCCCACCTGTGGGGCACCCATGGCCCCTCCTCACCCACTGGTTCCTCAGACCCATACCCCCCTACAGAAAATGGGGGGGTATGGGTATGAATGGGAGGCATTAAAAAAGAAGACAAATATTTACACACTCCCTGCTGTAGGCTGTACTGTTCTTCCCCAACCCCTTTCCTCTCCTTCAGTCACTGTAAATTTATCTCTTGTTTTTTTCTGCTTTCTGATGCACTGAGCATGTGCCAACCAAAGATTAAAAGGAGAAACTAGTATTTGTGACCACAGATTCAGAACCTCCCACCCCCTAACTTTCTGATCAGTGATTTCTTCATATCTTGGGCTGTGCAGCACGTAGAGAGGTGGTTGATGGCTCATTTTAAAGGTAAAAACTAAGCCATTCATTTAAACTTATGTGGAGACCATAGTTCTCCTTTAAATCCAGTTTGTAAAACTTGTGTTTCCGCTGTCCTATTTAATATATACCGTTGGCTTTTTGAGACGTGGCCAGGCGTTCCAGGACTTGCACCACACTTATACCGATGCTCAGTGCTGAAAGTGTGGCTAATGTTATTTTTTCTCAGCTTAATATATATAGTCATATCTAATCATTAAGTCGTTTAAAAAAATCTATATAATGATATTAACATTATGATTTTTTTTAATAGTTGCAAAGTAAATGGCTTCAATCTTTCACTAATATTTTAAATCTGGGATGTATGATATGATCCAATGTTATCTTAACTTACAAGATACAGAACCATCTAAAAGTTCCCTTCCTCCCTCCCCCAAGTGCCTGAACCATTAGGTCATCACCCCTGAGTATACAATAGTTTGGAAGCTGTACTTACCTAAAGTTGTGCTCGCTGGGTCTGTTTTCTGTCCTTCTGTTAGTAGTGCTGGGTGTTTAAAGTTTCTAGGTTTGGTAGAGGATAGTATGAGACTAAAGAGATATGAGACCATGTTAAAATTAACATTTTATACCCTTATACTCTGTCATTCAGTCATTTTGTGCCCCAAGGCTAATTGGACAGTTATAGAAATGCCACCCTATCCGAAAAGGATATTCTTGCATTTCAATGCACAAAGGCTTTACAATATGTATAAGTATTTAATAATGTTGTAGAGTTATATGTATGATTGGTCTCCACCAAGCCTATTATTTCTTATTTTTGAGATAATTCAGACCTATAGGAAAGACATATTCACCATTCTCATATTTTATAGTCACAATATAAAACTAGAGGGAAATTCTAATATTTAGATTGGTACCAAACGGAAGTATAGGGTCGTCACATTACGTATGTTTTTATGTTACTAAGTGGTTTATTTCTGCCTTTTCTAGTGAGATGATTGGCCGAGTACAGAGAACATTTTTTTGTGATCCTCTGAGTCTTTGGTACATTTGGTTTTTATTTTGTGAAATAATCAATTGTTTGTTTTTCAATCTGTAAACCAAAAATCACGAAACTGTAAACCAGAAAATGATTTCCCATATGCCTGTGGAAATAACAGTTAAAATACACCCATCTGTATAAAGTAATATCTACTGAGCAATTATTAAATACTTCACATTCCAGATAGGAGTCTTCAAATCAACTTCCCCCAGTCCACCGCAACAGCGACAGCCATCTTGGCAAAGACTCAGAGCCATGTTTTGTAATCTCTTAAATAATGATTTGTAATGAGCTGCAGTTTGCCAGCTCCGCGGCAGATATATTTGTTTAAGTGTTGAAGGACGACAGTGATTTTTTTTTTTTTTTTACAGCTTGAGGGCAAAAAATAACATTTCTCATGAATTTTAAGAAATAAATAGGAAATTGCACAACGCCCTTCATGGACTTTGCAACGCAGGAATTTCAAATCTATCCGGACGCACCATGTTCAGTTTAAATCTCTCAGGCGACAGACTACATTTATTTGCTATTGCGAAAATAAGAGAGAGAGCTTCTGCTTTTGGTTTCCAATGTACTTCAGATTGTTTGAAGGGTATGCCCCCCACCTAAACTAAAATTAAGATTTAAGTTAGTTACCCCCCCCCCCAACCTAGACCTCACAATATGTAAATCTATGTGCAAGGCTTTTAAATAAACCTACCAGCACTTGTTTCCTTGCTTTCTTCTGCTGCGGCTCTGTGACCTTTTTTCCATGCACAACAGCACAGAAGGGGCCAGACCCTCAGTGGCGTCTTAAGTGACAGCAAGTAAATTATTTACCAGGGGTTTCTCTACCCCTGGTGTCTTTGTAGAGTGCAAAGGGAGCAATGAAGCCAAGACCATGTGCGAAGACCAGGCTGACCCTGAAATCTCTGAAAATTGGATTTTATAGGTCTACCACTAAACAAAGCAAAAGAACTGAAGACGCCTGCTATTTCCTTCAATAAGAAACTGTTTGTGGCAGTTGTAGGAACCGTTTATTTGTACAGTATATGTTAATATCCAATAAACACAGGGTAAGAGTTTGAACCCTTTGTCAGAGAGTTTTGGGTTCGCATTAAGTAATCATCCTCCAAATTTAGTGACTGGGGACTCCATTAAGTTGATGCTAAACCAAAAATATCCTTAAAAAAATGAACTCAAACCTACTGTGTGGGAGCCAGTTGCCACTTCTGGACCAATAAGCACTGTGGCTAAGTGGTGGGCAGCACAATGGCTCAATGGCTAGCACTGATACCTTGCAGCGCTGAAGTGCTTATTGGTACAGAGGTGGCAACTGGCTCCCACACAGTAGGTTCATTGAGTTCGATTCCACCCTTGGACACATCTGCAAGGAGTTTGTATGTTCTCCTCGTGCTTGCGTGGGTTTCCTCCGGGCACTCCGGTTTCCCCCACAATCATAAAGACATACTGATAGGTTGTATGTGTCAAATAAATGTGCTCAGGTTGTAAGCTCTTCAGGGCAGGGCCTGTGAATGTATACATGTAATTGTAAAGAGTTATGGAAGATATAAATCCATAATAATAATAATTTTAAAAAGCGCAATATTTTTGTTTATTTTACTTGAGTTAATAAAAGGATGTCGGTGAAGGTCATAAAAAGGTTAAAACAAAACCCCCAAAACGTATTTTTAATTTAGATGAATTAATTAGAGGGAAAAAATACAAAATGTTAAAAGTCTTGGCCACTGGTCCAAACATATGACAATTAATCAGCGGAATAATTCAAATTCACAATTAGAAACCAAATACTAGACAACTGCACTGAATTCACTAAGGTCCAATGCCAAATGTAAATCCTAAACTAAATATATAATAAGCAAGAAATAGAATAAATCACAATATTTATTAAACAGCTTAATTACATTCGGCTACAACCTACATTTCAGCTGTTCGTTTTGGATCCTTTTTATTTGGCTGCCGTGTAACATTTAATTTTAATGAAAAAATACTATTTTTCTTTTCTTGGGTTATCAGCCCTATGCTGCCTCTTTGTGGATGAACCATGTTTAGTTCAGTATAAGGTTCAGGTGAACATGATTACCGCATATAAACTATTGCATCTAGCCTTGCGTTGTATGTTATATCATATACTCTCTTGACTAATAAGGTTTTGTATGATGACAGCATAAGAATGGATCCCGCGTGATCTAATGAATCTTTAATACTTAAGAAGAGTTATGGTTCTGTACACTGAAATGTGTCCATCCTTAAAGGTGAAGTATAGTTTTCTTTGAGTAAAGAGATGCAATAAAGGCTGTTAACGCTGCCAAATAAGTGTAAAATCTTTGCTACCTGATATAATATTGTTTTAGCGTGGGCTTCACACTGAAGCAATGGGGTCTGTGCCATTTCCATTAACGGCACCGGATACAATAACCAAAATGTTAGGTTTTGCACTACTAGCGCGAAACTTAACAAAACTTCAATGGAGATATTAAGCAGATGCTCCTTACTTGACCACAATCTCAGCCAGGTAGTTAACGCAGCTTTTGTATATTGCATCTCTCCATAAATTGTCTAGAATCTATATTTTGTTAGCCACTGAAGTCTATGGAAAAATGTAGCCCAAGGCTAAATACACTGGGTCTGATATTGGGGCCCAGCTGACTGGTTGCCACGTTCAAAAATAGGAGTCTGTCTGTCTGGCGAATTAATGTAGATCTTTAAGCCAAAAAGTCCCCAATAAGACAAAGTTAATGTGAATTTGCTGCTTATCTCCTGGACATTGTGGATATTTAGGATTTTGCAGACTATGGACCATAAGAATTTGCAAGTTTGGCAGCCACGGCAGGCCATGAGGAAGTAGAATTTGCAAGTCTGGAAGCCACGTCAGGCCACGAGGAAGTAGAATTTGCAAGTCTGGCAGCCACGGCAGGCCACGGGGATCTAAAATTTGCTAGTCTGGCAGCCATGGCAGGCCACGTGGAATTAGAATTTGCAAGTCTGGCAGCCACAGCAGGCCACAAGAAAGTAGAATTTGCAGGTCTGGTAGCCACGGCAGGCCACAAGGAAGTAGAATTTGCAAGTCTTGCAGCCACGGCAGGCCACAAGGAAGAAGAATTTGCAAGTCTGGCAGCCAGGGCAGGCCACAGGGAAGTAGAGTTTGCAAGTCCACATAGTACAAGCTATTTAATACTATTGATGATGGGAAATAGACGTATTTTGTCTTGTAACTTCAGCAGGAGACCATGCTAAGGGGCTAATGCAACACTGGGGGTCATTTTATTTACAGTAGCTCTCTATTAGCCCAAGTCTTTGTTTGCCTCACTTACCCTTTATTATATAGCAATAACACTGACTGTTTTTAAGTTACTTTTTTCCAGTACTGAGTTCGATAACAAACCTAATTATTTGTTAATATATCAGGATAACATTGTGTAATATAAAAGGAGTCTGAGGATGTAAGGAAGAAGCTGTGTGAATTCCTGGATTAAATAACAGATGTCAAGGATTCTCACACAGAAATCAAAGTGTGAAATAGGTCAAAAGGGAAAGTTGTCCGCTGGCAAGAGTAGGAAATAAAATGTGAAGCGTTTATCATATGGGAACAAAGAGAGGAACAAGAATTACAGAGGATTAGAGACAACAGTGAACAGGAAAAAGAATCCAGTTTAAGTCACAGTAAATTATTTACCTTTCTTTCTAATTAGGATTGGCTTGGTACACAAAAGCCAATATTATATGCCTGGTCGATCCCCAGCCTGATATTGGCATACATTTTTACCAGCTAACCAATCATTCAATGGTCTTAGACTGGGTACACACCATAAGATTCTTCATTCTGACCAACCATTTGTACTAGCAAGCAGTCGACCAAGACAAACCACTGTCTGTCACAGCAAAAGTAGCCATGGCCCACTGTTTGTTGCGACTGACCATGCAGTTGATAAGAGACCATACAATTGGCCTTGCTTTCTACGTGTCCGATCGCCCATATGTCCGGATTGAATGACATTGGTTGTTAGCAGACATGTATACATCGCCTTTTTTCAGGAGCTTTCACCATAGACTTCCATTGAATGGAAACACCATGCTCATAAGGCAGGGTGAAAATCCTGCCTAATGGGACCTGGATGTTGTTTACCATCACATGTGGTGATGTTTACCATCTCTAGTGTCAGCAATCCTCCCACATCAGCTACAGCACCAATGTTTATCTGCGGTGTTTAGTTCAATTGGACTTGAAATTTAGTTCTTGAAGACGTTTCACTAATCACCCGACTGGATCTCTCAATTCAAAATGACTTGCTTGCTCATTCATTCAGGTCATGGTATATCTGTTGTATTCAGTTAGATCAACTGGACTTGAAGTTTAGTTCTTGAAGATGTTTCGCTAGTCATCCGACTGGCTTTCTCAATTCAGAATGACTTGTACAAGAATCTGTTGGCAATTATGTACCCTGGAAAGTCCCAATTAGCATATCACAGCCAGGTGTTAAGGACCTTCTGAATGCAAGGTGTGATTGCATTGTGGCTAAGAGGTGTTATAGGAACGCCCAGGGTAAGGTGTCAAAACAGCATTGTACATGGCAGACAGTTGGTGTCGAACCCCCCACCTCTATTTAGGCTTGGTTTCTTTATTTTCACATAAATGGCCTCCTTGACACCTCTCTTGAACCAGTCATGTTCCTTTGCCAATATATTAACATTACAATCCTCAAAGGTATGTCCTTTTTCCTTTAGATGCAGGTACACAGCTGAGTCCTGACCCGAGGAATTAGCTCTTCTGTGCTGGGCAATATGTTGATGCAGTTGCTGTTTGGTCTCCCTTCACTGCACTGCACTGCGTATATGATGTCGCTTTTCTTGTATTTCGGTATTGGGTCTTTCAGATGTACCAATTGCTGCTTCAGTGTGTTGTTTGGTCTAAAGCAGACAGGGATATGGTGTTTTTTGAAAATTCTTCTTAATTTCCTGCTACATATGGGATGACCATGTTCTTTCTCCTGTCTTGCTTTTCCCCTTCACTGTTGGTATTCATGTTCTTTTCTTTCCTTCTTCTTTTGACAAAGGCCCAGTCTGGATATCCACAAGTTTTAAGGGCTCCTCTGAGATGTTTCATGTCTTTAGCCTTCACCTCTGTGCTAGTGGGGATGTTCTCTGCTCTGTGTTGCAGGGTTTTGATGACACCCAGCTTGTGATCTAAACTGTGGTGGGAGTCAAACATCAAATATGGATATGTGTGGGTTGGTTTTCTGTAAACCTCTACTTCCAGTTTACCATTTCCCCTGACTTCTACCAAGCAGTCGAAGAAAGACAGTTTGTTGTTTTGTACCGCTTCCCTTGTAAATTTGATGTTCTGGTCTACAGCAGAAGAAAAAGGACATACCTTTGAAGATTGTAATGTTAACATATTGGCAAAGGAACATGACTGGTTTAAGAGAGGTGTCAAGGAGGCCATTTATGTGAAAATAAAGAAACCAAGGCTAAATAGAGGTGGGGGGGTTCGACACCAACTGTCTGCCATGTACACTGCTATTTTGACACCTTACCCTGGCGTTCCTATAACACCTCTTAGCCACAATGCAATCATGCCTTGCATTAAGAAGGTGCTTAACACCTGGCTGTGATATGCTAATTGAGACTTTCCAGGGTACAAACTTGCCAACAGATTCTTGTACAAGTCATTCTGAATTGAGAAAGCCAGTCAGATGACTAGCGAAACATCTAAACTTTAAGTTTTAGGAACTTTACAGGGACATTGCAGGTGAACCATTTGGAGCTGGGATGTAAGGTAAGGATATTTATATACTACTCAGTGGGGCCAGTAGTCTAGTTTTGGGAATGCACATGCCATTTAAGAAAGAACTAAACTTTAAGTCCAGTTGATCTAATTGAATACATCAAAATGACTTGTACAAGAATCTGCTGGCTATAAATACCTTGGAATGTGGGTCACAGCAAAGTGTTATTGGCCTCCATATGACAGCAAGGTGTCATGAACCTCCATATAACAGAAAGGTGTCAGGGACTTCCTGCATATAAGGTGTCAGGGACTTCCTGCATGTAAGACCTCATGGACCTCTTGCATGTAAGGTGCCACGGACCTCCTGCCATTTAGGTGCCTGGGACCTCCTGCATGTAGGGTGTCAGGGCCTTCCTGCATATAAGGTGTCAAGAACCCTTCTGAGTGTAAGGTGTTCATTGCATTATAGCTAAGAGCTATTACTTCCCAGGATAAGGCATCTAAAAAGCTGGATCATAGTTTGCAGTGGTAATGTTAGTTATTGATTATCCCAGGCGGTATTCTTCTGCAGTAAGTAGCCAGTTTAATCCCATAAAAGCCTTTTAAAAAAAGAAACCGTGTCTGATATTATACTATGAGCATTGTGGTAGTAAATTCATAGTTTTACCAAATAAATTGCCAATTATATTTATGCAATTTCTCCCCATTTATCGTAAACATGTGGAACCGACGTATTCAAGTCAAGATTATTTTGGCTTTAAATGGACCTTGGGTAATGTTGTAAAAACTTTATAGAAGGTATAGCAAGTACTTATGGGCTACCATGGAAATTGCCCCATAGTCTCTCATAACGAGAAAGGAACGCTAGCCAAAAACCCTCCATAACCTACTTCATCCCTCGGTCAAATATATTGACTAAAAAAGGGAGGAATTAGAAACTATTTCATTTGGAATATTGGTAGAATCTATCCACAATTCTCAGGGATTTGCACCACACTGCCTTATTCCTTACTGTTTGCATTAAGATTAAGTCAGAATATGAAAACAATTTCCTTTATTTTCTTGAGGCCTCTCTGTTATTTTGGTTCCATTGCTGTTTTCATTCTAGACTGAATATTTTAAAGGAAACCCAGCTTATAGGGCATGTCAATGCCCCAAACTAACATTTGCTGTACTGTTGGCCCCACTATGTAGTGTTAAAAAATCCTTACCTTTCTCTTTTGGTTGTCCTACAGTGGCTGCTGAAAGTCCAGAAAAGTGAAGAGTAGGAGCCTTCCTGTGTGTAATCCGGATATGCCCCTTCCCTGTCCTCCTGGAGGACTCTGGCATGCTCTGTGGAGCTCTTTCCTTTCCCTCAATTCAAATCCATTAGTGCTGCATTTCATTTTTTAAATAAAATAACCTTTGCTGTAGTGTAGGGACCCCACAACCCTAAACGCTAGGGTTTTATGTTTAAAAAGTGTCCAGAAATAGACTTACTGGACCTCTCCCAATTGCCCAACTGACTCTCAGCCAATCACAGACGCGGCTGCTGGTCTGGCGCCTATTGCTACTCTGTTACCAGAAGTAGCAATAGAGGCAGAGGACGAGGGAACAAGATTGGGTAAGTGGATTTCTGAGCACTTTTAAAACTTAAAAGACTAGAGTTTAGGGTTGTTGGGGGTCCCCTACACTACAGCAAATTATAGATTTTTTGGTGGAGATAAAATCTGCATTGCAATTTCTAGAAAGGTTTATTTATTCTATTGTGCCTTATAAATAATATTTACTAGGGGAAACTTCACCCAATACCAGACCTGGGTTCTAACTGATGAATAGATATCATAGCAGGGGGGACAATTCTGTACATGTGAAAATAACCCCACAAGACTTGTAGAATAACCAAAAACCAAAACATGAAAATTGGAATTCGAAAATCTGCTGATTATTTTCCCAAAAAATAAGGAAATAGTCTAACACCCCATGACCCTTATTTGTATTAGGAAATAAACCATAATGTACTTGCACTTTCCAGTGCCCTATTCCCAGGCTAGATGCAATGTGCCTGCTAATGCAATGTCTCCACCTCAGGCTACTTCATAGATTTAACTTAACACCAAAAATACTGTAGCTTTATAACTACAATCAAGCAGTTATCTTCACGATGGATGACGCTATGCGTCCAAAAGTTAAATGATGGTATTGGATATGCACTGCACACTGGTGCAATTTAGCTTAGCAAATAATACTATACTTTTATATTACACAGATCAATATGTTATAGACACATCAGGGAAATATTGTATAAAGTATTGTCTTGATAAACAGAGTTAGAATGAAAATCATTGGCCGTAAACCTACCATTATTGGTAGTGAATTGGTAAAGGCCATGAGGTTCTCCAGCTTGGAAACCCATATGTAGACTAATATGGATCTCTCTAATAAGCATCAAGAAACCAGCAACCTAATTTGCCTAATAGTGCTACAAACTGCAGGAGTTTAATGGTGGAACACAATCAACGTACAATAAAAGGGCATCAGAATAAGGATGACTGAATGGGAAGTTCTTTGTATATTGGAAGTTCTAGAACAAAGTACAAAATAAATGCAGATGCAGCAGAAATATGTGGAGGGGGGAGGGAGGGAAACAGAGAAGTTAGCAGCTGGAAATCATCTACTTAAAGTATCAGGTGGCCAATGTCAAGAAGCGGGGATGGGGTAAGAGAATAAAGAGGTCTAAGGGGAAATTCTATAGGACTAGGAGCTAATATAAAAGTAACATCATGAACTAAAGTCAAGAGAACTTTATAATATCCGCTGAGATACTATTTCTAATCATAGAGAAATGCAACTACAGAGCCATCAGGTCAATACAGGTCAAACAAAAATTCCCTAGCAGCAGAAATAAAGGAGCATCCCTACCCTTGTTATACAGCATACATAAACCATAATAATGCATGTGAATACAGGGGAATGTAAACCTTACACTTTATGGTAATAACTTTCCTGTCTATGAGGTTGTAGTGAGGATTTTTTTGCCAAGCTTGGCTAGTTTAGGGATTGCTTAGAAGGATACATCATGTGTATGACTGAACATATGGGTTGATATTTTTGGATATATTTATTTCACATATTTAAAGGAGAAGTGAATGTCATTTTTATTTCCTCCTAATGTGAAAGCTTTTCTCCCCAAAACACCAAACATTATAAGATTCCTCTCTAATAAGTTGTTTTTAGTACATGTAATTAATAGATTATGTAACTAAGAAAGCTTCCATGTTGGTTCCAGTATAACTCATTGCCCATTTAGTCTTCAAAGAGCCACGCCCCTGACCCCATTAATTACTGTCTCTATGCACAGTATTTTTTATACAGATGTCTCCACACCAATATGGAAGTCCCTGATAAGACTTTGAAAGCTGCTTGTTACTAGGGATGGACTAGAACTCGAACTTTATGAGTTCAGATGAACTCGAACTATTTGAACTAGTTCGGGTTCGAACTAATTTGATTTTCCAGACTCACGGGACTATTTTCGAAAGATCCTCGAACATTCGAGATTCCTCGAATGTACAAGGATTTTCGAAAGTTTGGTAGGCCTTGAACGTCCGCTTAAGAAAATCCCCGAACGGCTGGAGATTCCTGAAAATGGCCGCTCAGGGATTGGCGAACTGCCAACAATCCCACGGCCGGACATTTGGGGGTCCCGCAGCTCGAAACCGGGACCCCCTCCCGGATCCTTACAAGGACCATTGCGGCCCTGACAAGCCCTCTGGGGCTTAAGGGGTCCCACAGCTCGAACCGAGACCCCCCTCCCCGGCACTTATAAGTGCCCTTTTGGCCCTGACAAGGGCCCTTTGGGGCTTAAGGGGTCCCGCAGCTCGAACCGGGACCCCCTCCCCAGTCCTATCATGCAGGGGTACTTCTGGGGGTCAGTGGCCTCAGCGGAGCTGTTGTGACCAGATGGAAGACAGAAGACGTAGCCCAAGGGCTCTTTTAAGAGCCGTCGGGGGTCCCGGTGCCACAAGGGCCCTTACAAGGGACGGAGAGGAGGGTCCCGGTTCGAGCTGCGGGACCCCTTAAGCCCCAAAGGGCCCTTCTTAGGGACGCAAGGGCACTTCTTAGTGCCGCAAGGGCCCTTACAAGGGCCGGGGTGGGGGGGTCCCGGTTCGAGCTGTGGGACCCCTTAAGCCCCAAAGGGCCCTTGTCAGGACCACAAAGGTCTTTGTAAGGACCCAGGAGGGGGTCCCAGTTTCGAGCTGGGTTGTCGGCCATTTCGGGAATCTCCAGCCGTTCGGGGATTTTCAGAAGCACCTGTTTGAGTTTTGCTGAACATTCAAAAATCCTCGAACGTTCAATCGAATTACCGAAAGCGGCACACGGAAACAGGAAGTAGCATGCACGTGTGCTATGTCTGGATTTTATGCTGTTCCTAGCGCACGGACGTGTTCCCCAGACCATCTCCCAGGTTCCAGGGGCCTGTAAGGTAAGTTCACAATGCAATATTTCGGAAAGTTCATTGGAACTTTCCGAACTATTTACCCCCCATTGACTTTAATAGAAGTTCGAAAGTTCGAAAACGGACCGAACTTTCTAAAGTTCGGCCATCTCTACTTGTTACCCTGCAGTTTATTTACCAACCAGTGTGAACTGCATACAGCCTACCTAGAGCACTACAAAACATTCAGCTCATTTTACTGCCATCTTAGTTTTATTCTGTTCCTACCAAAAGAAAACTTTGCATATGCAGTGGTGACTCACCAGGCTAAATACATATTTTAGAAATACACAGTCTAAAAGTTCATGAGTTTAAATCTCCAATTTTTTTTCCATTTTGCTCCTAGTAAAAGATAAAGCGGCTTATTTTCCCAGAGCCACAGGGCAGTTACATGGAGTTAAAGTCGCACTAACCAAATCGCTATCAGTTATGACACTTAGAGCAACTTTAATTCCATATTAGTGCCGGATGGGCGGGTTACGCAAATATCACATTTGCGCTACTTTTAGTGCAAGATTTTAATGCTGGCTAATAGCCACCATTAAAATCACTCTGTGGGTAAATACCTTTTAAGATTTACCCATGAGAGCAAACACGATAATGAATCGCGGAAGTGAGATTTACGCAGAGTGATAGTGGCTCTGGGTAAATAACCCCCAAAGATTCTACACGTAGTAGTGCTCCACATAGTGTCTTTGATGAGTCAGGGGTATGAAGCTTTACTTTACTAGTACATGAGGTTGCAGGTTCAATTAACCAGACTTTTATTTTTTACTGAAATGTTAATATTCTATTTTTTACATCCATGCTAGAAAAGAAATAAACTTCAGAGATTACTTTTCTTTCTTTGTATGAAAATCAAAGGAATATATTGTTATTAGGGACAGAATCATTTAAATACATATACCCAAATACTGCATTGGAATCCCTGTTCTGTGTCAGGGAGAGGGAGGATCTTTGTGCTGTTATATGATTGGCTGTCAGCTTCTAGGATGCAACTTCCTTGTTTTCATCTGTTGATCACTAAAGAGCATGTGTATATACTGAGTACATTTAGCTGGGTATTGCCCACCTAGAGTGGATTATGGGAGCTGACCTCTAGTACTTTAATTTCATAAATCACCCTGCAGCCACAGCAAAGGCCGAGGTGAGACACAACGTGTTGCATGTTTGGAAATGTTGCCTGGAGTCTTTAGTTCCCCTTTAATATATATTTAAATGTCAACTTAAGTAAGAAAGTTTACAGATTATTCTTTTCAAAAATGTTTTTTTTTCCCCTAAGGAAAACTAGTGATGTAGATGCAGAACTCACGCTACAGGCCCACTGACTGTGCTTCTTTTCCCCAATCACCAAATCTAGGAGAAATGGGACAAGCATAGACCTGCTTCCCCTAACCTATGTGGGAATGGATTTTCTTAATTTACAGAAAATAAAGGCGTCCATCTTGGTTTCTGGATCGTTGTCCTACCATCAGTAAATTCTCTTAATTTCTGTCAAGACAGTGATAGGGAACAGCTCACTATGACTAGAGATGGACGAAACTACATAGTTTCGTTCTGTTTTCGGATTCCCGGGTCTCGGGAAAATTGCGAAGATCCGAAACCGGAACGAATTTTCGAAGATTTTCAAATGTACGGGGCTATTTTCAATAATTTTTTTAAATATCTTTGAACGTTTGAAAACCTCAAAAATACAATCGGAGACCACTTTCGAGTTTCTGGTCATATTTTCGAAGATTTTTGAATGTTTTAGAAAATTATCGAAAATAGCTCCGTACATTTGAAAATCTTCGAAAAAATTTTCTCGAAGTCCCGAAATCTGTAGGATCCGTCCGTCCGTTTCAGAACCGAGGGGTTCCGTATCCAATCCGGGTTTGTGTCAGACCCAGATGCCATCTCTAATCATGACCAAGATGGTTGCAGAAGTGAGGATATGTTGAATAGTGGATTACTGCAGTGATATAGAATAAGAATAATAATAAAGAATAAGTAAAGGCCTCTGTCATCTAATAAAGCTTTTCAGATACGAGTGGAGCGTGTATTATGAAAGTAACATTACATGGATTAGCTACTATGCAGTTGCCTATTCATGAAAAAAAATCTGTTGAGGGTTATTGAAATGACACCAGCTCTTGAACTTAACTGCTCGGCACCTTAATAGCAGACTGTGCTACTTCAACGTGTAATTATTTCGTGCTACAGGTGACTGAACTTACTTAAGATAAAACGCTGCCTGAGAGGAAATAATGTTTACAACTAAGCCTTGCAAACTATCATTTATTTTCACGCCAGCTGTATGAGGTTACTTTTCAAGTCTATCCTTTTGTTCTAATGTGCCAGCTCTTATCTGTTGTCAGACATATATTACAAACAATAAAATCAAGACTAACAATATTACACCATTAAAAACATTAAAGGGCACCCGACGACTCAAAGGGAATTACGCACATTTGCCGGAAATGCGGCCCTGTGGGTTATTTTTTTTTTTGCAATTTTCTGCTGTTATTTTGTTTACACGAATTTTAATACATCATTGAATTATTGCTTTTTGCCACAAGAAATCTACTTTATAACAACTTATTATAAATGTAATAGCTCTGGTGGGCTTTCCTTTTGGGGGGGGGGGGGTTGCATAGTCGCCTTGTATTGACATCACAAAGTTCTGTAAGCTGATCAACTTCTTCCTTTAGCAGCCCTGGTCACAATACTGGACAGGGGATACTTACATTGACATCACTTCCACCGCCTCTGGAATAGAACATAGCCAATAAGAGGGGCACATTTTTGGCTGAGCCAATCAGATGATACCTTTAACTGGGCTACTACAGTTCCTGCAGATTAGGAACATGGGACAAATGCTGCACCTCTTATTGAATAAGGCCCAGTTACTGTTTGAAATTGTGGGTGTTGGATTGCAGCCTTATCATAGCCAAAAAAAAAACCCAATATTTTTACTTTCTTTCCATTCCATTAAATAAACACGTTGCAACCCCTTTTGTTCCTTTTTTGCACATACCAAATAAAAATTATGGTTGTGTGTTGGTCGAATATTTTTGGGAAGGTTTCTAGGAAAAACGGGTCTCTGGCTTAAACAGAATGTCAGTTCCAATTGACCTCTAAGAACTTGCTGTACTATTACAGCCTTCCACATTGTGTGTTACATCATTTACCTGGCATTTTACCCTTAACATGAAATCATGTGATAGATCATTTGAATTTAAATAAAACAATGTGCTCATGGGAGTAATGGAGCCTTAAGGAAAAACTAAAATTATAGGTCAACATGCTGAGTCTACAAATAGTGCCCAATAATCAGAGCCAACAAATAACAGCAATTGTTCTGAATTTAAATGATTTCACTGTTTTCATGCAATAGCAGCCGGCAAGAAAATATATAGCATATAAATATTAAAGGACATTGATAAGACTTAAAGGAATAATTCTCTCCCAAAGTGAACTATTCCTTTAATGTATTGATTGACGCCCGGGAGGTTAAGGACCTATGTCCTACCTCGTGTTCTTCAATCAATAACTCAGGAACCGGGAATGAAGAAACTTTTCTTGATCTACCGTGGCCACAGTTAAATCCGGTTCTTTGATCTGTCTAACTATAGCGTACATTATCACGCATACCCGCTATAGCTGTACAGAACCAGCAAGCAGTTGGGACCTGTCACTGTGGCCGTGGTGGATTGTGCAAAAAGTAAGTTTTTTTAATCTTCTTTCCTGGATCCTGAGCTATTGATTGAAGAACGGGAGGTAAGGCATAGCTCCTTAAAGGACATGTCCACCCCCAAAACTACACTACTGGCCCCACTGTGTAGTGCAATAAAATACTTACCTTACATCCCAGCTCCAAATGGTTCTCCTGTAATACCCCCCCAAAGTCCCAAAAACTGTCCACCAGGAGGATAGCAGAGTCCATATAGGTCTCTACCTCCTGTCTCCCCTCCGGGAGAGTTTTGTCCTGCTCACTCAGGGCCACGTCTAGAGTTTTTGCTGCCTGAGCCAAACTTTTGAATGCCGCCCTTTGTGCGCCGCCACGTTAAAGTGGGTTTAGCTTTATCCATGGGCATGGTTTTGCCAATGACCGTGGCTTCGCTGGTGGGCATGGGTAAAATTTTACGATTTTGAACTTCCCATCACATAGGTATTAAAACAGTTCCTCAGACAGTCAATTTCCAATTATGTAAATTATTAGAAACAGATATTACATCCCTTTCTCAAACAGCTAGTGTTACCAATTCCATATTGCTCCTTTCAGGTTTTAGTTGATCAAAATAACTTCTTTTATAGCCTGTATTATATATATTGGCTCAGCAGTTACAATACATAGAAATGCCATACTTTCTGTAGAATAAAAGATTTAAGCCAAAAGATTTGCCGGTTAAGATAATTTTTTTTTATCACCACTGCCTGTCTGCTACCTTTCTTATTCTTCAGTGCAGAGGTGCCGCCTGAGACAAATGTCTCACTCTGCCTAATGGTAGATGTGGCCCTGTGCACACTGCAGCCCTCCCCCCTCCCTCTCCCACCCGTTTTGCAATCCCTCCCCCTAGTGTTAAACCCCTTTGCCCAATAATAGCTTTCTTTTCCCCAGCCCCAACCGCCATAAAAGATTTTACTGGAACTCCCCCGAACTTTACTTACCTTACCTTTCTCCCCCGGCGTTCTGTGCAGCCAGCAGTCACGTCCATGATTGGCTTCCTCTCAGCCAATCTCAATCACGCCCCCTGCTTGCCGTTCCATGCAAGCAGAGAGCCCGTACAGTACGCTGCAGGAAAGAGGTAAGGTAAGTAAAGATCAGGGGAGTTCCAGTAAAATCTTTTATGGCAGTTGGTGTTGGGGGAGGGAAAGCTAATATTGGGAAAATAACCTCCCGGGCTTCAATACAATCAATCAATACATTAAAGAAATAATTCACTTTGGGAGTGAACTATTCCTTTAAGGTTTGTACAAACATGCGATTCTGCCAGACAGCGAATGTTCTAAGACCCACCGCATTGTCCAAGAATTGTACATGTGTGTGTGGCGGTCCCGTCTATGTTGCTTGTTTTTCATGTCCTTGGTGACTTTTGGATCAATTTGGATATTATTTATATTCTAGCTGTGGAGTCTTTGTGAGCAATTGGAGAGACAGACATGGATAATCTTCTCAATTTTGACTGAACGCTATTCAGGGGAAGGGGAAGGTGTCATTAGGTTTAGGATCTCTGTTCTTTGTTTGTTATTTTTCCTGTGCTCGATGCTCACGTCACAGCCAACGTCCATTCCCAGAGCTGCAGGGGAGAAGCCTCATCTCCTGCTGTACGTCTTTTATTTAACACATACACCAGCAGAGGAGACGCATAACAGCTGGTGAGGGATTGGGGGTTAATAAGTAACTATAGAAGAATATTTGGTAAAAGTATCACAAATTGTGTATCTTTGGGTCCTTCAGTGGGAGCCCTCTAACAATTGTCACTCATGGGAAATAAAGTTATTTCATCCTTGTTTCCCAATTTATTTTGTCTGGAGGCTGGTGCTGTTTTAAGGGGTCAGTTTAGGTGATTCCCCATTAAGCCCATAGAGCTATATTTGTACAGATAAACTCGTTGCAGGTTAATGAGAGATATGTTCATTTCCATAAAGGAAAGTAAAATAAAGAAATAAAACCTCCTAACCCTACAGTGTGCACTCAATGTGCATGTGAATGACAATCCAATGTAAGAATAGGCACGGGTTTAGAAATGAACCATGAATAAATTTAATATGTAAGTCGCTTCTTTGGAATTCTAACACCTGTGACTCTTTACAATAGAATTATAAAAAGTTCCAACTGAAAGCGAAATTCACAGCAAGTCTGCAAAGCTAAACTGGCTTTACCATTCGACCTTCTGCTAAAGATCTCTTTTGTGCCTTTTCTAAATCGTAGCTCTGCCATAAAGCAATTTCCAGGTTGCATGGGGTACGATTCACTAATTATTCTTTGTTGTGAACTGTAACGATCATTTTCACACACCCCACTGACACCGATACCTCTGGCTATATTCTGTTAAGAAGAAGAGATAAAAAAGGTTTGAAAACTCAGCAACGTTCCTCTCTATACGCTTGAGGCAATCAATCCATTCGGAAGAGCCTTGCAGGTGATAATGCAACTTTTAATAACTTTATCAAATCAAAATACCCTGTAAAGTATATTAAAAGAGAAATTAGAGACATAAAATTTCCTGTTCAAACTGGGACGGTTACCAGATCTCCTATTTAGCTGAGAGAAGCATCAATGGTTTACAGGCAGGGAAGGGCTATGTAGAGATGTTGGAGGAATTTGCATTTATAGAGGGTTTTTTTCAAATGCACAGCAGGAAACATACAAAAGAAGCAGACACTTGATGGCAATATGGATTAAAATTTCTGACGGACCTGTATAATTGTATTTCTTCCTCTTTATGTTTATTTAGATGAATGAGAGAAGATGGAAATAATTCCCAAGTCATGTACCGAGGAACAGCAGGTAGTTTCTTTTATTTGTCTTGTTAGAATTCGACTTAGTTTGGCACCATTTGATCTTTACCTTTATACCAGGGGTGCCCAACCAGCGACAGTCTGGGTGCAGAGCATAAACTGGGCCACTAGGTTGGATCTGCCCAGGTCCACCCAGAACACACACTCAGTCTGCCCAGAAAATACCCATGGGCTGCCCATTACTACGGCCAAATGTTGTGTCATGCTGGCCACATTTTTTCCGGACGGGCCAGCATGCCGCAGGTTGGGCATCACTACTTTATACCAAACCCAGTGAAATGTGAATTATAGAGAGAGCTTCTATCCAAATAAGAAAGTTATTAGATAACACTAATATGGTTATTAAAGTGTAACTGTGGTCCAAAAAGGACTTTAGGTAAATTGACAGGAATGGCATTTTTTACATAACTTACATTTTTTATGTGTGATATAGTAGCAGCATCACCATATCCCCTGCAATTATACAGTTCGCCACAACTGATTGTGTGGTCCATAGGAGATCACATTATCGGTTGTGGGGAACTTTTGGCTGTGACTTATTTAGAAAATATGAATAATATTTTATTGATTATACAAAGGCTTCAGAATTTTCACCAGCAGATGGAGCAATGTCCCGATCTCATTCCTATCTTTTGCGCATGAACACCTGTAATAAAGATAGGAGCGTGATAGGGGCAGTGGAGGTGGGAATAAGTGATCTCAACTGCCATTGAATAATAGATGAAAATGCAAGGTACATGATTTAATCAGTTTAGTTTCCCTTTAATATTATTTGAGAGAGCAATGCAAATGAATTGTAATTAATATTTCAAAACAAAAATTTTTTGGGCTCAGCGTAGATGGTACCAATTGCCATAATAATGTAAGATACACCTGTTTCTTAAGGGGTAGGGAAGGCTGCCATAAAGCTTGAGAAGATGTTAAAGTAAAGAGACATCAAACAAGCAGCAAGGGCGCTCACTGCCAAGGCTGTGGTTTTTATAGTCATAGCATGCAGCAGTGAAAATCAGACCACTGGAAAGGCTGAGCAAATTAAAATTGATGCTTTTGAAATGTGGTACTGGGAAAATCATTGAGAGAGCTTTGGATTGCAAACACATTAGTCAAACCAGAATCCTCATAGGAAGGGAGAACAGAAAAAGTTAAACTTTTAATAAATGGTTGTCAGGCATCTTTGAAAAGGAAAGGGTTCAGAGGAGGGCAACTAAATTAATAAGGGGATTGGGGGAGCTTGAATATGAAAAGAGATTGGATAAGTTACAATTATGTATGCTAGAGAATATGGGGATATGATTACTGTGTATAAATACAATTGTTCACCAATAGAACATGTCAGAGGACACGTGGACATCCCTTAAGACTTGACCAAAAGAAGTTTAGGCTTCAAGTTCGGAAAGGGTTTTTAATAAAGGTTTTTTAACGGTATTTTGAGTGTGACTAGTAATTTTTTTTTTGGTATTTTATAGTACATTTGATTACTATTGAGCACCTCTCCTGACAGGGGGTTTATGTGGCTAGTGCTGGTATAGTATACTATACTATACTATACCATGGCCACTCAAAGTCAATGTTCTAATTTGCTGGAGATGATCTTCTTATTAGCAAGCAATATGACAGCATAAGAAGCTAGGAGATCGGAAGTTGACTTTCTTACACTAAATATAGACATGCATAGGACTAAGTGTGTGCTCACACACAAAACACGTCAGGTCGGAAGTGCAGATGTCTTTCTTGTCGATGAATAAAGATTATTGATTTTACACACCCTGCCTTTCTTGGGAGTTTCTCGTCGTGCAGCCATTTTTTTTTCCAACGTACCTGATTTTCTGTTTGTCTGATGCGGACAAACAGATGGCCAAGATTAGTCCACCAGCAAATACACTATCCAATTTTGGATGGTGTGTATCCAACTGGTGAGTCTGAGCCCCTCACATCATCATCTAATTTAACATAAAAGAGAAAAGTGCATAAAGTGCAAAACTAGATAATTAACCTTTGAAATTTTCCAACAGTACCTCATTGTTCATAAGACTTTCCAACTTTCACATACACTGAAATGCCAAACAGGGTCAATCATTTGTAAATCACAGGTGCATAACAGTCTCCTGTAAGTATGTATAATTAAATACAGTTTGGGTCAATTAGACACAAATTAGATACAGCATTTCCCTTTAACGGGCAATTTTACCTATACTAACAACCTCGGCTAATTTTAAGTATTATTTTAGTTGAGTTTGTTATCCCTGCTCATAAATAAAATATACTGTCCCCTTTATCCAGCAGCAGTTGTAAATTGCTGTCAATATGCCAAGAGAGCTGACATCACATGCATTTCATATGCATTTTCTTAAACAGCAGTGTGCATGCACAAAACTTTAGATTTGTGTCAGCTCTGTGATAGTAACAAGTAAAGTGAAAAATGCGTTTGCTCCACAAGAAGGTTGTTGAATAAAGTGCCTGGAATTTAAGGTAGAAAAATGGCTAACAACCTCACAAAATCTTACATACTTCTTAACTTTGGGGAATGGGGCATTGGAAGGGACTATGGAAGCTTCATCAAGCTACCTCCCTGATCCACCCAGTCTCGCCCCTAGGCCAACCCCTACCCCACCCCAAGGCACAAGACTTGACATTCCAGGACACAGGACAAGTCCTTCAGATCATGCCTTTCCTAGTTATAGGGTATGCAGTGGCAATGCAAGGGGGACTGACTCCATGAGCAAAATGCTTCTGGCACCAACCCACAAAAAAATGTGCTCTATCGACAGTGGCATAACTGGGAATCACTGTGCCCCCCCCCCAGCAAAATCATGATAGAGCCATGCTTCATTTACAGTGATTTTCTGGGAGGAGCCTATATCTGTCATAGGAATAAGATGCCCTTCAAAGTTACATCCCTGCCTATGACAGGGGAGATCACCTCCACAGACATTTAATTGACAGGAATGCCGGAACCCTGAGCCGTGGATATTGCAGCAATTGAGTAATGAGGCAAAATCCATAGTCAACCTGTTCCCAATCATTCAAAAATAAAACTGCAAATTTGCTTTTCCATTGACTGGCAAGCTATGAAATAATAACAAACGCTAAAAATTAATATATGTCTGTTTAATATTTTATAAACACGGACAACCTACAATTACGTCTGTATTTTGATTATTGTGAATTAAGAACTAGATTGCCAAACGATGCTAATAAGTTACTGGCAGTAAATGAACATTCTAAAAACGTGTTGCTGTCATTTTCCTCCTTAAAAACAATCTTGTTTTAAATATGTCCTCTCTTTATGTTGGAATAAACGACTTTTTTATATGCCTCTAGCCTAGGACCAATGTTCTTTCTGTAAACCAGAATAAAGCTGGCAGAACTGACACAATTTGGCAGCCAAAGGATATAAAGCTGAACAGATTTATAAGTAATGTTTGGTTGGGATGGCTTGGCTGGCGTTCAGATTTCCCTTGAATTCATGTAAATGAGAGACTGGATGATTGTCATTAGCGTCTTTGTAGCATTGGCGATGGTTTGTATACAGGCGTTAAGGAAAGAGGAGACTGGGAACATTTTCGATAAAGGATATGTTTAGATGATTCTCGTGGTAACGGTTCATTTCAAACAATCAGTCCCATTATGAAGCTTCAGCTGAGCATAGATCTAAAAATACTTGTCTCCAAATTACAGCATATCGTACATGCAGATGTGATAGGGCGAATTCTGACAGCAGTTAAGTTAGTTGCGTGGCTTCATTTACTGAAACGTCCATATTATAATGCTAGTGGCATTCACTGCCTTCCAAACTGAACAGTATACTGTGTGGAATAGACGGATCACCTACAGTTAGCATTATATGGAAATTGCAATAACACAGGAAGAACACAACACCTGAACACCATATTCTGATAACAGCAAATATATTGTGTTATTTCCAATGACGTAATTTTGTGACTTATTTAAAGAATGATTAAGAATGAAATACGTAATAAAGAGGAACAATAAGAAAAACTTCCTATAAGTGCAGAAACAGAGTAGTTGGTGACTTCATTACCCTATGAGCATAGCCAGACTGCAACAAATAAATGTTGCAAGGACAACATGAAATGTCAGAAAGAATCATGGGAAAGAGAAAAGGGTCCTCCAGCTTACATTGGTAAAATATAAGGTCATCTCTTGGTTGTAAAAGGTTTATATATGGCAGTCAGTGTACAATTCTATTTTGTAGAATCTTTACATGGCCTTTTAATTGTTCTTTAAAAAAAACAATAGATGTTACTGTACAAGTTTTAGTAATTTGGGTGTCTGCAGGTGCTGTGAGTTTTTAAACAAACTAATATTTCTATTATGATCAAGAGGCTCTATACATTTCAAATATTGCTCTGAGTAAAATGTTTTTTTTATTGTGCTTTCAATTTGATTTTTTTTAAAACTTTTTTTTTGAAATTGTGCTTGTGTGTGTGCGTCAGAGAGAGAGAGAGTGTAAATCAGAGGGCCCTCAGATCAGCTATAACAAGTCAGGAGAGCTAATAAGTGTTGATTATGTCTGCGACACAGGTTAATGTAGTCAAGAGAGGTAATCAGCGTTGATTACATCTGCGACACAGGTTAATGTAGTCATGAGAGGTAATCAGCATTGATTACGTCTGCGACACAGGGGAATGTAGTCAAGAAAGGTAATCAGTGTTAATTATGTCTGCAACACAGGTGAATGTAGTCAAGAGAGGAAATCAGTGTTGATTATGTCTGCGACACAGGTTAATGTAGTCAAGAGAGGTAATCAGCATTGATTACGTCTGCGACACAGGGGAATGTAGTCAAGAAAGGTAATCAGTGTTGATTATGTCTGCAACACAGGTGAATGTAGTCAAGAAAGGTAATCAGTGTTGACTATGTCTGCGACACAGGAGAATGTAGTCAAGAGAGGAAATCAGTGTTGATTATGTCTGCGACACAGGTGAATGTAGTCAGTAGAGGTAATCAGCGTTAATTACATCTGCGACACAGGGGAATGTAGTCAAGAAAGGTAATCAGTGTTGATTATGTCTGCGACACAGGTGAATGTAGTCAATAGAGGTAATCAGCATTGATTATGTCTGCGACACAGGGGAATGTAGTCAAGAAAGGTAATCAGCATTGATTATGTCTGCGACATGGGTTAATGTAGTCAATAGAGGTAATCAGTGTTGATTACGTCTGCGACACAGGGGAATGTAGTCAAGAAAGGTAATCAGTGTTGATTATGTCTGCGACACAGGTAAATGTAGTCAAGAGCGGAAATCAGTGTTGATTATGTCTGCGACACAGGTGAATGTAGTCAATAGAGGTAATCAGTGTTGATTACATCTGCGACACAGGGAAATGTAGTCAATAGAGGTAATCAGTGTTGATTATGTCTGCAATATAATAAAGGACACAAAAGTATCGCCCTCAGTGATACCCTCTCAGTTGTGGCAAACCAAGGTTAGTGGAATTTAAAATGTTTTATTAGGTATACATTAAAATTTACAAGCTAGTGACAAAAAAGTTAAAATCCAAAAGGAGATTATTCTGTTCCAGATATACACCAGATAATGGTAGGAGATGGACTTACGCTCAGTCCCTCTAAATCTTACCAAATAGTATAGAGTGGGAGAATTCTCTCCACTACAATGTCTATCCGTGTACAGAGGCACTCAATAAATCAATGGTGCTAGTATAGCCTCACACAGATATGGTGAGCTGGATCCTGAAATACAGGACAAGTACTCCCCAATCTGAATAAAAACTGTTTGTATGGGACCAAATAATAAGCTCAGGCATGCGGCAGTTTCAGATGCTCAAAAATAGCCCAGGTGTCTGGATTACGCCCCTCTTCCTATAAACATGGTAAGATGGGTCCGACCCCTAGATCGGCTATTGCTAGGTCCATACAAGTTAAAAGTTAAAAATATACACACAAAGAAACCCCCTGACCCGTTTCATCCTTACAAGAAGGACTTAGTCATAGGTAAAGGGGCCTTGGTTCTAGGCGCCTTAAATACATATAACTGTCGACCTGCCCTATCAGAATGATTCTCTAATTAACCATTCCGGAATGAGCTGGAGGCAAGACACCCCCCTGCTCCACCCCCTTCCACAATCAGGAGGATTTGACTAAAAGGTTGCTGAGATGTCATCTACAATATGTAGTAGATGGATAGTGTACTGGCCAAAAGCACCACCCCTGACATGGGAGACCAGGGTTCGAATCCTGGCCAGGGGCAGTAACTTTTTTTTTTCTCTCCTTTTCTTCCCTTCCTCTCTTTTCTCCTTTGTTCCTTTTCCTTCCTTTCTTTTCCTGCTGATCTATGAGCGATCCGCAACATAGTAACCTTCTGTCATATATCAACTAGAGCGATCGGTAACGAGAATTTTATTGTATCATTCTACCGCACATAAATGCTCATTACTGCTGAAACAAAGTTGAAATATCTAGTGCCAATAGAACTCGTTTGTGTAGCTCAAGTCTTAAATTATACTGTACAGTTCCGCCCATCAGCCCATTCCTGCTGAGACAAAGTTACAATGCCTAACGTAGTTACACACACAGTGTGGCTCAGCCTTATATTGTATCGTTCTGCAATGTAGTTGCACCAAGATGGTGCCATTGTGTATATACTCTGGTCTTGGGATCGAATCTCAAGGATCGCTCTGGGTTATGCTACTGACATAACCGTGTTCATAGGATATCATATAAATAGGTGGGGTACTGCAACAGAAAGGGCGATTTAAAGGGGTGGTATTAGCCTCTAATTGGTAACTAGAGAGGCAGGGGCAAAGAGACACAAGCATCGATTATTGTATTATAGACAGGAAAAGGGCTCACTGAATACGACATCCTGAATAGTGTGGAGTCCCTATTACTAAACAGCAGAAGAGAGAAGGATTAGCCATTCAAAATGACATGCTTCTAATGGATGCCATCCCACATTCACAGCAGTGGCCGCATTTAAAAAATTCTTTGGATGTAAGGAAGGTGTCACTGTTCCTGTTCTCACTGAAATAACTAAAAACCAATGTATCCCTAAGGGTGGGAGCTCTTTTATAGATGAAGGTTGGCTTAGTGGGGATTTTGTTAACTATAAAACGGTCACTCGTCAGGATATTCCAGTTCTCATTGATGATCTTCTCAATATTTTTGTAATCGGTATTGAACTCTGTGATGAATCGGATTTGGTCTGTAATATCATTGTTTTTGATTTTTGGTTTAAGTAGAGAGTCCCTATCAGTTTTGAGAGCTCTCTTATAAGCCTTCTCTATCTGGGTGTTAGAGTATCCTCTTTGTCTGAATCGCTCTTTCATTTAAGAGCTCTACTTTTAAACTTGTATCGATCTGTACAATTCCTCCGTATTCTTAGGAATTCCCCGAAAGGGATGGATTTCTTTACATTCGGGTGGTAGAAGCTCTTACAATGCAAGATGCTATTAGTAGCTGTGTCTTTTCAGTACAGATCAGATTTCAGAAGTCCATTATCTTTCCTGATAGATATATCAAGGAAGTTAACTTCTGAAGGATCCCACTGGCTGGTAAGTTTTATGTTAAAAGTATTAGCATTGAGGTCAAGGAGAAAATTTTGCAATTTCTCAGCCGGACCATCCCATAGGAAGAACACATCATCAATGTACCGTGCCCAGAGTGAAATGTGGTCATGATATTGTAAAAAAGAATCACTAAAGACCACAACTTCCTCCCACCATCCTAAGAAAATATTGGCATATGTAGGGGCACATGCCATCCCCATTGCCCTACCTCTGACCTGAATGTAGTAGGAATTGTTAAAGAGAAAATAGTTATGTGAAAAAATGAATTACAGCAGTGTTAGGTAAAAGCGTTTGGTGGTATCAGTAATTCCTTCTTTGTCCGAAAAATATTTCACAGCTGTCAAGCATAGATCATGTTTAATGGATGTGAACACAGGTGAATGTAGTCAAGAAAGGTAATCAGTGTTATGTCTGCGACACAGGTGAATATATTCAATAGAGGTAATCAGTGTTGATTACATCTGCAACACAGGGGAATGTAGTCAAGAGAGGTAACCAGTGTTGATTATGTCTGCAACACAGGTTAATGTAGTCAAGAGAGGTAATCAGTGTTGATTACGTCTGTGACACAGGTGAATGTAGTCAGGAAAGGCAATCAGTGTTGATTATGTCTGATGCATATAAATATAATCAAAGGAGAGGTAATCAGCCTTGATCATGAATAAAGTCAAGAAAGAGTCTTAAAGGGACAGTTCAGTGGAAAATATCAGTATTTGTTAAATTGTTAGTTTGTGTAATGCCATCTTAGTTATTCTACATATTCTTTTCCATTTTGAAAAATCAGTTGATTTCATACCCTTTGCTGTTCCCTGCTGTTGACATTAGTGAGCTGACATTTCAGGTTCTAACGGTCCTTCTTCTTCCCAGAATGCACCACATCCTTGGAATGTTCCTAACAGTAATTTCTACTAATTGGCTGTTGGATGGGTCAAACATGCTCAGATCTCTACTGAGCAACTGAATCAACCCAGGCGCTGGGTCAAGGGCAAGACCATAACGGTCTCTATTAGGGGTCCTGCAAACAGGAAGTCAGTATTTCGGTTGCATTTATTTATACACAGACAAAATGCTGAATGGGCAGATTAAGGTCATTGGGGTGAAAAAATACTGCTCTTTTTTCTGAAAAGCAAATGTATTTGCACTGAACTTCTCCTTTAAGGGAAAAATATGCACAATGCCATCTGTTTTTCAGATTGCATCGTCTTTATGCATCTTATAGACAGTGTGACTATATTGTACTCGCGGTAACCATGCCTCACTATCTATGTTGCATTTTAACATGTGCTCACCATTTTTGGAGCGTATCACATGCGTTGTTTATTCGGACCCAAATTTTGGAGTACAGTGGGCCTTACCCTAATTGCGCCTGTGACACCTGTCCATTCAAGTCTATGGGCAAAAAATGTCCAGAAATTGGCAAATAACTCTAGAAACACTTCCTAAGCCAGGGAAAGGCACACAACTGATATGTTTCCCGTGTCTGTGCCAAATTTCACGTCTCTAGCTCGAGACGAGAGGAGATGCAATCCAACAATAGGTGAAATAAATGAGATTAAGAATAACTAGAAAGGGTTAGTTTAAGTATAAAATTTGAATTTGAGTCTTAACGAATGATACATTTGAGGGTTACCGAACCAAAAAATAAGTCAGCGAGTTTGAAAAACCCAAACTAGTTTGGGAAGTTCTTAAGAGTTCGAGTTTGTCCGAACTATTTAAGTTCAGGTCGAACTCGGGTTCCGTTCTAGTCCATCTCTAATTATCTGTAGCTCAAAAACTGTAGGAGGAGATACATTTTACAAAAGTGGGAGAATAAAAAGAAAAAGAGATAAAGAGAAAAGAATTTTGGCTTTTTCTCATTTTTAGAGTTTAGTTTGTGTCCTGGTATTTATGTAGGACAATACTGTGCCGTGCCATTTATAAAGAACAATACTGTGCCGTGGTATTTATAAAGAACAATACTGTGCCATGGTATTTATGTAGGGCAATACTGTGCCGTGGTATTTATAAAGAACAGTACTGTGCCGTGGTATTTATAAAAAACAATACTGTGCCATGGTATTTAGTAACATAGTAATTAAGGTTGAATAAAGACATTCGTCCATCAAGTCCAACCTATTCACTTTTTTTTTTTTTTTTTTTTTAACCCTACCTAACAGTTGATCCAGAGGAAGGCAAAAAACCCCAGCTAAAAAAGGGGGGGAAAAATTCCTTCCTGACTCCAAACGGCAATCGGAAAGTATCCCTGGATCAACCAGATCTATATGCATTAATACCAGTAATTCTCAATATTCTTTAGTTTTAGAAACTTATCCAGGCCTTTTTTAAAGTTATTCAATGAACTTGCCATTACCACCTCTGCTGGAAGACAGTTCCACAGTTTCACCGTTCTCACTGTAAAGAAACCTCTCCTAACTTGAAGATGAAACTTCTTTTCTTCCAACCTTAAAGGATGTCCACGAGTCCTCTGATATGACCTATTAGTGAACAATGCACCAGAGAGTTCACTGTATGGGCCATTAATATATTTGTATAAGGTTATCATGTCCCCACGCAACCGCCGCTTCTCCAATGTAAACAGCCCTAACTTGTCTAATCTGCCTGCATATTCAAGCCCCTCCATTCCCCTTATTAATTTAGTTGCCCTTCTCTGAACTGCCTCAATTTCCAAGATGTCCCTTTTGTATATGGGATTCCAAAACTGCACCGCATATTCCAAATGTGGCCTTACCAGTGCCTTGTAAAGAGGGAGAATAATATTTTTCTCTCTTGATTCCATTCCCCTCTTTATACAAGACAATATCTTGCTAGCTCTAGCTGTTGCTACCTGGCATTGTTTGCTACAGCTAAGTCTGTTATCTACCAGAACCCCCAAATCTTTTTCCATTTCAGATGCACTTAACACACAGTTATTTATGGTGTAGGTGGCACAGGGATTATTAAATCCCAAATGCATCACCTTACATTTATCAACATTGAATCTCATCTGCCATTCTGCTGCCCATTTTGATAATCTATCTAGGTCTGCTTGCAGCACTTGCACATCATTGGAAGTTTCCAAAGCTCTGCATAATTTAGTGTCATCAGCAAACACAGAGACCTTGCTCTCAATGCCCCCTTCTAAGTCATTTATAAACAGATTAAACAGAAGCGGCCCCAGTACAGAACCCTGAGGAACTCCGCTTAGAACTTTAGCCCACATAGATGTAGCTCCATTAACCACCACTCTCTGTTTGCGGTCCAATAACCAGTTCTCTATCCATGAACAAATGTTTTCTTCCAGGCCAACAGTCCTCAGTTTATACATTAGTCGCCTATGTGGCACAGTATCAAAGGCTTTTGCAAAATCCAAATATACCACATCCACAGCTGTGCCTGAATCTAACTTCTTACTCATTTCTTCATAAAAACCAATTAAATTTGTCTGGCATGATCTATTTCTCATAAATCCATGCTGACTACTACTAATAAGATGATCTCTGGAGACAAAGTCAAGGATATGATCCCTTAACAAAGTTTCCATCACCTTCCCTACCACTGATGTTAGGCTTACAGGTCTATAGTTACCAGGCTGTGAACGACTACCTTTTTTGAATATTGGTATTACATTGGCTTTTTTCCAATCCAGCGGCACATCCCCAGACAAAAGCGAATCTGAAAAGATGAGACACAGTGGTCTTGCTAGAACTGAACTAAGCTCTTTTAAAATCCTAGGATGCAATCCATCTGGTCCTGGCGCTTTATTGATATTAACTTTGTCTAATTGATTCCGTACCATATCCTCTGTTATCCAATGTGAAGACTCTTCATTTCCTCCCTGCACATTGTTACAATCCCTACTGTAAGGATTCTCAACAGTAAAAACCGATGTAAAAAAACGGTTTAGCAGATTAGCCTTTTCGGCATCCTCTACAACCACCTCAGCTCCATTATTTAATGGTCCCACATTCTCAGTCCTCATTTTTTTACCATTTATATACTTAAAAAACATCTTGGGGTTGGACTTGCTTTGTTCGGCAATCCGTGTTTCATTTTCTATCTTAGCTAGTTTAATTGCTTTCTTGCACTCTTTATTACAACTTTTGAAGTCCCTGTAAGCCTGTTCTGTGCCTTCTGCTTTCAAAATTTTAAAAGCCCTTTTCTTTTTTTCCATTTCCCTTTTTACCTGAGCATTAAGCCATGCAGGAGTGGACCTAATTTTTTTACACTTGTTTCCTAAAGGTACCGATTTGGAAATGTTATAGTTTAATATCCCTTTAAAAGTGGTCCACATCTGCTCAGTATCTTTACCTAGAAACAGTTCCCCCCAGTCTATGAGCAGGAGCGATTCCTTTAAAAGCATAAAATTAGCTTTCCTAAAGTTAAAAGTTTTTGTTAAGCCAGTGCACTTTAGTTTTCTGCAACCTATATTAAATGACACTATATCATGGTCACTATTCCCTAAGCTTCCCATTACCTTCATCTCCAAAATGAGCTCTGGGTTATTAGATATCACCAGATCCAACAGCGCATTCTTTCTAGTAGGAACTTCTACCATCTGTGAAAGAAAATGCTCATATAGGAAATTTAAGAACTTTATACCTTTTGAGGTGCTGGCAGTTCCATTACTCCAATCTATTTCAGGGTAGTTAAAATCCCCCATAACCAGAACATGCCCCATACCAGCAGCCTTCGCCAACTGCATATGGAGATTCATTTCCACCTCTTCCCCGGCATTTGGGGGCTTATAACACACTCCAACAATTAATTTACCTACCTTCTTGCTTCCTGTACACAGTTCCACCCATAATGTTTCTGCCGCATCGTTTGCTCCCCCATCTATTCCATCTTTTAAATTTGGCTTCAATTCCTGTTTAACATACATACATACTCCTCCTCCTTTCTTATTAACTCGGTCATGTCTAAATAAGGAGTACCCTTCAATATTTACTGTCCAGTCGTGTGAATCATTAAGCCATGATTCTGCTATACCAATTACATCATACCTTTCCTTTAACGCTATTATTTCAAGTTCGCCGGTTTTTCCAGCCAGACTCCTTGCATTTGTAAACATACATTTTAGATTATCAATTGATTTACTTCCATACATGGTCGTACATGCCTCCTTATCCTCTATGCTCCCCCCTCCTCCTTCTCCTCCCTCCGTTGTGTTACTAGCCCCCAGATCCCTAACTTCTCTATCTACCCCTGTGTAGTTAAACGTTCCCTCCCCCCCCCATACCTAGTTTAAAATCTCCTCCAACCCCCTAGCCATCTTCTCCCCCAAAACAGTTGCACCACCACCATTGAGGTGCAATCCGTCACTACTAAAGAGCCTGTAGCCAACAGAAAAGTCAGCCCAGTTCTCTAAAAACCCAAACCCCATCTCCTTACACCACTCTCTTAGCCACGCATTTATACTCCTGAGCACCCGTTGCCTCCCTAGCGTAGCACGTGGCTGCGGTAGTATTTCTGAAATCACTACCCTGGAGGTCCTTGCTTTTAACTTGGCCCCTAATTCTCGGAAATCATTTTTAAGGACCTCACCTCCACCTCTAACTTTGTCATTGGCACCAATGTGAACCAAGACCGCCGGGTCACTCCCAGCCCCACCCAATAATCTGTCTACACGATCCACCACATGTCGAACCCTAGCACCAGGCAGACAACACACTGTTCGGCATGCAGGGTCCTGGCGACAGATTACCCTATCTACCCTTCTAATAATAGAATCCCCTACCACTACCACCTGTCTATCCTTCCTAGCCCCCAGTTCTCCCTCCCTTGTATTGGAGATGGCCGTCCCCTGGGTGCTCAAGGGAAAGGCCCGCTCCATACATGCTGCTTCCGAGCCATCGTCCTCCACATCTTCACCTAAAATGGCAAATCTGTTGGGATCGACCAGCTGGGAAGAAGCCCCCCTATCCTTCCGTCCCCTACTTCCCCTGGTGACCCTTACAAATCTATCTTCCTTCTCCACCTTATCTGCCCCATCTCCACCCACCAGTTTACTGGCCCCTGCCAGTACCTGCATTTCCCCCAGGTTTGCCAAGTCCTGCAATGCTGCAAGTTTACCCCTTAGATTCTGTACCTCAGATTCCAAATGGGCAACCCACTCACATCTGACACATACATAGGTCCCCTGGGGCGGCTGCTCCAAGATCCCATACATGCGGCAGGATGCACATTGCGCGGCCCCAACAAAACTGTCCATACTAAACAGCAATACACAGTAGAGACACAGCAGAGAAATAGTGTTGTTCTCAAACGCTTTCTTGTTTTAAACGCTTTAGTTTATAAAGAACAATACTGTGCTATGGTATTTATGGAGAACAATACTGTGCAGTGGTATTTATAAAGAACAATACTGAGCCGTGGTATTTATAGAGAACAATACGGTGTTGTGGTATTTATGGAGAGCAATACTGTGCCATGGTATTTATAAAGAACAATACTGTACCATGGTATTTATGGAGGACAATACTGTGTTGTGGTATTTATGGAGGACAATACTGTGCCGTGGTATTTATAAAGAACAATACTGTACCATGGTATTTATGAAGGACAATACTGTGTTGTGGTATTTATGGAGAACAATACTGTGTCATTGTATTCATAAAGAACAATACTGTACCGTGGTATTTATGGAGAACAATACTGTGCCGTGGTATTTATAGAGAACAATACTGTGCTGTGGTATGTATGGAGAACAATACTGTACCGTGGTATTTATGGAGAACAATACTGTACCATGGTATTTATGGAGGACAATACTGTGCCGTGGTATTTATAGAGAACAATACTGTACTGTGGTATTTATGAAGGACAATACTTTGCCGTGGTATTTATGAAGGACAATGCTAAGCCATGCTTTTAATGGAGAACAATATTGTGCCGTGGTATTTATAGAGAACAATACTGTACCGTGGAATTTATGGAGGACAATACTGTGCTGTGGTATTTATGGAGGATAATACCATACTGTGGTATTTATGGAGAACAATACTGTACCGTGGTATTTATGGAGAACAATATTGTGCTGTGGTATTTATGGAGAACAATATTGTGCTGTGGTATTTATGGAGGATAATGTTGTGCTGTGGTATTTATGGAGAAGAATACTGTGCTGTGGTATTTATGGAGAACAATACTGTGCTGTGGTATTTATGGAGAACAATACTGTGCTGTGGTATTTATGGAGAACAATACTGTATGGTGGTATTTATAGAGGATAATATTGTGCTGTGGTTTTTATGGAGAACAATACTGTGCTGTGGTATTTATGGAGAACAATACTGTATGGTGGTATTTATGGAGGATAATATTGTGCTGTGGTTTTCACGGAGAACAATACTGTACCGTGGTATTTATGGAGGATAATATTGTGCTGTGGTATTTATGGAGAACAATACGTGTCTGTGGTATTTTGGAGAGCAATACTGTGTTGTGGTATTTATGGAGAACAATACTGTGCTGTGGGATTTATGGAGGATAATAGTTTTGCGGTTTGTATTTAGGGAGAAATACTGTGCTGTGGTATTTATGGAGAAACAAAATGTGCCTGTGGTATTTATGGAGGATAATATTGTGCTGTGGTATTTATGGAGAATAATACTGTGCTGTGGTATTTATGGAGAACAATACTGTGCTGTGGTATTTATGGAGGATAATATTGTGCTGTGGTATTTATGGAGAACAATACCGTGCTGTAGTATTTATGGAGAACAATACTGTGCTGTGGTATTTATGGAGGATAATATTGTGCTGTGGTTACTATGGAGGATAATATTGTGCTGTGGTATTTATAAAGAACAATACTGTGCTGTGGTATTATGGAGGACAATACTGTGCCATGGTATTTATAGAGAACATACTGTACCGTGGTATTTATAGAGAACAATCTGTGCTGTGGTATTTATGGAGTACAATACTGTGCTGTGGCATTTATGAGAACATACTGTGCTGTGGTATTTATGAGAACAATACTGTGCTGTGGCATTTATGGAGAACAATACTGTATGGTGTTATTTATGGAGGATAATATTGTGCTGTGGTTTTTATGGAGAACAATACTGTGTTGTGGTATTTATGGAGAACAATACTGTGCTGTGGTATTTATGGAGGATAATATTGTGCTGTGGTATTTATGGAGAACAATACTGTGCTGTGGTATTTATGGAGAACAATACGTGCTGTGGTATTTATAGAGGGGAGAACTGTCCTGTGGTATTTATGGAGAAAATACTGTTTTGGATTTATGGAGAACAATACTGTACTGTGGTATTATGGAAGATAATATTGTGCTGTGGTTTTTATGGGAACATAGTGCTGTATGTATTTATGGAGACAATACTGTGCTGTGGTATTTAGGAGAACAATACTGTCCTGTGGTATTTATGGAGAACAATACTGTGCTGTGGTATTATGGAGAACAATACTGTATGGTGGTATTTATAGAGGATAATATTGTGCTGTGGTTTTTATGGAGAACATACTGTGCCATGGTATTTATAAGAAACAATACAGTATGGTGGTATTTATGGAGGATAATATTGTGCTGTGGTTTTCATGGAGAACATACTGTGTTGTGGTATTTATGGAGGATAATATGTGTGTGGTATTTATGGAGAATAATACTGTGCTGTGGTATTTATGGAGAACAATACTGTACATGGTATTATGGAGGATAATATTGTGTTGTGGGATTTATGAGAACAATACTGTGTTGTGGTATTTATGGAGAACCATACTGTGCTGTGGTATTTATGGAGAACAATACTGTATGTGGTATTTATGGAGGATATATGTGTTTTGGAGAACAATACTGTATTGTGGTATTATTGGAGAACAATGCTGTGCTGTGTGATTTATGGAGGATAATATTTTGCTGTGGTATTTATGGAGAACAATACTGTGCTGTGGTATTATGGAGAACAATACTGCTGTGGTATTTATGGAGAACAATACTGTCCTGTGGTATTTATGGAGAGCAATACTGTGTTGTGGTATTTATGGAGAACAATACTGTGCTGTGGTATTTATGGAGGATAATATTTTTGCTGTGGTATTTATGGAGGATAATACTGTGCTGTGGTATTTATGGAGGATAATATTGTGCTGTGGTATTTATGGAGAACAATACTGTGCTGTGGTATTTATGGAGAACAATACTGTGCTGTGGTATTTATGGAGAAAAATACTGTCCTGTGGTATTTATGGAGAACAATACTGTGTTGTGGTATTTATGGAGAACAATACTGTACTGTGGTATTTATGGAAGATAATATTGTGCTGTGGTTTTTATGGAGAACAATACTGTGCTGTGTATTTTGGAGAACAATACTGTGCTGTGTGTTTTTGGAGAACAATACTGTGCTGTGGTATTTATGGAGAACAATACGTATGGTGGTATTTATAGAGGATAATATTGTGCTGTGGTTTTTTGGAGAACAATACGTGCCGTGGTATTTATAAAGAACAATACTGTATGGTGGTATTTATGGAGGATAATATTGTGCTGTGGTTTTCAGGAGAAACACTACTGTGTTGTGGTATTTATGGAGGATAATATTGTGTGTGGTTTTGGAGAATAATACTGTGTGTGGTATTATGGAGAACAATCTGTACTATGGTATTTATGGAGGATAATATGTGCTGTGGTATTTGAGAACAATACTGTGTTGTGGTATTTATGGAGAACAATGCTGTGCTGTGGTATTTATGGAGAACAATACTGTATGGTGGTATTTATGGAGGATAATATTGTGCTGTGGTTTTATGGAGAACATACTGTGCTGTGGTATTTATGGAGAACAATACTGTGCTGGTATTTATGGGGATAATATTTTGCTGTGGTATTTATGGAGAACAATATGGGCTGTGGTATTTATGGAGAACAATACTGGTGCGGGTATTTATGGAGAAATACTGTCCTGTGGTATTTATGGAGAAAACAATACTGTGTTGTGGTATTTATGGAGAACAATACTGTACTGTGGTATTTATGGAAGATAATATTGTGCTGTGGTTTTTATGGAGAACAATACTGTGCTGTGGTATTTAGGAGGTAATATTTTTGTGTGTATTATGGAAACAATATGTGCTGTGGTATTTATGGAGAACAATACTGTGCTGTGGTATTTATGGAGAACAATACGCCTGTGGTATTTAGGAGAGCAATACTGGTTGTGGTATTTATGGAGAACAATACTGTGCTGTGGTATTTATGGAGGATAATATTTTTGCTGTGGTATTTATGGAGAACAATACTGTGCTGTGGTATTTATGGAGAACAATACTGTGCTGTGGTATTTATGGAGAACAATACTGTCCTGTGGTATTATGGAGGCAATACTGTGCTGTGGTATTTTGGAGAACAATACTGTGCTGTGGATTATGGAGAACAATACTGTGCTGTGTGTGGTATTTATGGAGAACAATACTGTGCTGTGGTATTATGGAGAACAATAGGTATGTGGTTTTATAGAGGATATATTGTGCTGTGGTTTTTATGGAGAACATACTGTGCTGTGGTATTTAGGAGAACAATACTGTATGGTGGTATTATAGAGGATAATATGTGCTGTGGTTTATGGAGAACAATACTGTCCTGTGGTATTTATGGAGAACAATACTGTCCTGTGGTATTTATGGAGAGCAATACTGTGTTGTGGTATTTATGGAGAACAATACTGTGCTGTGGTATTTATGGAGGATAATATTTTTGCTGTGGTATTTATGGAGGATAATACTGTGCTGTGGTATTTATGGAGGATAATATTGTGCTGTGGTATTTATGGAGAACAATACTGTGCTGTGGTATTTATGGAGAACAATACTGTGCTGTGGTATTTATGGAGAAAAATACTGTCCTGTGGTATTTATGGAGAACAATACTGTGTTGTGGTATTTATGGAGAACAATACTGTACTGTGGTATTTATGGAAGATAATATTGTGCTGTGGTTTTTATGGAGAACAATACTGTGGCTGTGGTATTTATGGAGAACAATACTGTGCTGTGGTTTTTATGGAGAACAATACTGTGCTGTGGTATTTATGGAGAACAATACTGTATGGTGGTATTTTATAGAGGATAAATTGTGCTGTGGTTTTTTGGAGAACAATACTGTGCCGTGGTATTATAAAGAACAACTGTATGGTGGTATTTATGGAGGATAATATTGTGCTGTGGTTTTCATGGAGAACAATACTGTGTTGTGGTATTTATGGAGGATAATATTGTGCTGTGGTATTTATGGAGAATAATACTGTGCTGTGGTATTTATGGAGAACAATACTGTACTATGGTATTTATGGAGGATAATATTGTGCTGTGGTATTTATGAGAACATACTGTGTTGTGGTATTTATGGAGAACAATGCTGTGTGTGGTATTATGGAGAAAATACGTATGGTGGTATTTAGGAGGATATATTGGCTGTGGTTTTATGGAGAACAATACTGTGCTGTGGTATTTATGGAGAACAATACTGTGCTGTGGTATTTATGGAGGATAATATTTTTGCTGTGGTATTTATGGAGAACAATACTGTGCTGTGGTATTTATGGAGAACAATACTGTGCTGTGGTATTTATGGAGAAAAATACTGTCCTGTGGTATTTATGGAGAACAATACTGTGTTGTGGTATTTATGGGAAACAATACTGTACTGTGGTATTTATGGAAGATAAATTGTGCTGTGGTTTTTTGGAGAAACAATACTGTGCTGTGGGATTTATGGAGAACAATACGTCCTGTGGTTTTATGGAGAACAATACTGTGCGTGGTATTTATGGAGAACAATACTGTATGGTGGTATTTATAGAGGATAATATTGTGTGTGGTTTTTAGGAGAACAATACTGTGCCGTGGTATTTATAAAGAACAATACTGTATGGTGGTATTTATGGAGGATAATATTGTGCTGTGGTTTTCATGGAGAACAATACTGTGTTGTGGTATTTATGGAGGATAATATTGTGCTGTGGTATTTATGGAGAATAATACTGTGCTGTGGTATTTATGGAGAACAATACTGTACTATGGTATTTATGGAGGATAATATTGTGCTGTGGTATTTATGAGAACAATACTGTGTTGTGGTATTTATGGAGAACAATGCTGTGCTGTGGTATTTATGGAGAACAATACGTTGGTGGTATTTATGGAGGATAATATTGTGCTGTGGTTTTTATGGAGAACAATACTGTGTTTGTGTATTTATGGAGAACAATACTGTGGTGTGGTATTATGGAGATAATATTTTTGCTGTGGTATTTATGGAGAAACAATACTGTGCTGTGGTATTTATGGAGAACAATACTGTGCTGTGGTATTTATGGAGAAAATACTGTCCTGTGGTATTTATGGAGAGCAATACTGTGTTGTGGTATTTATGGAGAACAATACTGTGCTGTGGTATTTATGGAGGATAATATTTTTGCTGTGGTATTTATGGAGAAACATACTGTGCTGTTGTATTTATGGAGAACAATACTGTGCCTGTGGTATTTATGGAGAACATAACTGTCCTGTTGTATTTATGGAGAGCAAATACTGTGCTGTGGTATTTATGGAGAACAATACTTGTGCTGTGGTATTTATGGAGAAACAATACTGTGCTGTGGTATTATGGAGAACAATACTGTAGGTGGTATTTATAGAGGATAATATGTGCTGTGGTTTTATGGAGAACAATACTGTGCTGTGGTATTTATGGAGAACAATACTGTATGGTGGTATTTATGGAGTAATATGTGCTGTGGTTTTCAGGAGAACAATACTGTACGTGGTATTTATGGAGGATAATATGTGCTGTGTAGTTATGGAGAATAATACTGTGCTGTGGTATTATGGAGAACATACTGTGCTGTGGTATTTATGGAGGTAATATTGTGCTGTGGTATTTAGGAGAATATACTGTGCTGTGGGATTTATGGAGAACAATACTGTGCTGTGGTATTATGGAGGATAATATGTGCTGTGGTATTTATGGAGAACAATACCGTGCTGTAGTATTTATGGAGAACAATACTGGCCTGTGGTATTTATGGAGGATAATATTGTGCTGTGGTATTTATGGAGAATAATACTGTGCTGTGGTATTTATGGAGAACAATACTGTGCTGTGGTATTTATGGAGGATAATATTGTGCTGTGGTATTTATGGAGAACAATACTGTGCTGTGGTATTTATGGATGATAATATTGTGCTGGGGGGGGTGTGTTTTTATGGAGAAAACAATACTGTGTTGTGGGTTTTTGGAAACAATACTGTGCTGTGGTATTTATGGAGGATAATATTGTGCGTGGTATTTATGGAGAACAATACTGTGCTGTGTATTTATGGAGAACATACTGTGCTGTGTATTTATGGAGAAAATACTGTCCTGTGGTATTTATGGAGAACAATACTGTGTTTTGGTATTTATGGAGAACAATACTGTACTGTGGTATTTATGGAAGATAATATTGTGCTGTGGTTTTTATGGAGAACAATACTGTGCTGTAGTATTTATGGAGAACAATACTGTGCTGTGGTATTTATGGAGAACAATACTGTCCTGTGGTATTTATGGAGAACAATACTGTGCTGTGGTATTTATGGAGAACAATACTGTATGGTGGTATTTATAGAGGATAATATGGTGCTGTGGTTTTTATGGAGAACAATACTGTGCCATGGTATTTATAAAGAACAATACAGTATGGTGGATTTATGGAGGATAATATTGTGCTGTGGTTTTCATGGAGAACAATACTGTGTTGTGGTATTTATGGAGGATAATATTTGCTGTGGTATTTATGGAGAATAATACTGTGCTGTGGTATTTATGGAGAACAATACTGTACTATGGTATTTATGGAGGATAATATTGTGTTGTGGTATTTATGAGAACAATACTGTGTTGTGGTATTTATGGAGAACAATACTGTGCTGTGGTATTTATGGAGAACAATACTGTATGGTGGTATTTATGGAGGATAATATTGTGCTGTGGTTTTTATGGAGAACAATACTGTATTTGTGGTATTTATGGAGAACAATGCTGTGCTGGGTATTTAGAGGATAATATTTTTGCTGTGGTATTTATGGAGACAATACTGTGCTGTGGTATTTATGGAGAAACATACTGTCCTGTGGTATTTATGGAGAACAATACTGTCCTGTGGTATTTATGGAGAGCAATACTGTGTTTGTGGTATTTATGGAGAACAATACTGTGCTGGTTATTATGGAGATAATATTTTTGCTGTGGTATTTATGGAGGATATACTGTGCTGTGGTATTTATGGAGGATAATATGTGCTGTGGTATTTATGGAGAACAATACTGTGCTGTGGTATTTATGGAGAACAATACTGTGCTGTGGTATTTATGGAGAAAAATACTGTCCTGTGGTATTTATGGAGAACAATACTGTGTTGTGGTATTTATGGAGAACAATACTGTACTGTGGTATTTATGGAGATAATATTGTGCTGTGGTTTTTATTGGAGAACAATACTGGGCTGTGTATTTATGGAGAACAATACTGTGCTGTGTTTTTATGGAGACAATACTGTCTGTGGTATTTATGGAGAACAATACTGTATGGTGGTATTATGAGGATATATTGTGCTGTGGTTTTATGGAGAACAATACTGTGCCGTGGTATTATAAAGACAATCTGTATGGTGGTATTTATGGAGGATAATATTGTGCTGTGTTTTCATGGAGAACAATACTGTGTTTGTGTATTTATGGAGGATAATATTGTGCTGTGGTATTTATGGAGAATAATACTGTGCTGTGGTATTTATGGAGAACAATACTGTACTATGGTATTTATGGAGGATAATATTGTGCTGTGGTATTTATGAGAACAATACTGTGTTGTGGTATTTATGGAGAACAATGCTGTGCTGTGGTATTTATGGAGAACAATACTGTATGGTGGTATTTATGGAGGATAATATTGTGCTGTGGTTTTTATGGAGAACATACTGTGCTGTGGTATTTATGGAGAACAATACTGTGCTGTGGTATTTATGGAGGATAATATTTTTGCTGTGGTATTTATGGAGAACAATACTGTGCTGTGGTATTTATGGAGAACAATACTGTGCTGTGGTATTTATGGAGAAAAATACTGTCCTGTGGTATTTATGGAGAACAATACTGTGTGTGGTATTTATGGAGAACAATACTGTACTGTGGTATTTATGGAAGATAATATTGTGCTGTGGTTTTTATGGAGAACAATACTGTGCTGTGGTATTTATGGAGGATAATATTTTTGCTGTGGTATTTATGGAGAACAATACTGTGCTGTGGTATTTATGGAGAACAATACTGTGCTGTGGTATTTATGGAGAACAATACTGTCCTGTGGTATTTATGGAGAGCAATACTGTGTTGTGGTATTTATGGAGAACAATACTGTGCTGTGGTATTTATGGAGGATAATATTTTGCTGTGGTATTTATGGAGAACAATACTGTGCTGTGGTATTTATGGAGAACAATACTGTGCTGTGGTATTTATGGAGAACAATACTGTCCTGTGGTATTTATGGAGAGCAATACTGTGCTGTGGTTTGATGGAGAACAATACGTGCTTGGTATTTATGGAGAACAATACTGTGCTTGGTATTTATGGAGAACAATACTGTGCTGTGGTTTTGAGAACAATACTGTATGGTGGTATTTTAGAGGATAATATTGTGCGTGGTTTTTATGGAGAACAATACTGTGCTGTGGTATTTATGGAGAACAATACTGTATGGTGGTATTTATAGAGGATAATATTGTGCTGTGGTTTTTATGGAGAACAATACTGTCCTGTGGTATTTATGGAGAACAATACTGTCCTGTGGTATTTATGGAGAGCAATACTGTGTTGTGGTATTTATGGAGAACAATACTGTGCTGTGGTATTTATGGAGGATAATATTTTTGCTGTGGTATTTATGGAGGATAATACTGTGCTGTGGTATTTATGGAGGATATATTGTGCTGTGTATTATGGGACAATACTGCTGTGGTATTTATGGAGAACAATACTGTGCTGTGGTATTTATGGAGAAAAATACTGTCCTGTGGTATTTATGGAGAACAATACTGTGTTGTGGTATTTATGGAGAACAATACTGTACTGTGGTATTTATGGAAGATAATATTGTGCTGTGGTTTTTATGGAGAACATACTGTGCTGTGGTATTTATGGAGAACAATACTGTGCTGTGGTTTTTATGGAGAACAATACTGTGCTGTGGTATTTATGGAGAACAATACTGTATGGTGGTATTTATAGAGGATAATATTGTGCTGTGGTTTTTATGGAGAACAATACTGTGCCTGGTATTTATAAAGAACAATACTGTATGGTGGTATTTATGGAGGATAATATTGTGCTGTGGTTTTCATGGAGAACAATACTGTGTTGTGGTATTTATGGAGGATAATATTGTGCTGTGGTATTTATGGAGAATATACTGTGCTGTGGTATTTATGGAGAACAATACTGTACTATGGTATTTATGGAGGATAATATTGTGCTGTGGTATTTATGAGAACAATACTGTGTTGTGGTATTTATGGAGAACAATGCTGTGCTGTGGTATTTATGGAGAACAATACTGTATGGTGGTATTTATGGAGGATAATATTGTGCTGTGGTTTTTATGGAGAACAATACTGTGCTGTGGTATTTATGGAGAACAATACTGTGCTGTGGTATTTATGGAGGATAATATTTTTGCTGTGGTATTTATGGAGAACAATACTGTGCTGTGGTATTTATGGAGAACAATACTGTGCTGTGTATTTATGGAGAAAAATACTGTCCTGTGGTATTTATGGAGAACAATACTGTGTTGTGGTATTTATGGAGAACAATACTGTACTGTGGTATTTATGGAAGATAATATTGTGCTGTGGTTTTTATGGAGAACAATACGTGCTGTGGTATTTATGGAGAACAATACTGTCCTGTGGTATTTATGGAGAACAATACTGTGCTGTGGTATTTATGGAGAACAATACTGTATGGTGGTATTTATAGAGGATAATATTGTGCTGTGGTTTTTATGGAGAACAATACTGTGCCGTGGTATTTATAAAGAACATATTGTATGGTGGTATTTATGGAGGATAATATTGTGCTGTGGTTTTCATGGAGAACAATACTGTGTTGTGGTATTTATGGAGGATAATATTGTGCTGTGGTATTTATGGAGAATAATACTGTGCTGTGGTATTTATGGAGAACAATACTGTACTATGGTATTTATGGAGGATAATATTGTGCTGTGGTATTTATGAGAACAATACTGTGTTGTGGTATTTATGGAGAACAATGCTGTGCTGTGGTATTTATGGAGAACAATACTGTATGGTGGTATTTATGGAGGATAATATTGTGCTGTGGTTTTTATGGAGAACAATACTGTGTTGTGGTATTTATGGAGAACAATACTGTGCTGTGGTATTTATGGAGGATAATATTGTGCTGTGGTATTTATGGAGAACAATACTGTGCTGTGGTATTTATGGAGAACAATACTGTGCTGTGGTATTTATGGAGAACAATACTGTCCTGTGGTATTATGGAGAGCAATACTGTGTTGTGGTTTATGGAGAACAATTGTGCTGTGGTATTTATGGAGGATAATATTTTTGCTGTGGTATTTATGGAAACAATACTGTGCTGTGGTATTTATGGAGAACAATACTGTGCTGTGGTATTTATGGAGAACAATACTGTCCTGTGGTATTTATGGAGAGCAATACTGTGCTGTGGTATTTATGGAGAACAATACTGTGCGTGGTATTTATGGAGAACAATACTGTGCTGGGTATTTATGGAGAACAATACTGTATGGTGGTATTTATAGAGGATAATATTGTGCTGTGGTTTTTATGGAGAACAATACTGTGCTGTGGTATTTATGGAGAACAATACTGTATGGTGGTATTTATGGAGGATAATATTGTGCTGTGGTTTTCACGGAGAACAATACTGTACCGTGGTATTTATGGAGGATAATATTGTGCTGTGGTATTTATGGAGAATAATACTGTGCTGTGGTATTTGGAGAACAATACTGTGCTGTGGTATTTATGGAGGATAATATTGTGCTGTGGTATTTATGGAGAATAATACTGTGCTGTGGTATTTATGGAGAACAATACTGTGCTGTGGTATTTATGGAGGATAATATTGTGCTGTGGTATTTATGGAGAACAATACGTGCTGTAGTATTTATGAGAACAATACTGGCCTGTGTATTTATGGAGATAATATTGTGCTGTGGTATTTATGGAGAATAATACTTGTGCTGGTGTATTTATGGAGAACAATACTGTGCTGTGGTATTTATGGAGGATAATATTGTGCTGTGGTATTTATGGAGAACAATACCCGTGCTGTAGTATTTATGGAGAAGAATACTCCTGTGGGAGCCTAATGCTAGTTTTATAGGACACCGAAGAACCGTGGCATTTAGCTGCACTCCCCTCCCATTCCTTTAACAGATTGTTTCAAATAAGCTCAGACAGCAATGGATTCTTTTCCCATGACAGAAATCTACAAAACATCCTTCCAGCAAGGACACAAGCAGCTTCCCCCCCAGTCTTAGTTTACCAGCAAAAACTAAAACTGAGAATTACTGAATTCTCTGTTCCGCCTGCAGTTCAATGTAACTGGGTGGAGGCTGAGGTGAAGTATAAAAGAAGCACAGGGCAAACAAGCAGGGCCAGTCTCTGGAGTAAAAGAGCCTACCCACCCACCCTGAGGGGTCATATCCACTTAGCTTTGCAGTAAGGGGAGGTAGGTTAAATAGTTTTCATAGCAGTGGGGCGGTGGTCCATAGAGGAAACGAGAGGATCATAGAGTGAAGTGTATGCGCTCTACTTTTAGGTTAGGGTCTTTTGTTTGGGGTATTTGGGGTTTGGGGATATAGACCATCGAGACACTGTTGGAGTGGCTGATGGGATGCAGGAGTTTTTTGCCAGAGGATGGGCAAGGGGACAGGCCTCTAAGAAGCAAAGCTCGTGGTTTAGACAGGTGGCAAATTATAGTTGTTTACATGTTAATGTTTATATGTCAAAGTCTACAATTATACACACCTTAAGAATGTTATGACAATTTAAATGGAATGTCAACCCCCCAAACTAATATTCATATACAGGCTACGCCCCAACCCCGCGCCAAACCTTGACCTTGTCAGTTTACTTACCAGCCCACGTTCCACACGTCTGTCTTCTGCTGATGGTCAGTGCCTTTTTCATGCAAGGCAGAAGAGGCCGGACCAGCAGCGCTGTCAGTAATTGGCTGAGACATTGCATGGGATTTTGATCCAACATGCTGGTGTCATGTCTTTTGTGGTTTTGTATCATGGGATGGTAGGTTGACCTTCAGGTCATAGTTTCACTGCCATATCCTACCATGTTTGTCCTTCTGACTCCCAACTCTCGATTAACAATAGCTGTAGAGATTTGATTTTCTCTTTGACTGCTGCCAAATAAATCAGCATTGAATAACTTCCATAGCCACCTCATTAGAATGTGGAACCATCGGAAATACATAAACATTCTTATTATGAGGAATTTGCAACACAATGGATTCCCATGGGACAATAACATAGAGGAACATTGTGTATTCACCATACACATCTTGAAAATTGTAATTTATAATAAAACCCATTTCCAGGGAAAATATGAGATTGTGTATGGCCATTACAGCCATTCTACAGAATAAAACAGAAGGCCTACAGCAGTAGCGGAGCTACAGACCTAAGGCCTAGATGAACAATTTGGACCTAATTATAGTACAGATCTTTGTCAGCCTGGGAAAAAACAGAGAATCTCATTTCTGAGGCCCACCAACTATTAGTTACGCAACACACTAGTATATTCAGTGTAAATACATATACTTTTAAGACAAAAGATCAGTATTTTTTCATCCTAATGACCTTATCCTGCCCATTCAGCATTATGTCTGTGTATAAATAAATGCAACTGAAATACTGACTTCCTGTTTGCAGGACCCCTAGTAGAGACCGTTATGGTCTTGTCCTTGACCCAGCGCCTTGGTTGATTCAGTTGCTCAGTAGAGATCTGAGCATTTTTGACCCATCCAACAGCCAATCAGTAGAAATTACTGTTAGGAACATTCCAAGGTAGTGGTGCATTCTGGGAAGGACTGTTAGAACCTGAAATGTCAGCTCACTAATGTCAACAGCAGGGAACAGCAAAGGGTATGAAATCAACTGATTTTTCAAAATGGGAGAGAATATGTAGAATAACTAGGGATGTATAATATAAACTAAGAATTTTAGAAATAATGATATTTTCCACTGAACTTTCCCTTTAACATTAGAAGAATAAGGGTACTTGTGTGAATCGAAACATAAACCAGTCAGTAAATAGTTAAAGGCATCATCAGTACCTCTAGAAGATAAATAAAGTTTAAGTCAGGGATAAACTCCTGTATTATTAATTACCAGACATATGGCACCAATCTCACTGCTCACCTTCTCCATATGCTGCCTGCTACACTGCCCCATTTATCTCTTTTCTTCAATCAGTTCTTTCTTTCATTCTGTCCTGTCCTTCATTTTCCCTTCATCTTCATTAAATTTCCCCTCACGTTCTCGGGGGTTACAATGAATTTTCCCCTTTCTCTCTTGCTTTTCCCCTTTGTTTTAGTTTTTTTTTTTCTTCCTCTCCTTTCTATTTTCTCTTTTTCCAAATGTTGTTTATTTCTCCTTCTCCTTCCGTTACATTCTCTTACCCTTTCTCCTTCCAGATTGCTCCCCTGCTTAACCCAATCAGCCCGTTTTACCTTCACCCAAATCCAATCTGATTATCTGAAAAATCTGCATCCCTCTTCCATTCACTCATCTTTCCCTATTCCACAATCTTCTCCCCCACCTTCATCCATTGCTCTTTCCAGTACATTCATCTCTGGAGCTGGAGCCTGATGGCAAGTGTGACCACTGAAACCTCAGATCCTATGCCAGTAGGATCAGTCACAGTAGTGCAAAGCAGCATTAGGTGAATTGAATCATTATTTACATGGTATTGATACAATTGTTACAACAAGGGTCCTCTCACACTTTTGGAATCTTACACAGGAATCATGGGTCCTTGAATGATTTGAATGTTCGCTGCTCCTTTAATCATACCTCACATCAATTACAATTTCCCTGAGGCCTGACCCAGTGTCCCAAATGAGCCTTTTCCTTGTTCCAGGACTTGGCGAGTGTGTGGGATACGCCTGCCCTTGTCCTATGGTCATATTACATCTTCTGCAGGAAAATTGTTGCCCCCTCACACCCCCTACAGTTCCCTGGGAAATAACCAGGAGCTCTTGCTGATAATCCAGCCCTGCGTTGAGGTAAATTTGATACTGAACCAGGAAACCCGTTCATCACCTATAGCGGTTTTTGAAAGTTCTCCATAATTTTTTTTTTAGCGTTGCCCAGATCCAGATGGGTGGGTGGACAAAGCAGTGAAATCTGTTTTCCATCACTGGGAACATTCCACATGCCCTACGCCTCCCTTTAACCTTAGCAGATTCAAGGTCAGGGGTCCCATCCTGCTCTTATTATTCCCAAATACAATGGAATTTTACTGCAATTACAGACTAGTTTTCTAGTTTGCCATTCGTTAAAACTTTCACTAGTCTAAAAATGTCTATTACCCATACAATATCCGCAGTAGATTTCGGCTTTCGTAAAAAAATATTTTCATTGTATTAATTTACCAGGGGAAAGTGTATTTTGTTTTCCTTTTGTTTTTCTTTTCTTACTTTCCGTCTTACTTTTCTCTAAGCCGTGTAATTAGTTTTATTCAAGCAGCCCAGGGCCAAGCAATACCTATATCCCAGAAGTGAACTTCTTTTATTTAAGAGAAAATTGTGCCATCTAGTGGTGCTTATAGAGAACTAATATTTTCATTTTGGATATTACATGTATGTATGTATGTATGTAAGTATAGTAATAATTTATTTATACAGCACCACTTGGGGACACAGCGCTGTGCAGTGACGAAATACAATAAAGTCATACAAGGGGAGAAATACATAGATAGTTCAGTACATAAATATAGAACTTATATAAAAGTGCTAGGGCTTTTCCACATGAGGTAAGGAGGTCCCTGCCCCATAGAGCTTACAATCTAGTTGTATTACATGTACTGCCAATATTATTGGTTTTATGTAAGTGAGAACAGTTTCTTTGATATACACAGTAAAATTGTAGGACTTCAGCATATATGTACATGTTTAAAAGGCAATTATACCCTACAAAGTGGTCCTCCCTCTGGGTACTATTAATATGGGAGGGTTAAACTGTAGGGTTCTCACCCCTGGGACTTACCTTAATACCTAGAGTGAGCGCTGCAAAGCCCCTTGCAGGACTCCCATGCTATGGCAGAGCTGATCATTGGAAGACACACTCTGCAAGGATCGCGCCTTCCCATTGGCTGCATACACGGAAGTGGAGTGAGGTGTCGGGTGCCAGCTTTCAGAAACCAGTTTCGGAGGCTTCGTTTACCACATTAAGGTAAGACCCAGGGGTGAGGACCTGGCAGTTTAGGTTCTCACCCTCGGTACTATTAATTAGGGAGGGGGTGGGGGTGTTTGGGGGCAATTGAGGGCGATAATTGCCCTTTTAAGGATATCATTTTTTTGTCCTATCCCCCATAGTCTACCCTTACTCCTACAATGTTGCTGACTTCCCCCTCATCTGAATTGGCATCTTGTGCTCTGCCCCCACGAGATCTCCATCTTCCTAGTTATCGTCCGTTTGTAGCACACGACATGACGTCAATGCGCTCGTGGCACCATTGATGCCAACATGCACGTGTGTGCGCTGCACCGTGCTTGGTTGCGGAGCGATGACATCACACAAGCATATGCTCACGACAATGTCGCAGCGATGCGTGCATTGACGTCATGTCGCTCGTTACAAATGGACTTTACCTTTCGGAGCCCAGGAAGATGGAGATCTGGTGGGGTGAAGCTCAAGATGCCATTTAAGATGAGGAGGAAGTCAGCAACATTCAAGGAATAAAGGTAAACTATGGGGGGGAATAGAACAAAAGAATTATACAGCTTCAGGGAGATTCACCCAGAGCCGCGAGCTCTCTGGGCAAATTTTCTTTAGTGGATGTTCCAGAGGCAGTGCGACTCTGGGTGAATCTCACCCGCACGTAAGTATTTAACGCCAGCTGTCTGCTGGCATTAAATACTTATGGGCAAACAGCCGCGCATCCTCTAACAAATAGTCAGGCTTGTGACGGCTGCGCGAGTTCCGGTATTCGCACAGCCACCACAAACTGAGGCTTAAAGTTAATCGTAAATCAGTTAGCTCGTTTACCGGGCGCCCAGGTAAATGAGCCTACTTTAGTTTTAAAGCCACAGATTTAGCCACAGCTAAGCAGCCACGTCCGTGATTGACTGCCTCTCAGCCAATCACAGATGCGGCTGACGGTCCCGCCCCTCTACTTGCATTTTCGTGCAAGCAGAGGGCCGGGCAGTGCGGCGGAGGAAAGAGGGAAGGTAAGTAATGTTTGGGAAAGTTTCTTACATTAAAAATATAGCGGTTGGGGCTGGGGGACGAAGCCCTACAGTATATAAAAAATTGAAAAGAAGGGTGGACATACCCTTTAACCTAATTACCCCCCCCCCCCCAACCTAGACCTCACCTTTGTTCCCTCTGCCTCTTCTGTTTTTTCGGGAAATGGAAGAGCAGAAGGGGCAGGACCAGCAGCCCCGTCTGAGATTGGCTGAAAGTCAGTCAAAAGAGGGAGCGAAGGTGGGTAAGTACATTTCACTTTTGAAACATTTCAATATAGCGTTTAGGGTTGGGAGGGGGTCCCCTACCATGTGTGATTTTGCTTTTTTTTAAAAGAAGGAAGCAGTGCTAAGGGATCCAGAGGGAGGGAGGGCTCCCCTGCACATGCCAGAGTCCTCTAAGAGGACAAGGAAGGGACAGATACCAGATTACACACAGAGGCTCCTACAGTTTCCTGGGCTTTGAGCAGGTACTACAGAATGACCATAAACCAATAACCAACCATAAACCAAGGGCTGTAAAATATATCAAATTGGTCTGAAAGGTTTTCATTCAATGAGTTTAAATTATACCTGCCACAATCAGTCTTCCTACCGGAGGTCTATGAACCTTTAGCAGGTAGTGAAGATTGGAACTACTGGATCTGGGTACTATACTCAACAATGTTTTTGTCTATGACTCCAGAAGCAAAGCCCTCCTCTACTATCTTACCCAAAATGGAAAGAAACGTCTTAGTAGGTAAGTTTATCCCCTAGCTGTCTCAATGCCTCTTTTTTATAATCACAGACATCCAATTTAACAATAGAGTCTCCCTTAGTGGCACTTCTTACTACACTAGACTTATCGGTTTGTAAATACTGCAAAGTTATTCTTTCCAATTTACTAAGATTATCATTTCTACTTTTATTTGTGACCTCAACTGTATGACTAAGCCGTATTACCCCATTTTCTACCATATTTTGGATGATATCAATGGCAAATGACTTACAATGTAGCAGATAGAAGGAGGATTTAAGTCTAGCTCCATGATCCTGGAGATCAATACCTACCCTATCTACTGATTCGTGTTAAAAAAGAATTGAAGCCAAATTTAAAAGAAGAGATAACTGGTGATATGGATGATAAAGTGGAGGCAATATGGGTGGAATTAGGCAACAGGAAAGGGGGTAATGTCATTGTTGGTGTCTGCTATAAGCCGCCAAATGCTAACAGAGAGGAGGTGAGTCAACTTCACATGCAGTTGGCAAGGGCTGCAAGTTTGGGGAGTGTGCTCTTTATGGGGGACTTCAATTACCCTGACATTGATTGACATTGATTGGTGTGGTGGAACTGCCTTCACAGAAAAAGGCGATGAGTTCCTGAATTTGCTGCAGGATAATTTTCTCTCACAGGTGGTTGAGGTTCCTACTAGAAAAGGACCTCTGTTGGATCTGGTAATATCTAACATTGTGGAGTGCATTATAGATATAAAGGTAACTGGAGGCTTAGCGAATAGTGACCATGAAATAGTGGCATTTGGACTTTGTTATCGAAAGGAAAAGTGCGCTGGGTTAACAAAGACATTTAATTTCAGGAAAGCAAATTTTCCCAGGTTAAAAGCAGCTCTTCAGAATGTCAACTGGGATAATGTATTATCAGGTAAAGGTACTGAACAGAAGTGGACTGTGTTCAGGGGGATTTTAAGCCAGTTCACATCTAAATTTATACCCTTGGGAAATAAATGTAAAAAAAATAAATCCGCGCCCATGTGGCTGAATTCTGATGTAAAGAGGCAAATGGTAAGGAAGAAAAAGGCATTTAAAACCTTTAAGGCCGAGGGAACGGAAAGGGCCTTTAGGGATTATAAAAACTGTAACAAGGAGTGTAAGAAAGAAATCAAACTAGCTAAAATTAATAATGAAGTTAGGATAGCTGAAGAAAGCATCACTAAGCCTAAATATTTTTTTAAGTATATTAATAGTAAGAAGATGAAGACTGAGAATGTGGCACCATTAATTAATGGGGATAAGTTAGTTACGGAGGATGGCGATAAAGCAAATGTCTTGAATAATTTTTTTCCCTCTGTATACACTATAGAAGATCCAAGTACAGATATCATAGAGTATAGTAGCAATAATGGTATACAAGATTCAAGTTCACTTTGGTTAACCGAGGATATGTTACAGAAAGAACTAAATAAGGTTAATATTAATAAATCTCCTGGACCGGATAAAATACATCCTTGGGTACTTAAGGAGCTAAGTTCAGTTTTATCTAGGCCATTGTTTCTTATTTTTGCTGATTCCCTCATGTCCGGTGGTGTGCCTCTGGATTGGAAAAAGGCTGATGTTATTCCAATATTCAAAAAGGGTAGTCGTTCACAGCCGGGTAATTACAGGCCTGTAAGTTTAACTTCAGTGGTGGGGAAGATCCTGGAAAGTTTAATAAGGGAACATGTTCTAGAGTATGTTTCAAGGACTGACATTATAAGTAGTAACCAGCATGGATTTAGGAGGAATAGATCTTGTCAAACTAACTTGCTTGGCTTTTATGAGGAAGTAAGTAGAAATTTAGACTCTGGTATAGCAGTAGATGTAGTTTACTTGGATTTTGCAAAGGCTTTTGATACATTTCCCCAAAGGCGACTAATGAATAAGCTAAGGTCTGCTGGTCTGGGGATTCCATTTTTACATGGATAGAAAATTGGTTAATGAATAGGATGCAGAGAGTAGTTGTTAATGGGGCTTCATCATTATGGACTAAAGTGCTAAGTGGGGTGCCACAGGGTTCTGTGTTGGGGCCGCTTCTATTTAATCTATTTATTAATGATTTGGAAGTGGGTATTGTCAGCAAGGTTTCTGTGTTTGCTGACGACACAAAACTTTGTCGACCATTAAAAACTTCAGAGGATGTGCAATCGTTGCAAGGGGATCTAGATAGATTATCACATTGGGCTGCTAAGTGGCAGATGAAATTCAATGTTGATAAATGTAAGGTGATGCATTTTGGACTCAAAAGTCCTTGTGCTGCTTATACTATAAATGGCTCTGTGTTAAGTGAATCCCTGTTGGAAAGGGATCTTGGAGTTTTGGTGGATAACAAACTTAAAGGTAGCAAGCAGTGCCAGGCGGCAACAGCCAGAGCCAGCATGGTATTGTCTTGTATAAAGAGAGGTATGGATTCAAGGGAGGAAAATGTAATTCTCCCTCTTTACAAAGCATTGGTAAGGCCTCATTTGGAATATGCAGTGCAATTTTGGAATCCTGTGTACACAAAGGACATCTTTGAAATGGAAAGGGTTCAGAGAAGGGCAACTAAATTAATAAGGGGATTGGGGGAGCTTGAATATGAAGAGAGACTGGAAAAGTTACAATTATGTACGCTGGAGAAAAGGCGCTTGCGTGGGGATATGATTACTGTGTATATATACATTAACGGGCCATACAATAAACTATCTGGGGCATTGTTCACCAATAGAACATGTCAAAGGACACGAGGACATCCCTTAAGACTTGAAGAAAAAAGGTTTAGGCTTCAAGCTCGGAAAGGGTTTTTTACTGTGAGAACGGTAAAGCTATGGAACTGTCTTCCAGTGGACGTTGTAATGGCCGGTTCATTGTTCAGTTTCAAAAAAAAGCTGGATGAGTTTCTGCAAACAAGGAATGTTGCAAGTTACTGGTATTAATACATAAAGTAGAGTTGATCCAGGGAAATTTCCGATTGCCACTTGGAGTCAGGGAGGAATTTTTTCCCCCTTCATAAATTTGGTGGGGGTCTTTTGCCTTCCTTTGGATCAACAGTTAGGCAGGAAATGAGGATATTGCTAGATGGGTTGGACTGGATGGACGTATGTCTTTATTCAACCTCAAATACTATACATCCTCGTTTCTCAAAAGATCATTACCCTCCTCAGTTCCTTTATCGCCTGTGAAAGGTTTCCTTATAAGCATTCTTCATATAAACCTATTAACATCTAAACAATAGTTTGAAAGACATCAAAGTCTTTATTTGGGAAAAAAGATAAGCCCTTCTTCTAGCAGTGAAAACTGCCATTTAGTCAATAACTCAATATCAATCTTTCTGGGTCTGCTTTTTGGGACCCCTCAACTTGGAACTCTCTTCTCACTCTAGTTCCCCTTCTTCTTCTTCTTCTCCTCTGGACTTTTTGAAAATTATAGATGTCTCGTATTCATCAGTCCATCAGTCCATTTCCTTCTTTGATTCTTCCTAGATCAAATTTCATATTTGGATTCCATCGCTTTTTTGGTCCATGTCGTTCGTCAATGTATATTTTATTTCTAGGGTCTCCCATCTATTCTTTGGAGTCGAGGTATATTTGCCTGGTGTCCCGGAGGAAAGCACGTCTTTCGCACGTCTTTCTTTCAAATCCGTTGAGCTGGCCAAAAAACAAGAAGAAGAAAGGGAAGAAGTAAACTATCTCTTCTAGAGAAACTAATATTTTTTTTGAAGAAGAATGGATGGGTTTCTTCAAAAAGGATTTATGTTGATGCCTTGTGATGCCCAGTTTTTCTTTTTCATTCATATACACATTCCTCCTCTTTTGAAACACATCTCTTCTACCATAACCCTTCTTATCTGTCATAGACTTGTCACATTTATGTTTCATAACTTCTTTCTCTCTTTTATTAATTTTGTTAAGGGCATGTCCATCTTTTAATCAAAAAAACTGGTTACTTGTCAGTTTTCTGCATGCAACCCCAACTGATATTTTCTCCACTATTCCATGCATTTGTAACCAGATATTTAATGATACCTTCTGTTCCTTTCTGCCAATGGTATCTGCCTCCGCCCTCTGTTCTAAGAGCGTTATATAAGCTTGAGCAGAGGAGGAAGCAAGAGAAACAACTATCAATCATTGATTGTGATGTCAGCAATCACATTCTTGATTGACTGCATGGAGGGAGGAGCAAGGTTACTCTGCCAGAATAGGAACAATAATTATCCTTAAATATCTGGTTAGTAATGCAGTTAATAAAGTGCAAAATATATCAGTTGTGGTTGGGGGAAGGTAACTAACCATTGCCCAGTTTTTTTGTTTTAAGTGTTAACATTCCCTTTAACTTAATCTCCTAATCTCTCCTGAAATTAATTTTTACGTAAATTAATCTGTTAGCTAATTTCCTCCAATTCTGTTCTTGTTTTACATAATACCTCATTTTTATATTCCACAAGCATTTTCATAAAGGGACACAAAAAACCCCAAATTGATCCCTGCAAATTAAAATCTAATAGTGATAAGACAGGAGAATCTGCTCCTATCTCCCGAGAGCTCAGTATTTACCAATCCACGATCCTCATGGAATCATCGAAATCTCTAAATATTTGTCAAAGGTAGAGATGGACTAGAACTCGAACTCGAACCCGAGTTCGAGCCGAACTATTCGAATTTGAACGAATTCGGACTTCTCGAACTATCCCGGACCCAGTTTTTTGATATTTTCGGACTTTCAATAAATATCGAATGCTCGACCATTCGAATGTGCGAGTAAATAGCCTATTATACCTATACGCGAGCATCGAATCTGCGAGTAAAGGGTCCATTAAAACCTATACGCGAGCATCGAATACGCGAGTAAAATGTCCATGGTATCTAGGCGCGAACGCAAGCATCGAATCCGCAAGTAAAGTGTCCAGTAAAACCAATATGCGAGCATCAAATCCGCGAGTAAAATGTCCATGGTATCTAGGCGCGAACATCGAATCTACGAGTAAAGTGTCCATAAAAGCCTATACGTGAGCATCGAATCCGCGAGTAAAATGTACATGGTATCTAGGCACGAACATCGAATCCGCGAGTAAAATGATCATGGTACCTAGGCGCGAACGAGCTCGAAAATATCGCGAGTGAGAGTAAAACTGATTTTTTAAATGTCCTGGATATCGGAACATGTTCCCCAGACCATTTCCCAGGTCCCACAGCCATTTACAGTAAGTTACCATTGATGTTTTAATTGTATTTCATTAGAACATTTCGAACTATTTGACTCCCATTAACTTTAATGGGTCCGTTTTCGAACTTTCCATATAGTTCGAAAGTTCAAAAACGGCCATCTCTAGTCAAAGGATGCAATATCCTATCACACAATTAGTGCTTTCTAATATTTATTAAATAACTATATTAGGGATTATGACCTGATCTCCATTCTCTGGACACATTAAATACTTCATTAATCCTATTCGTGTGGGACTTTTCTGATTTGCATTTCTCTCCCCTAAAGCGATAACTGTTTCAACCTGGTATGTTTATACTTCAACCCATCATCCCTGAAATGTGCAACTGTTTCCATGCCCCTGAAAAGTGCCCCTGAAAGGAGGCTGTTATTGGACAGTCAAGGTGACAGGGCTGGTTGATTGGTTGGGAATGGCACACAGGGAGCCGGTGCTTCTGGTAGTATGTTAGTGGCATGACATTTATTAAGGGTAGAAAGAAAGGTAGGGATGGTCAGTGCTGGGACTGGAGCCAGTGGGGGAGACTGTAAGTTGAGATATTACACTTATAGTTATTTAAATACATACTATTAAGCTGGGACCATCCCTTCTCCAAGCTGCGTACTTGTGCACATGCACACAACTCTGCAGGGTAAGTGCACAGGTTGAAATTGAGTGCAGACGAAATGCTCCACTCGTTTTTATAAGTTTTGTGAATCCAGTTCTATTGAAGAACGGGAGGTAAAGGAGCTGTGCCTTACCTTCCATTCATCAATAGAACACACAGGAGCCAGGAGAGAAGGTAAGAACTTACCCGCTCGCTCGCTCCCTCAGCCTTTGTCTGGACAGGTCCGACGGGACCTTGTCCTCTATTCCCATGCGCGATCTATGCGCATAGAAGACAAGGTCCGTCGGGACCTGTCAGACCAAGCACCGGGGGAGCGAGCGAGCGGGTAAGTTCTTACCTTCTCTCCTGGCTCCTGTTTGTTCTATTGAAGAACGGAAGGTAAGGCACAGCTCCTTTACCTCCCGTTCTTCAATAGAACTGGATCCCAAAACTTATAAAAAACAAGTGGAGATACCCTTTAAAGGGAATGTTCACCCTTGAAACAAAAACTGGTCAATTGCCAATTGCCCAGTTACCTGCCCCCAACCCAAATGATATATTTTTTAAGAATTATTATTGTCCCTATTCTGGCTCCTCCCTCCATGCTTTCAATCAAGTCTGTGACTGCTGACATCACAACCAATGATTGACTGTTGTTTCACCTGCTGCCTCCTCTGCACATGCTCAAGCTTATAAAAAGCTCTTTGAGCAGAGGGATGAGATAGATCCTTTTTTCTAGAATGGAAGAAAACTTATTATTAAATATCTGGTTACAAATGCATGTAATAAACTGGGGGAAATATCAGTGTGGGTTGCAGGCAGATAACTGACAAGTCACCAGTTTTTTGGTTTAAGAGTGGACATGTCCTTTAAGAGAATCATTGCTCTCCTCTGTAAATAATCACCACCTGGTTGGATATTGATTTGGTCATCCTACTTAATTGTAACCCCAATTAAGGGACAATTATACTCACCTTCCTCCGCCCAGATCTTCATGTAGTAACTTTACCCAGGGTGAGGACCTGAACCGCTAGGTCCTCACCCCGGGATCACGAAACCTTCAGCAGCGTGTTGCAGCAACGCTGCTCTTGTAGGCTCCGCCCCCTCTCCCCGTCGGCGACGAGGCCAATAGGAAGGCACGCTCTGCAACAAGCGTGCCTTCCTATTGGCCTTGTCGCCGACGGGGAGGAGGGGGCGGGGCTACAAAGCAGCGTTGCTGCGCAACAAGCTGATGTAGGTTTCGTGAATCCCGGGGTGATGGACCTAGCGGTTCAGGTCCTCACCCTGGGTAAAAGTTACTACATGAAGATCTGGAGCGGAGGGAAGGTGAGTATAATTGTCCTTTAATAAAATCTTGACAAGAAGAAATGACATGCAGAATTAGCTATTGATGTTTCTAGGAATTATTCTAATATATGGAAAAATGCTTTAGGGATTTTTTTTCTTATTTAACTATCCAACATGTTGTTAGACATATGGTAACAGGTGTTTTGGTGTTGGATTTTACAGTCTGTGGGCATTCTGTCAAAGCAGGTGCTCCCAACTGCTGTCCACATTCTGGGGGTGTTCGTTGGATTTCAGAAAAACACAAGATGCAGCTGCCTTGGTTTTAGGAACAGAATTTCAGTATCTACAACATATTTTTATATTTTTAATGTTTAAATGAAATGTGTTTTATTGAACACCTGAGCAATTTAGTACTTGGGCACCTACTACACTGCATTGAAAAAGAACATACAATAAAAAACATATATAATATACATACAATAACGTGCCATAAAAATATCAATATACCGTATCCCTTATTAGGAACATTTAGCAGGGAATGAATAGTCGAGTTATATTTATACTGTGAATGTTACATGTTATACCTTTTCTTATTGAAAAGTTCGGCCTTCCTCCTGTTTTCTCCCATTTTCAGCTCCGTCCCAATGAGATTGGCCAAATCCCTTTGTCAAGCAAATACTGTCCCGCTCGCAAAGTGCGCACCTGACATCAGTCTGCGCGTGACATCAGTGTGCACGTGACATCTGTGTGCACGCGCATTGTGGTGGCATCACCGTGAGCATGCGCATGTGACATCATCACGCCGCAACCAAGCATGTGATGAAGTCAGTGCACACACGCTCACGGTGGCACAATTGCATGTGCGCACTGACGTCACATTGAGCACAGACTGAGGTCAGGCACGAGATCTGCAAACAGGACCATGTTTGCTTGGCAAAGGGATTTGGCCAATCTCGTGGGGGGCGAAGCTGAAAACAGGAGGATTTTTTTTTGGTAGGAGGCTTTAAGTCATAGAAAAAATAAGAAGATGGCGCCCCAGGCTTCTGGGCCCACCCTGCGGTTGTTCTCCCTGCTCTCCTGGTAGCCTCTCCCTTGTACAGTAATGTGTTTATTATTATAACTACAGTAATGTGTTTATTACCATAACTACAATAATGTGTTTATTATCATAACTACAGTAAAGTGTTTATTATTATAACTACAGTAATGTGTTTATTATTATAACTACAGTAAAGTGTTTATTATCATAACTACAGTAATGTGTTTATTATCATAACTACAGTAATGTGTTTATTATCATAACTACAGTAATGTGTTTATTACCATAACTACAGTAATGTGTTTATTATCATAACTACAGTAATGTGTTTATTATTATAACTACAGTAATGTGTTTATTATTATAACTACAGTAAAGTGTTTATTATCATAACTACAGTAATGTGTTTATTATTATAACTACAGTAAAGTGTTTATTATTATAACTACAGTAAAGTGTTTATTATTATAACTACAGTAATGTGTTTATTATTATAACTACAGTAATGTGTTTATGACCAATAACTACAGTAAGGTGTTTATTATATAACTACAGTAATGTGTTTTATTATTATAACTACAGTAATGTGTTTATTATCATAACTACAGTAATGTGTTTTTATCATAACTACAGTAATGTGTTTTATTATACACTACAGTAATGTGTTATTAACCATAACTAACATATGTGTTTAATCATCCTACAGTGTGTTTATTACATCATAACTACGTAATGTGTTTATTATTATAACTACAGTAATGTGTTTATAACTAACACAGTAATGTGTTTATTATATAACTACAGTAATGTTTTATTATCATAACTACAGTAATGTGTTTTATTATCATAACTACAAAACTACAGTAATGTGTTTATACATAACTACAGTAATGTGTTTATTATTCTAACTACAGTAATGTGTTTTATTATTGTAAACTACAGTAATGTGTTTATATCATAACTACAGTAATGTGTTTATTACATAACTACAGTATGTGTTTATTATTGTAATACAGTATGTGTTTATAACATAACTACAGTAATGTGTTTATTATAACTACGTAATGTGTTTAAACATAACTACAGTAATGTGTTTTTATTATAACTACAGTATGGTTTATAACATAACTACAGTAATGTGTTTATTATTATACTACAGTAATGTGTTTATATTATAACTACATACATAATGTGTTTATTATTATAACTACAGTAATGTGTATATTATCATAACTACAGTAATTTGTATATTATCTAACTACAGTATGTGTTTATATTATAATACTACGTAATGTGTTATTATTATAACTACAGTAATGTGTTATTATTATAACAACAGTAATGTGTTTCATAACTACAGTAATGTGTCTATTATTATACTACAGTAATGTTTTTTATATCATAACTACAGTAATGTGTTTATTAACGTAACAACAGTATGTGTTTATCGTAACTACAGTAATGTGTTTATTATTATAACTATAGTAATGTGTTTATTATTATAACTACAGTATGTGTTTATCATAACTAGAGTAATGTGTTTATTATCATAACTACAGTAAGGTGTTTATTATCATAACTACAGTAATGTTATTATATACAACTTATGTGTTATCATAACTACAGTAATGTGTTTATTATTGTAACTACAGTAATGTGTTTTATATCATACAGTAATGTTTATATCATAATACAGTAATGTGTTTATTACCATAACTACAATAATGTGTTTTATTATTATAACTACAGTAATGTGTTTATTATCATAACTACGTAATGTGTTTATAACATAACTACATAATGTGTTTATATCATAACTAAGCAATGTGTTTATTATCATACTACACAATGTGTTTATTATCATACTACAGAGCAATGTGTTTATTATTATAACTACAGTATGGTTTATAATCATAACTACATTATGTGTTATTATTATAACTACAGTAATGTGTTTATCATAACTACAGTAATGTTTTATTATTATAACTAATGTGTTTATTATTATAACAACAGTAATGTGTTTATTATCATAACTACAGTAAGGTGTTTATTATCATAACTACAGTAATGTGTTTATTAGTATAACAACAGTAATGTGTTATCAACTACAGTAATGTGTATTATTATAACTACAGTAATGTGTTTATTATCAAACTACAGTAATGTGTTTATTATCGTAACAACAGTAATGTGTTTATTATCGTAACTGCAGTAATGTGTTTCTTATCTTAACACAGTAATGTGTTTATTATTATACTACAGTAATGTGTTTATTATTATAACTACAGTAATGTGTTTATCATAACTAGGGTAATGTGTTTATTATCATAACTACAGTATGTGTTTATTATCATAACTACAGTAATGTGTTTTTATTATAACAACAGTAATATGTTATCATAACTACAGTAATGTGTTTATTATTATAACTACAGTAATGTGTTTTATTACATAACTACAGTAATGTGTTTATTATCATGATTACAGTAATGTGTTTATGATTATAACTACAGTAATGTGTTTATGATAAACTACAGTAATGTGTTTATTACCTAAATACAATAATGTGTTTATTATCATAACTACAATAATGTGTTTATTATCATAACTACAGTAATGGTTTTATTATTATAACTACAGTAATGTGTTTTTATCATAACTACCGTAATGTGTTTATATCATAACTACAGTAATGTGTTTATTATCATAACTACAGCAATGTGTTTATTATCATAACTACAGTAATGTGTTTATTATCATAACTACAGCAATGTGTTTATTACCATAACTACAGTAATGTGTTATAACATAACTACAGTAATGTGTTTATTATTATACATACAGTATGTGTTATATCATAACTACAGAATGTTTTATATTATAACTACATATGTGTTTATTAATTATAACTAATGTGTTTATTATTATAACAACAGTAATGTGTTTATTATCATAACTACAGTAATGTTTTTATATCATACAGTAATGTGTTTATTATTATAACAACAGTAATGTGTTATCATAACTACAGTAATGTTTCTATTATTATAACTACAGTAATGTGTTTATTTCATAACTACAGTATGTGTTTATATCATAACACAGTAATGTGTTTATTATCGTAAACTGCAGTAATGTGTTTATTATCGTAACTCAGTAATGTTTTATTATTATAACTACAGTAATGTTTTTTATTATAACTACAGTAATGTGTTTATCATAACTAGAGTAATGTGTTTATTATCATAACTACAGTAATGTGTTTATTATCATAACACAGTAATGTGTTATTTATTATAACAACAGTAATATGTTATCATAACTACAGTAATGTGTCTATTTTATAACTACAGTAATGTGTTATATGTAACTACAGTAATGTGTTTATTATCGTAACTACAGTAATGTGTTTATTATCTAACTACAGTAATGTGTTTATTATCGTAACTACAGTAATGTGTTTATATCGTAATTACAGTAATGTGTTTATTATCGTAACTACAGTAATGTGTTTATTATCGTAACTACGTATTGTTTTAATATCATAACTACAGTAATGTGTTAATTATTAGCTACAGTAATGTTTTTATATAACAACAGTAATGTGTTATTATCATAACTACAGTAATGTGTTTATTATCATAACTACAGTAATGTGTTTATAACATAACTACAGTAATGTGTTTATTATTATAACTACAGTAATGTGTTTATAACATAACTACAGTAATGTGTTTATTACCATAACTACAGTAATGTGTTTATTATTGTAACTACAGTAATGTGTTTATTATCATACTACAGTAATGTGTTTTATTATTAGAACTACAGTAATGTGTTTATTAGTATAACAACAGTAATGTGTTATTATCAAAACTACAGTAATGTTTTATTATCATAACTACATTAATGGTTTATAACATAACTACAGTAATGTGTTTTATTATTATAACTACAGTAATGTGTTTATTACTCAACTACAGTAATGTGTTTATAACATAACTACAGTAATGTGTTTATTATTATAACTACATAATGTTTTTATTATCATACTAACCTAATGGTTTGTTATCAATAATACAGCATGTGTTATTATCATAACTACAGAATGTGTTTATTATCATACACAGTAATGTGTGTTTATTATCATAACTACAGTAATGTGTTTATTATCATAACTACAGTAATGTGTTTATTATCATAACTACAGTAATGTGTTTATTATCATAACTACAGTAATGTGTTTATTATTATAACTACAGTAATGTGTTTATTATCATAACTACAGTTATGTGTTTATTATAAAAACTACAGTAATGTGAAGGAAATGTAATGAATTGCGCTTCAAAGGCAGAAAATTCATAGTGATGTCAAGTAGACATCCTTTAAGATTGGAAGAAAAGAAGTTTCATCTTCATGTTAGGAAAGGTTTCTTTACAGTGAGTGAGAACTGTGAAACTGTGGAACTGTCTACCAGCAAACGTGGTAATGGCAAGTTCATTAAATAACTTTAAATGTGGCCTAGATAAGTTTCTAAAACCCCAAAATATTGAGAATTACTTGTATTAATACATATACTGTAGTTATGGTTGGTACAGGGATACTATATAATATTGAGAATTACTGGTATTACTACATATACTGTAGTTCTGGTTGGTACAGGGATACTATATAATATTGAGAATTACTGGTATTAATACATATACTGTAGTTCTGGTTGGTACAGGGATACTTTCTGATTGCTGTTTTGAGTCAGGAAGGATTCCCCCCCCCCTCCCCATTTTTACTATGTTACTATGTAGAAAAGTCAAAAACATTTCCGCTCCTTTACAGATATGCCCTATAGAGTATGTCCAGCATTAGAGTGTATATTTCTTTCATCAACTGTCCTATGCATTAGACTAGTAGGCTGTACTCTCTTTTCCAGACTCAACAAATAACACAACCATATTCTTACAAAGTCAACTCTCTCTCTAATTGGATACATTCTCTAGTTTCCAAACTGTGTTTTCTCGCACGTTACCATCTGTTTTCTCATGGTTTCCCCTCTCTATCCTGACTGTCTTCCTTCTACCAACACCTGTTCTTATTCCATCAATGAAATATTTGATACTTAGAAATGTTCCTGTGTCATCTGCCGATTGAAGCTCAGTAGATCTCTGCTGCAAACCAACCCCATTTTGTAGCTTTCGTTGATTTAGCAGTAAATTGGACTATTCCGTTCTGTTGCTCTATAGAATCTCCATATTTTTTTAACAAATTGCACAGGGGACTATTAGTTTAGAAATATACAAGAAACGTTTTCATTTATTGTTAGAATTTTTTTTATTAGATTATACATCCTCTTGTATTTCTGTTGTATTCAATTAGATCAACTGGACTTGAAATGTAGTTCTTGAAGACGTTTCTCTAGTCATCCGACTGGCTTTCTCAATTCAGAATGACTTGTACAAGAATCTGTGGCAATTATGTACCCTGGAAAATCCCAATTAGCATATCACAGCCAGGTGTTAAGGGTGTGATTAGATAGTGGCTAAGAGGTGTTATAGGAACGCCCAGAGTAAGGTGTTAAAACAGCATTGTACATGGCAGACAGTTGGTGTCGAACCCCCCCACCTCTATTTAGGCTTGGTTTCTTTATTTTCACATAAATGGCCTCCTTAACACCTCTCTTGATCCAGTCACGTTCCTTCGCCAGTATGTTAACATTACAATCTTCAAAGGTATGTCCTTTATCCTTAAGATGCAGATACACGGCTGAGTCCTGACCCGAGGAATTGGCCCTTCTGTGCTGGGCCATACGTTGATGCAGTTGCTGTTTGGTCTCCCCCACATACAAATCAGAGCATTCTTCACTGCACTGCACTGCATATATGATGTCGCTTTTCTTGTGTTTTGGTATTGGGTCTTTCGGATGTACCAATTGCTGCCTCAGTGTGTTGTTCGGTTTAAAGCAGACAGGGATACGATGTTTTTTGAAAATTCTTCTTAATTTCTCGGAGACCCCTGCTACATATGGGATGACCATGTTCTTCCTCCTGTCTTGCTTTTCCCCTTCACTGTTGGTATTCGTGTTCTTTTCTTTCCTTCTACTTCTTTTGACAAAGGCCCAGTCTGGATATCCACAAGTTTTAAGGGCTCCTCTGAGATGTTTCATTTCTTTAGCCTTCGCCTCTGTGCTAGTGGGGATGTTCTCGGCTCTGTGTTGCAGGGTTCTGATGACCCCCAGCTTGTGATCTAAAGGGTGGTGGGAGTCAAACATTAAATACTGATCTGTGTGTGTTGGTTTTCTGTGCCCCCAGCCCCAACCACTATAATAATTTTCTTAGAAAGTCCCCAGATAGTTACTTACCATGCCTCGCTCCTTCGCCACACTGCCCGAGCCCTCTGCTTGCACAGAAGTGCAAGCAGGAGGCGGGACCGGCAGACGTGTCTGTGATTGGCTGCAAGGCAACCAATCACGGACGCAGCTGCTGGCTTCTCATTGCGGTGAAGGAGCGAGGCATGGTAAGTACCTATCTGGGGACTTTCTAAGAAAATTATTATAGCGGTTGGGGCTGGGGGCACATTTACTATTATATACATAAAAGGATTTACGCTAGGGGGGGGGAGCAGAGCGGGTGGCAGAGGGAGGGGAAGGGAGGGGGAGAAGTGCTGCACTGCGCATGGCAAACTTCTCCCGGAGGGGAGACAGGAGGCAGAGTCCTATATAGACATTGCTCTCCTCCTGGTGGCCACTTTTTTGGACTTTGGGGGGGATTACTGGAGAACCACTTGGAGCTGGGATGTAAGGTAAGGATTTTATTGCACTACACATTGGGGCCAGTAGTGGGGGATTATAGTTTTGGGGGTGGACAGGCCCTTTAAGGATGTAACTGGGAGGGGCTGCCGGGCAGGTCTATGGACAGGATTTCAGCCCTGACTGCGGGACTTAGGATTTTGTCCCTGCAGTCAGGGCAGTCGTGTCCAAATAGGGACGTCTGGCAACCCTGACCCAGGGTTAGGACCTATACCTCTATGTCCTCACCCCTGAGTTAAGCGTCTAAGTCCTGCACTTACCTCTTCAACTTGCGATCGCTTCTCACTCTTGGTCTGGGGCAATACCAGTACAAGGAGACGCTTATTAAATAGTGTCTTCCTATTGGTCACCCAGGTCACGTAAGTATCACACAGGTGGTGAACGTAAGTTAAACAGGTAAGTGCAGGACACTTAACTTACGAGTGAGGACCTAGCGGTTACGGTCCTCATTCTGGGTACTTTAAAATGGATAAAGATAAAGAAAAGGATCGGAGCTGTGTATTGTTGTCCTTAAGGGGTTTGATTTTACTTTTTTTTAGAATTTTGCCCTTTGCCAATTATATTAATTATAACTCTCAGTCTCTGAACAAAAGCATGGTTAGTTGCAAAATGTCTTATTGGCGTCAATATGTTACCCTGTCGAAATAGAAACAGAAACTGCCAGCGAATGGAAACTGGTTTGTCGCCAATCTCTAACTGCCATAGATTTATTATACCCAGGCTACTTTTCAGCTTAGTTATGTTCCTATCTATTCGGATTGCGTATGCATTCATTTAAAGTGAATTTCTGTTTTACAAATTCATCACCGATCATGAGAATGTCCCTTTAAGGTATTTTGTCACATTCAAGCTGTTTTTCATTTCCGGTTTAATCATAGCAAGTATTTTAATTATATATGGCCCTGGGCTGTCATCCATCATTCTCTGGGGGGTTTCCTTTAAACTAAATCTACTGAAAAGAGATGGCAGTTCCTCTGAAATGTACAGTTTGTTATCTTCATTCTTTACAGTCATATTGTGTTTTCTGACCTACAGAGGAGGATTTACTTACAGTGGGTCATTTGTACTGTTATGGGAGGCATCAGTTTCAAGCCATTGACAATCATTTTTAATGTTTATACTGTTTAAAAACAGTACAAACAATTATTAAACATTAACATTCCTTTAATTACATTCTAACAATATGAATTTCTATATATCAGGGTTGCCCAACCCAGACGACACTGGGGGCAGCACAGTTATATATGGTCCATAGAGGCCTGTCCAACTGTTACCAACCTTGTGCAGCTCATCAGAGCCGTCCTAATTTAACCTCCGTAATGATACCCTGCACTGATAAATCCATCTTGAAATCAGTCTAAAGGTAACAGTGACGCACATCATAGGAAAGCGTTGAGGCCTTCAGAGTCTTTACAGGACAACTGCACCCTCATAATATTTTTATAACAATGGCCCCTTTAAAATACGTTGAGATATCCCACCTTGTCCTCTGAAATTATTATCTTATGCCTGCAATGCTCTGGGATGCTTTGTGGAAACTAAGTGGTTCAGTGCTCACAGCTGTGCCGGATTTGGCGGAATGGTCTCACAATTTGCCCATAATCCTAGTTTCACATAAACACATAAATACAAACAAGAAACAAGATATTTATTTTGCTTCTATTCCCCTCCCTCACATCTCGTGGACTTCCAGATACTGAATAAAACTACTTACCTAGCCCATCTCCAAAGACCCACCTAGTCAATGTCTGGAGAAACATGACTGGCTGCATGATGGCCCCCTTAGTCAGTGCACCAAGAAAATCTACAATTAAAGGACAATTCCAGCCCCAAAACTTACATACAGGTAAATCACCCCTCAAAACCCTTAACTGTAATAGTTTGAAATGTGAAATATATAAGTCTAACCTGAAATCCTGCACAATGTCCTGTTTCCCCTGTTTCTTCTTCCTGGTTCTTCCAGTTAGCAACTGTCAGTTATGGATTTGACAGTTGACATCACAGCCAATGACTGAATGTTAATCCCCTGTCTGCCTCTTCTGAGCATGTCAAGGCTCAGTACAGGTTTCTAAATTGCTCAGTTTCCATGAGGCATCCAGAAGCATAGCAGGCATACAGTAATGAATTCATAGGACAAACTATGATATATCAACATATTTTAAAGAGGCCATTCTTTCTAAAAGATGTTTTTATTAGGGTGGAGTTGTCCTTTAAAGAGAAAACTGGTTAAAGAGACCGGAGACTGTTACATAGGTAAGAGGGGACTTGACCTGTAGAATTATGGGATTGGGGTCTCTATGATCCATTAGAATCAAACCCAGAGTTCAGGTAGTGCTGGGTGACTATTGGGAATGTACCAATATTATGAAGGGGATGGGGAAGGTACAGTATAGACATTTAAACCTTATCTGCCAATCTAAAAAATAATCCTTTCAGACTGGAATCAGGGTGATTAAGACAATAAGACAATAAGGAAATGAAGATTATTATTACTTTTTTAGATTTCCATGAAATCAGTAAGAAATGGTTAAAGTGGAAATTAAACTTACCTGAATCTCCCCCTTTTCCCCGTCGTCTGGGATTCACATTCTGGGATGGATAGAATGGAGAAAATAAGAGTAGATTATTGAAGATTAACGTATATACTCGAGTATAAGCAGATCCGAGTATAAGCAAGAGGTACTTATATTTACCTGAAAACAAAGGAAAACTGCTTCACTCAAGTATATGCAGAGGGTTGACTTTCTCCCATACACAGCCCCATAAATCCATAGACAGTCCCATAGAAAGTCCAACACACAGCCCCAGACCAGTCACTCTGGGCAACTTACCAGTACCAGTAACCATGGGCAATTTATATGTACCAGTGATTCTGGGCAATTATATGCACCAGTCACTTTGGGCAACTTACATGGCTGCTGAACTGGAGGGCTGATCCAACAGTGTCTGCTGAACTGTAGGGCTGGAGGGTTCAGCAGCCACTGTTAGGCCAGTCCTCCAGTACATCAGCCAGTGTCAAATCAGCCCTTCAGTTCACCAGATTGTGTTAGTTAACCCAGTGGTTCTCAAGCTTATTTAGACCATGGCACACTTGCCAATGCAAATTTTTCCTGCTGCGCACCTGTTTTTTTAATGTTGTAATTACCCACATTTTATGCATGTTACAGTGTATATTGTTATCCAAGTTGATAATAAGATACACTAAACTGACTACCCTAAAATTTCATAATCGTAATAATATTTTCAAACTTAAGAAAAATATAAGTTATACTAATGAAATATTTCCACAACCAAAATTTTGAGGCACAGCTCTGGCACTCGGAACTCACACTAGTGTGCCCCGGGAAACACTTTGAGAACCCATGAGTTATCCCATCACACCAACCTCCCAAAGAAACACCCAACTCTTCAAGTCACCTCCGCTTTTGGTTTGGTGGAGGCATGCCTTGTGCACCCCTACATAAATCATCAAAAGTAAACTTTCATAATTCAAAAACATACCACCCTAACACCACACATTCATCTGCTAATGCTCCCCAACATTCACCCTTCTGTTTCAATGGCATTCACACAATAATTCAAATATGTGTATTTAATCAGAATGATTATCTTGCAATAGCAAGATAATTGAGTTTTAAAACTTGCAGCAGACAAACTAATTCCCTTACGAAATGCAGCCTTTCAAGACAAATGTAAAGTTTATACTTAAAGGGCATGTCCACCCACAAACTAAAATTTAACCCACTACTGGCCCCACTGTGTAGTTTAAAATAAATCCTTACCTTACATCCCTGCTCCAAAAGGTTCTCCTGCAGTGACTGTCCAAAGTCCCAGAAACAGTAGGAGCTGTCTTTCTGTGTAAAAGGTTTCCGTCTCCTCCCTGTCTGAGAGGACAGTGGCATGTGCAGGTGTACCCCCCCCCCCCCCCCCTCTCTCCCACCCTCTTGATCCCTCCATAGCTGCCCGTCTCCTAGCGTGAAATCTTTTAAATAAGTTAGAGGGCATTCCTTCCCACCCCCAACTGCTAAATTAGATAGTAAAAAAAAGAATCCTAACGCTACTTACAGCTCCTCGCTCCCGCGGCATCCTTTATTGCCACCAGCCGCGGCTGTGTTTGCTGCCTCTCGGCCAATCACAGCCCTGGCTGCTGGTCCGGCCCCCTGCTTGGAGTTCCAGCAAGCAGGGAGCTGGATCAGAACGCCACTGTAGCGAGGGGCTGTAAGTAGCATTCTGTAATATAGCGGTTGCTGGTGGGAAGGGATGCCCTCTAACATATTAAAAATTATTTTGTAGGGTGGAGATTTCCCTTAAACTTTCCGTTTTTAGTTTAGTATATGCTTTTTGTAGTATTTGGATATTTTCAATAGGAAATAATAGTTCTGCATGAACCTTAATAAAACCAATGTCACACATGTGTGTCTGGTATCAATCACGAGGGCTGTGCACATGTGACCACCTAGTAACACTATAGAAAGCTCCACTTCACTTTTACCATAGGTTGAGAAAGTACAACTGAAACACGAGCAGCATGTGACACAGATTAAAACCATATATATAGAATCAGATCGAGATAGTAACACTAAAAAGAATACAATAATTAACATTGCAATGTAGCCAACAGTAAAATAGAAGACTATAGGGCGTAAATGCTAGCTATCGCAAGTTAGTAAACTAACGCAATGGTGTTCTATGGGGATCGTAAATCTATGATTGCATTATTGTAGATTTACGATTGATATCGGTAACTTATAAACGATCGGTAAACAGATCGGAATTTAGTGAACGGTTTAGCCATACTGCGCCTTTTTGAATATGGCCCTATGATTCTTCCTGGAAGATAGAGGCAAGAAACAGAAGAGATGATAGGAAATCCAATGTGTTTGTGTTAAATTTGTCTGAACCCCCCCCCCCCCCCGTTATGTGAATTAAGATAAAATTGTTTATCTATATTACATACACCTAAGGTATTCTACATATTGTACTTATTGTGTCCTTGCTATGGTCAGTAGAGATGGGATCCAGGTCTGACACGAACCAGGATCTGACACAAAATGCCTCGGTTCCGAAATCCGAATGATCTGTCCGAAGTCCGGTTTTCGGAACAAACTTTCGATAAGTTTCGAATGTACGGAGCTACGTATATTAGAAAATTATTGAAAATTCGTTCCGGTTTCAGATTTTGGGGATTTTTCCCAAATGCAGGAATACGAAAACGGAATGAAACTAGTGAGTTTCTGCCATCTCTAATGGTCAGCAGTGAGCTGCCTTTTCAGAGCAAACGCCATTTTTGGAGCGCGTGGCATGCGATACCAGAACATCAAAGGAAGCTCAGCGCAATCACACGGAAGCACGCACTAATCGAGTAACATTGGGATTGTGCTGAATCGCGGGACTCATGTGCGCCTTCGTGCACTGTGTAGTGTGGCCGAGCCCTAACAGTTCTCCTTCTACCCAGGATGCACCACTTCCTTGGAATGTTCCTAACATCATTTCTACTGATTGGCTGTTGAATGGGTCAAATATGCTCAGATCTCTACAGAGCAACTGAGTCAACCCAGGGATGGAGACCATAATGGACACTATAAGAGGTCCTGCAAATTCGGTACTAAGGAACCATTTATTTATGCTCAGAGAAGAATCACCTTCAGACCATACCACTCTAGTACTTCTTTAAAACAGAATTTATCATCTCATACACACTTAGCTAGGGGGAAAATCAGTCAAACGCAGGTGTGTTTGCACCGTGAACAAACATCCAGGCTCATGAAAATGATTAAGCAGCTGGTAACTATAAAGCCTGATACAAAGCCAAGGAATGTGTTTATATTATTTTGTTTTATTCGCTAATTATGCAAAATGAGTGATTCATTGATTGAGCTGATCTCGAGAGTATTAAATGCCAGCCTGAAACTTGCATTATGCAATCACAATGACTACCAGTCGTAAAAATGTTCTTTATGTGGAAAGCATGTATACATTGCCATTAACCAGTCCTTGAACCTTACTAAGGTTGTTCCTGTTTATTACACCCTTAAAGGGCATGTCCACCCCCAAAACTATAATCCCCCCCAGTAATGACCCCACCATGTAGTGTACTGTAATCCTTACCTCACATCCCAGCTCCATAGGGTTCTCCTGTAGACCCACCCTAAAGTCCCAAAAACAGTCCACCAGGAGGCTAGCAGGGCTCTGCCTGCTACCTTGCCTCCGGTAGATATTTGTCATGCGTACTGCAGCCCTTCTCCCCCTCCCCCCCTCCCCCCCTCCCTCTCCCTCCCGTTCTACTATCCCTCCCCCTAGCGTAAAAGCCTTTTAATATGCTGCTCCCCCATGTCTGGTAGCCCCAACCGCATGGTTAGTATTTTCCAAAAGCTCCCCAAACTCTTACTTACCTCTCCTCTTTCCTCCGCTGCACTGAATGACCGGCAGCCGCGTCCGTGATTGGCTGCCGTTCAGCCAATCACAGACGCGACTGCCGGTCCCGCCCCTCTGCTTACATTCTCGCAAGCAGAGGGCCGGCAGTGCAGCGGAGGAACCGAGGGAGGGTAAGTAAGATTGGGGGGCTTTTGGAAAATACTAACCATGCGGTTGGGGCTACCAGACATGGGGAAACAGCATATCAAAAGTAATTTTTAAGGGTGAGGCCACACTGCAACGCACAGGAATCGTGCACAAAATCGCGAGCGTTATCGCACGTGATTGTGTGCGCGTTTCGCGCTCGCGTTTTGCGTATGCGTTTTTGCCTTTTCACGTTATAGACACGCATGCGTTAACTCACCAAAAATGGTGAACGCATGCGTTACCATAACGCGAACGGGCGCGCAATCGCATGCGCATCGGAAATCGCGGGAATTTTTGCGTTCCCGCGATTTCCATTTTAGCGAAAATCGCGGGCGCAAACGCGAGCGCGAAACACGTGCGCAAACGCGCGAAAAATGCGCTAGTGTGGCCTAGCCCTAAGGGTGGACATGCCCTTTAAGCTGGGTACACATGGATGAACTGTATGCCTTTAAGGGTTACTACTCCCCTCTGCCCCGGTCCTGGCAGCAATTTACAGGAATCAAACAGGGTTGGAAGGAGACTCCCCAAAGTACTCCCCTGCAAACAAATTTTATTTTGGACAAATTTGCGGCGGAATACTTCATGGAGTCTACTTCCAACCCTGTTTGATTGCTGGATGAATTTTTTTGTTGACACAGTTCGCCGCGACCTATTATGCATCTATAGGAGGCCACACGATCGCTATTTACTGACATGTCTGATCGCCCATTCCTCCAATCCGGGTGAACCACCATACCTGACCTTTAAATTACTTTTCTGTGCAAACAGAGTGCCACGAATTCTGCAGGTATTGCCCAGAACAATATAACTGCATTTTTGTATGGCTTGCTATTAAAATGTTTAACTTCCTTTAAAGAGAATTTAATTTTTCCAGAACCGATTTGTTTTAAATAGGTCAGTGAAAAAGGATGTTACATAGTGTGAAGATTGCAACATATTTATTCAAGTAGAATTGTATTATCACCAGGCTTTTAATCCTTAAAGGATAACTGCAGTCTCCGAGTAAGAGCTAAATAAAACATGCAGTCTTTCATTTAAAGGGCATGTCCACCCCAGAACTAAAATTTAAAGGGGAAGTTCAGTACAAATACATGTACACTTTTAAGAAAAAAAGAGCAGTATTTTTTCATCCCAATGACCTTAATCTGCCAGTTCAGCATTTTGTCTGTGTATAAATAACTGCAACCGAAATAGTGACTTCCTGTTTGCAGGACCCCTAATAGAGACTGTTTATGGTCTTGCCCTTGACCCAGCGCCTGGGTTGATTCAGTTGCTCAGTAGAGATCTGAGCATATTTGACCCATCCAACAGCCAATCAGTAGAAATTACTGTTAGGAACATTCCAAAGTAGTGGTGCATTCTGGGAAGAAGAAGGACTGTTACAGAATCTGAAATGTCAGCTTGTTAATGTCAACAGCAGGAAATAGCAAGGGGTATAAATTCAACTGACTTTTCAAAATGGAAGAGAATATGTAGAAAAACTAGGTATGCATAATATAAACTTTAAAGAATTTTAGAAATAAGGGTATTTTCCACTGAACTTTCCCTTTAACCCACTACTGGCCCCACTGTGTAGTGTTAAAAAATCCTTACCTTATTTCTCTGCTCCAAATGGTTCTTCTGCAATGTCTGTCCAAAGAGAGGTTTCTGGCTTGCTCACTGCAGCCAACAATACATGTATCCATTCTATAAAACTAAAGCTTATTTCTCTATCACTGCATGGCTAATTTATAAGAGGGGGAAAAAATTCCTTCCTGACTTCTAGAATATCCTCATTTCCTGCCTAACTGTTGATCCAGAGGAAGGCAAAAAAAAAAACCCCACCAAATTTATGAAGGGGGAAAAAATTCCTTCCTGACTCCAAGTGGAGTCAGGAAGGAATTTTTTCCCCCTTCATTATATCTCGGCTCCAAATGGTTCTCCAGTTGTGCCTGTACAAAGTGAAGAGTAGGAGCTGTCAGTGAGTTACTTCCTTGTCCTCTGAGAGGTTTCTGGCACACGAAGGGGTGCCCTCCCTCTGGATCTATCTTTGCGGCCTGATGCCCTATCACTAAAAGCTTTTTCTGTAGTGTAGTTCACCCTAGCCCACCCTGAACCGTCAAGTCCGTTTGTTAAAAAAAGCATCAGAAATGTACTTATAGTCCTTCGTTCCCATGGCCCTCTGCATTGCCGGCAGCCATGTCTGTGATTGGCTGCCCCTCAGCCAATTACAGACATGGCTGCTGGTCCAGCCCCTGCTTGTAAGTTCCGGCAAGCATAGGGCCAGTAACAGAGTGCTGAGGATTGAAGGACTGTAAGTACATCTCTGATATTGGATCACATCCCTAGATGCAGCCTATGAGAAATTATATTGTGTATAATGTTCAAATATCCTGCTTCCAGTAGATTGAGTGACATCACCTGACCCTCTGTTCCACCTATGTCCCCAGGGGAGTAGCATGTTCACTTAAGACATAAAGGATGAACCTTTCAGCAATATAACTTCTCACAAGTTTTATCTAGAGATGTGATCCAGAGTTCATTTCTCAAGGCACAACGGAAGGCCTTTATTTTAAAGGGGAACTGTGGTCCAAAAATGACTTTAGATAAATTGACAGGAATTGCTCTCCTGAGAATTTTTGCAATTTATTGTCATTGTTTATTTTGCATCATTTTGAAGATACTTACATTTTTGTGTGTGATATGGCAGCAGCATCACCAGGTCCCCTGCACTTCCTGCTTCCTGCTCTGAAACCATGTCAGTCAATCTTCCCTGTGTCTTCTCCCCTTGCAGCCCCCCTTCTCTTGCAAGCCCCCCTGGTCTCTCCCACTCATGGACTCCATGGCCCCTCCATTTGCAGGCCCCATTTGGCCCCGCCCACTCACGGGTGCCGTGGACCTGCCTACCCGCGGACGACGTGGTCCCACCCACTCACGGGTGCCGTGGGACGCTCAGACAGCCTTTTCACGCAGTGAGAACTCTGTTTTCACATAGTGAGAGAGTAGAGATAAAGATTCCCTTACCTTCACTGTGAGGATCTTCACTTCACACAGCAGGGAGGGGGAGGGACTTCCTGTCTCTTGTCCTGTCACTGAAGTCTGAGGTGGAGGAGCAGCCTTTGGAATGTCACGTCAGCCTCCCACCCATTAACTTTCTAGTCAGTAATTTCTTTATATCTTGGGCTGTGGAGCACATAGACAGTTGGTTGGTGGCTCGTTTTAAAGGTAGGAAACTGGCCTGTCATTTAAACTCTACTTGTTTGGAGACCACGATTACCCTTTAACAATAACTTGGGTGGTCCCATTGCATGTGCTGCGATCCGTTTTTGGAGCACATTCAATCTGCATTTTTTTTATCAGACTGCATGTGCTCGATTTCGGACTATTTCACAGATTGCAGTGGCACTGTGGATAAATAAATACATGAATATTTATGAATATTTTATTATGGGGGCCAAATGACTTAGATTGTTCTGAAGGGAGCATTGCTGTTGAGCCTTGCTTTTACTAATTATGGTTTTGCGGTGTTCATATTTTCTACCCTCGGTTTATACTCGAGTCAATCACTTTTACTTTTTCGGTTAAAAATAGGTAACCCGGTTTATATTCGGGTTGGTTTGTACTCGAGTATATATGGTACTGCGATTGCAGTAAATAAGCGCATTAGGATTTGTTTACTAAGATATAATTACATATATACTATACATTAGCCTTCAGCATAGTTCTATTTTAGCACCGGTGTCCTTTAAAGTAATCATGTGACTCACTTCCTCATGAACATGAAAGTAACCGAAAATTTACAGTGATTTAAAGAAACAGTAACTAAAAACAACTCTTTCCCTGTGACTGCTGTTGCATTGGGAAAAGACACACAATTTTGACAGATTGCAGTGGCAGCGCAGTTTGCTCTATTCTTGAAGGTTAGTAAAATAAGTTAGTGCAGGGAAATAATTAGATTTAAGTAATGGCTATGAACATCATTAAATATTTTAAATACTTAAAGGGTAAGTCCCCTTCCATTCACGGGCAGCTTTTAATAAATAATTCGAAGTGGTCTGAACTGGAAAAAAGAATGACAAGCAGATGATATTTGTTCACTTTGTTAAATGGCATTGCTGGCCCTTTAAATAGCTGTGGTTAAAAGAGGAAAAGAGACTGATTATTTTTTTATCACTATATTACAGTTTTATTATCGCAATAATGTTATTTATCAATATGAAATTTTATTTGCCATTTTTGAAGTTTGAGTCATTCCACCTCGCAGAGCGATTAAATTTAACCCTGATCGTTACAATCTCAGCATTGAAGGACCAGAGTAAAAGCTCTGGGCCTTGTAAATATTTCCATATATGTGTCTGACTCTACACTCATTCACAAAATGTGTTACTGGTATGCAGTTTGTGATTGGTGAGGAAGTCTCTAAAGGCATCTGATTGGTGATTTACAGCTAGCCAATCACTGCTTAATATGAATGTCCTGTAAGGGCTCTGGATCTGGGAAGGAACGGAAACAGAATGTATATCTATTATACAGAATTTGAATTAGAATGAAGTCAATAAGGGTCACTTGGTTAATGATTTTTTGAACATTAATATATTTGCAGACAAAGGTCTATTGTATATCAAACCATACCGAAAGTTCAAGCGCGGAACACGATTTGAGGGCAGACTTGAGTTACCCCGAACATTGTATCAAAGCTATCCCATACGGCAGGGGTGGGCAATTCAATTTCACAAGGGGCCGCATGAAAAACTTGGATTGTGGCGAAGGGCTGGACCAATAGGTTCAACTAAATTCTCATTAAAGAGATTGTTAAACTGGCAGGGGCATAACTGCAAGGGGGCCCCATCTTTTGATTTTTCCTATGACAGATACAGCATCCTCCCAGAAAAAAACACTGTAGATGAAGCACTGGCGTCATAGTTTTGCAGGGGGGGTCAGTGATTCCTAGTTACGCCACTGAAAACTGGATTTTAAAAGATTAAATACATAATCCATGGTTCATTGGGTGTTTTTTTATTATTATTCAAATATAATAGGAGGGGTGTAATATCTATTCCATCAAATGGAATAAAAATAAGACTCATTTATTGGCTCAGGCTGAATAATTTATTTAAGATTTTTTTGGGTACAGGTCTAGTATTGAGGGGCCAGTCAGAGGCACCCAAAGGGCTTCTCTCCTGCCAATTAATAAAGTTTTGCGTTGGTTTTGTACTTGTGTGTATTGGTATGTGACCTCTTATATGACTCGTGTTTTCGCTGTTCGATTGTGTGGCCCCGGCCTGTCTTTGCCCAGGCTTGCCATACGGGATCCATAGATCCTACGGGATCCATAGATGACAGAAACTGTTCCAGATATGAAGATTTTATACCAGCAAGAACTCACTGAAAGATTGAGAAATAGGGGCTATAAAAAGGGGTGTTCCTAGGGTTTTTGACACCTGAAACAACTTTTAAATGCCGCCCACGGTGTGCTGGGCTGACTAACACTGATTGGTGGACTGGAGGGCTGACAACACTGATTGGTGGACTGGTGCTGAAATGCAGTATTACAGAAAGGAGGAGTTTTTTTTACCCGCCGCCTTTTAAGTGTTCCGCAAGGGCGTGCCTTGAGCAAATGTTTCAGTTTGCCTCATGGTAGGGGCACCACTGGCTATAAAGATAAAGATCTAAAAATAGCGAGAAATAAAGTAGAAACAAGATATAGAAAACAGGAGAATAGAGGAACAGTGGCAGAAGACAGAGGAGTACAGTAGTTCAGAAACTTCGGAAGAATAAAAGTCTAAGAACAGAAAAATGGACGAAATCATTGAAATTTCTAACTTACTATAGCCCTCAATATCATACAGTTACCAAAATAGTTAAAAAATACCTACCAGTGTAATATGAGGATGAAGAAATAAGAATGATCCTGGAGGGAGAGTTCATAAGTGTCCCTTAAAGAGCTCAATCCCTTAAGGACATATTGTCCCTGAGTCAGATAAAGAATTTGGGCGCCTCTAGAGAAAAAGTTAAAAATTGGTTGAAAACAGCGAGCACACACAAATGTGGTGCTGCCCAATGTTTGACTTTTAGCCATATAAAAAAAGGATACCGTGATAATAAACACGGAGACAGGTAAGGAATACCAAATTGAGGAATATATCAATTGTAATAGAACACACGTCGTATACCTACTTACGTGTAAAACATGTAATATACAGTATGAGGGCCGTACGAAAAGACCCTTGAGAAATAGGGCTAGGGAGCATATCAGAGATATTGCCAATAAGAATGACAAGAGCCCCGTATCCAGGCATTTCCCAGAATGCAATGGGGGCCAGTCTGCTTACTTGCAGGTACAGGGGATACAATGGATCCCAATAGACGAACGACACAAAGATAGTCATACAAATTAAGAAAAATGGAAGTCAAGTGGATCTTCTTGTTGGATACAAGAATCCCAAAAGGCTTGAACTCCATTTTCGATATAAGTTGCTATTTTGGGTAAATAACCTAGCTTAATCCCTTTTCCCTATACGAGGTTTGTGTATCCAGTATCCAAGCGAGATGGATGCTCAGAACAGTAAGGATACCAGCCTAGCATTCCATAATAGATTAAATATAGCAAGTAAGAAACAATTATAATAGAGTTATACATAATATCTTTATTCAGACATAAATAAAACAAAGTAACAGGTTTTTTAATACCACCCTGGTTGAAGAAACTAGGGCTAGTATTTTTATCGATGCAGCATAGAATCAGTAAATCAGTGATCAGCTATGCATCAGCTGTGTTTGATGAAGTCTCTGATGAAGTGACTGCTCGTCACGAAATGCGTCAGACGTTTCCTCCCACCCTCTCGATGTGCCCAATATGGTGGATGTTTGTGCCTCACAGATTTATATTGTGTTGATTTTAAATTGAAGAAATAAAGATTATTTTTAGCTTCCGTGTGCCGCCTACTCCTACCTATATTCTTCATTATGACTGTGTTTGAGGTAACAGGCCCTGGACAGGGAGGAGCAGTGAGGAGATATAAGCTAGTAGCAGTCACTCGTCGAAATGTAGCCTAGGAGTAAGGGAGCGGTTGGCTTCCGAAATGTGTCAGGCGTCTTGTTTTTAACATGTTTTGAAATAAATTATTAAGAAATTTTTAATCACTTGCCGAGCGGCTGTTTATTGGAACCGTAAGTCCTATAATCTGTTGCTGTGTACGGAGGAGATCCTTAGCCGGGGCATACCGGCACCCGGACCAACCTGACTGAAGGGTGAGTCATCCAGTCTTCCATATGGTTTTATGCCTATATATGTGAATACGAGAGATTTCGGCATAAAGGGGGAGCGATGGGTCCTCCCTATGCAAACAAGGGAGTCGGGAATATAGAAACCCAAGTAAGGAACACTACACAAGCCATTTAGCGAGTGCAGTGGGTGTGCGCACAAATGGAGACGAAACTCTAACAACTCTAAACCGGCAGCTTCACGCTGTGTATCTATTCAATCAGTATCCTGGAAGGGCGTACACAACCGAATGCGTTTTCTCATTGAAAATAGCAAAATCGCATGCGATAACACCGTGCGCTGTGTGCGCGATTCTTGTACGTTGTCGAGTGGCCTCAGCCTAAGAATGTACAGCTGTCAGCAGCCTCCTAATTACAAAGAATGGCTGTCTACAATGTGCCTGTCTGATTAAGCAATGAACTTCGTTGCATATCTTATGAATCATTATTATGTTTTCAATGGATTAGAACTGAATTTTACAGACTTTGAGGAATAAATAAGCAACTGTCAACCAGTTTGGAGCTGAAACATTGAAGTTAATGTCGATCGGGAGCACGTCGCCAATAATTATTCAAAGGGAAGTGGTGTCCAGGGATTGCTAAACTGAGCGGTTGCTGTTGTAGCTCACTTATATATACACAATATGTCAAATATATTCTTGTTTCTAGATTAAATACTGTGGGAGGAGGTGCAGTCCAAAAAACTATTGTAGTATAGTATAGTGTTACAAGATCTTCAGGAGAAGACCCCTGTGAGACCCCCTCTGGACGAGGAATCTAAGTACCTGCCGGTCTTCACCAGAGCCTCTAATGGTGAGGTTGTTTTGCGGCGAACAGATACCAGGTCGCAGCTCCAGAGAAGAGAACCACAAAGGCCAAATCCCACAATGTGGAGAGGCAGCAGAATAGGTATTTGGACTGGAGGTAGAGGCTGTGGAAGATATGCAGACCGGAGACAACTGGAGGTAGGAGCTGTGGTAGATATTCAGACCGGAGGTAGGAGCTGTGGAGGATATGCAGACCGGAGATAACTGTGAGGTAGGCTGCGGTAATATTCAGACCGGAGGTAGGAGCTGGTGGAAGATATGCTGACCGAAATGACTGGAGGTAGGGAGCTGCAGTAGATATTTGGACCGGAGTAGGAGCTGTGGAAGATATGCTGACCAGAAATGACTGGAGGTAGGATCTGCGGTAGATATTCGGACCGGAGGTAGGAGCTGTGGAAGATATGCTGACTGAAGATAACGGGAGGTAGGAGCTGTGGTAGAAATTCGGACCGGAGGTAGGAGCTGTGGAGGATATGCAGACCGGAGATAACTGGAGGTAGAAGCTGCGGTAGATATTCGGACCGGAGGTAGGAGCTGTGGAGGATATGCAGACCGGAGATAACTGGAGGTAGAAGCTGCGGTAGATATTCGGACCGGAGGTAGGAGCTGTGGAGGACATGCAGGAACACGAAAGGCAAAGGTGGAGAGCTAAGGTTCAGAGCCAAGAGAACCCTGAAGCAAGCAAGAGGCAAACTGCCAGGAGGAGCCAAATAGGCCCCGGTGACCTCATCCCTGCTGGCCGTGCCCCGGAAGGAGACGGCCACAAGCAGGGTAAAAGCCTGCGCCGCCCACGTCCTCGCGTCACTGAGGACGCGCGGGCGCGCGCGAGGGGGCAGAGTGCATCATCGGCACGCTCCCGTCCGCGACCGCCGGAGGACCCCAGGCTCGAGGGAAGGTAAGTGCCTGACATATAGTATAGTATTTGAGGCTGAATAAAGACATATGTCCATCCAGTCCAACCCATCTAGCAATATCCTCATTTCCTGCCTAACTGTTGATCCGGAGGAAGGCAAAAAAAAAAACACCAAATTTATGAAGGGGGAAAAAAATTCCTTCCTGACTCCAAATGGTAATCGGAAATTTCCCTGGATCAACTCTACTTTATGTATCAATACCAGTAACTTGCAACATTCCTTGTTTGCAAAACTCATCCATCTTTTTTTTTAAACTGACCAATGAACCTTCCATAACAACGTCCACTGGAAGTTCCATAGCTTTACCGTTCTCACAGTGAAAAACCCTTTCCGAACTTGAAGCCTAAACCTTTTTTCTTCAAGTTTTAAGGGATGTCCACGTGTCCTCTGACATGTTCTATTGGTGAACAATGCCCCATATAGTTTATTGTATGGCCGTTAATGTATTTATACACAGTAATCATATCCCCACGCAAGCGCCTTTTCTCCCCACATAATTGTAACTTTTCCAGTTTCTCTTCATATTCAAGCTCCCCCAATCCCCTTATTAATTTAGTTGCCCTTCCTGAACCCTTTCCATTTCAAAGATGTCCTTTTGTACACAGGATTCCAAAATTGCAACTGCATATTCCAAATGAGCCTTGCCAATGCTTTGTAAAGAGGGAGAATAAGAAAAGAAGAAGGAACAGAATGCACAGCAATTTGTCTTTTCCAAGATTTATTAACTAAGCCGATGATAAAACAAAGGATTCACTGTCTTTCAGATTCACAGCGTGGCATATCCTATTGGTGTTTACTGGTGTAACTAATAAGCCACCAACTAAACAGGGTCTTAACAAACATAGTACAAGCTCAGTAGATATAATAGATTCAAATAGACAAAAACTTTTAAAGTCAACCAAAGAATCCTAAAGCAGTCCTAGCTAATGAAAGCAGAATAAGTTTTTAGGCCCTTACGTTAGGTACACACGGATTGATATTTCGATCTGACTTGTCACTGCTATTAACCAATTGGCTGGTTCAAATATTACCAGTCACAGATAAAATCACCGCTGACAATATTTCAGCAAGACCAATCTGTGGCCCATAGAAAACCGCACATTGCCTGAAATTTACCAACATATCCGACCAAACTTTTGTCCAATTTGGACGAAGATTAGACTATTATCAATTGCCAAACTGAAAAAATGGACCACCAATATTTCGATCAGATTGGCCTGTGTGTACCCAGAATAATGCAGACAAAATACAAAAGGGAAGGTCACTGGAAGTAAATCATACATTTTTATAATTTATTCTATTTGATTCCCTGTATTTTGCCATGCCCTGCTGTGGCCAGTATTAAACTGTATCAGCAATGCCCTTATTCCCTTGGAATGTTCCTAACAGCTGCTTTTACCTTATTGGCTGTTGGTGAAACATGCTCAGATTTTTACTGAGCATCGAAATCACCCCAGGGGATGAATCAAGGGCAAGACCATAATGGTCTCTATCAGTCATTTGTTTATGGAAGCATTTATTTATGCACAGAGACATGTATTGGCACATTAAGGTTAGTGGAATGAGAAAATACTCAATATATATATAGAAACCGTCGGTAGCGGGCACTCCATAAAAACAGCAGCCTGGGTGCACAATCCAAACGAATACAGCATAGAGAAAAACGGAGGCACTCACAGGACTTCACAAACAGCGTGGGTGTTCTTCCCCCATCAATGGCGCTGTCTTCTGAAGACGGCCCCATTGACGGGGCGGAAACATGTTAACCACCATGTTTGAATAAACACCCATGCTGTTTGTGAAGTTCTCTGAGTGCCTCCGTTTTTCTCTATGCATATATATATTTGCACTAAACTTTCCCTTTAAGATAACTACATAGCGCAATGTAGTAAGATAAAACTTGCCTTGACCTGTTTTCAGGTGTCTGCAGTTCTGTGTTTACAGGGCATTTAGCCAGGTTTAGTTAACTCCAGTCAGGGCTAATTAGCCTTACGTGTTTCCCTTTAAATTGCCAGCAGTTGTGTAGCTAGCTTTGCGTGATTTCCTTTAGTTGTAGTTGCACTCTTTTTAACTGATACTTATTAAGTTGCAATGTTCACTTAGCTGCTATATTAAAGGGTAACTGTGGTCTCCAATTCTTCCAAACTAGTAAGAATGATATAAAAATCCTTCCATCACACCTTAAAATACAACCTAAATCACATCTCTGGATGACATTTGTGAGAAGTTATTGCTGGGAAGGCTGGACACTTGCAGCTTTTATTGCATCATTTTAAAACTATGTTTGAATAAAAGAAAGGGGTAAAAGAATGGGATCAGGTTTTTTCATGCAGCACTTGCTAAAGGCTAAACCTGCTTTTAAAGGGCAATAATGGACACCCACATAACCCCGCTCAAATAAAAGTACCCAGGGTGAAGGCCTATCAGTTTAGGTCCTCGCCCTGGGTTCTATCACTGGAAGAAGGGGTGGGTGTTGGTGGGGGACATGGGGGGCCGTAATTGCCCTAAAGGAAATCATTTACTCAAAACATCAATAATGTGACCAAATCAGAGCACCGGGAGATAATTAAAATTCCCATATTTGTACGAGATCTGGTTCAGAAGTTACAAGCAGGGAAATTCTGTTTATAAACATACACAGGGAATATGCCATATTTCACTAAAGTCGTGGTTACATTGCATTTAAAAAGAGAATTATTGACAAGATGTGGAATACCTTGTTTTGAGCAAATTTATCAGTGGACACACGTGAACCTATGTACAAATCCCATTTACACAAAACCCCATTTCATACCTAAAAAATCTGCAGCATCAGAAAAAGAGGAAGGCAACGGGTGAAAAATGACAGAATAGGAACTAGTTTTCTATTTTCCATTCCACGTGATAATCAGTGTCACTTTATGTAAAACCCTTCTTACATTTTCTTTAGCGGGATTTCAATGCAGTGTTAATAAAAGCACGGATCTATAAATAGGTATTCTAAGAAAAAAAATGTATGTCTAAGAAAAGTCTCTTAAAAAGACTAAAAGAGACTTTGGGGTTTTAAAAATTCTGAAAGAAAATGACAGGCATCTACTTTAAATAAGGAAGCTGTGTGCTCGGGGATTCCCCCTGGAAGTTCCCAGCTAATGTAACTATTAACATCAGCGCAGGTCAGCCTGCCTGCTCATATTTCAAGATCTATTTAACTTAGATTTCTACATGCTCAGTGTCTCTGGGACCTGAGAAAAATGCTGCAGAGTAAAGATCGGTGACATGGATTCCTTTAAAAGGTAATTACATTTTTATTTCTGCTTGGAAGGTCCAGATATGTGAATGTCAATCAGCCTGTTCACACCAGAGTGTGCGTGCAGCAACAGCATGCATGTAAAAGCTTTTAGCTATGGTTGTTGTTTAGCAAAAAGTACAGATCGGCCTCTCTCCTGGAAAGATATAGAGGATAATGCACCCCCAACTGTAAATTATAAGGATATTAGAAGTCACCCAGAAGTTCCGTGACCATATAAAAGCACAAGGCCGCAGGCCGAGTACCTTTTATACAGGGCATGGAACTCCAAGGACGATCTGTTTTTATTTTAACCAACCCCTTTGTGGCTTCTGGTTTCCTTCTCCTCCTGGAACTGTAAGATTATAAGGCTATAATCTTACAGTTCCTCCCATAGAAATCCACTACAGGGGTAGGTTATATACTCTATTAGGCCTGGGGTGGACAATCATTACAAGCACTGCAACAGGAGAGGAAATCAAAGGAATGCTGGGAGTTGTAGTTTTCCAAACCTCCGGAGGGCTACTGGTTGTCTGTCAATACTAGGAAAACCAATAATATTGATCTATCGCTAAAGATGCATACACACTTTTCAATTAAAGTTCCAGTTCCCGAGACATTCACCAGTGGCTTCGGGATCGCTTGGGACTGCCTATAGCCTGATCTTTAAAGAAATGATAAAGATTGTTAGAAACTTCCATTTATTTTACAAAATATTGTATAGTGTAACTTTATTACAGGGCCTGATTGTTAATAATTATTTGTGTATTGTAAAGAATATTATTTAGATATTCACTAAAAGTTCTTATCATTAAAAATGGTGCTAATTTTGCCCCAACCTATCAGATCTTATTTAACATTTGAAAGATAACATCTGATTGGTTGGGGCAAAATTAGCACCATTTTAAACAATAAGAACTTTTATTGAATAACCCTGAAGAACTTTTATTAAATAACCCTGATTGTTTTTACACGGCCAAGTAGATTGTGCAAATGTATTTCCTCTTCACAGTTTAAACAGGAATTCTGCATTCAATTATTATTTTATTAATTTTATATCACAATTTTTTTTTAAAGTTAATCCTCATTTTAACAAAAGTTATGGAATTAGCATGTTTTCCTTGTTTTTTTCTACATGTAAGTTATTTTAAAATAATCTAGATTACCTTTTTCAAAAAAAGTAAGTTTATTACATTTACAGGGAGATTCAATAAAAGTTCTTATCGTTTAAAATGGTGCTAATTTTGCCCCAACCAATCAGATCTTATTTAACATTTGAAAGCTAACATCTGATTGGTTGGGGCAAAATTAGCACCATTTTAAACGATAAGAACTTTTATTTAATAACCCTGTTAGAATCTTATAAAAAGCAGAAACCTGTATGCATAAAATGATCACAGCTACATAAAAATGTAAGATTTCCTGTACACAAGTAACACAGTGTAGATACATGTAAAAATGTAAAGTGTTTGTCCACCTCCCAAGCAATTAATTTTTCCTATGGCTATAAAAAAACAAAACCCGGACCTCGCAAGGTCTAAAGTTTGAAATTGTGCTTCTAAATATACTTACCACCCCATGGCTGCCTTTTGCTTGCTTCCGTGCACCGAAGCAGACAGAAGATACTGGACTGATAGGGGCTCCTGTGACTGGATGAGATGCAATATTTGGGGGTGTACATACCCTTTTAATATGCCAAAAAATCAATTCTTCTTATTTTTCCCCATCAAAACTCAATCACTTGAGTTTGGGTAGTTTATTGATCGAAGGCTTGTGGTTGAACAAAGTATACCTCATTGTTTATACCTGCTATATACTTGTAATGGGGCACAGAGCCAGGCATGCCCACCCTCCTAAGAAAAATGTTACTTCAGCCCCACAAACCCCATTTTCGTTTTACTTAAAGGACAACTCCACCCTTATAAGAACTTCTTTTAGAAAGAATGGCCTCTTTAAAATATGTTGATATATCATAGTTTGTCCTATAAATTCATTACTGTATGCCTGCTATGCTTCTGGGATGCCTCATGGAAACTGAGCAATTTAGAAACCTGTACTGAGCCTGTACTGAGCCTGGGCATGCTCAGAAGAGACAGCTAGGTGATTAGCATTCAGTCATTGGCTGTGATGACAGCCACTGACCGTTACTAACTGGAAGAACCAGGAAGCAGAAACAGGGGCAATAGGACATTGTGCAGGATATCAGGTTAGACTTTTATATTTCACATTTCAAACTATTACCATTTAGGGTTTTGGGGGGTGATTTACCTGTATGTAAGTTTTCATTTCAGGGCTGGACTTGCCCTTTAAACCTTCCAAAGATGCCCCCAGGTTTAAGTAAAATGAATATGGAGTTTGTGGGGCTGAACTACTTGAGGTAAAAATTTTCTTCGTAGGGTGGACTTGCCCTTTAAATAACCTTGCTGCCGTCTGGCTGATTTAGGTTGCACTGCACCAAACTGATTTTAATGTGGGGGGGCCCCATCTAAAATCTTGCTATGGGGCCCTGTGATCTATCTACGCCAGTGTTTAAACCATCATCCAGCACGTGTAGCCATTTTGGGGCATTATTCTGTGTTATATGTATTTCCATTACAGTGTCTCACCCCTACCCTAATGCCAACTGTATAACGCGCCCTCCAGCAGATTACAGATAAAACCGCATATTGCAGTTTACATTGAAAGGAAAATCCCTTCTTAATTAGCAGAGGTCACCCGCTAGGGGAAGCGCGATGAAGCTGGGACTATATTATAATATCGCTCCCATTTCCTAGAAAATTATCTCTACATTTTGAGTTTTTCTAAATCTTTTCGAGTTTGGGGGATTTTTTTCTGATAAATTGTATAAGAAAATATGATTAAAGGACAAAAACAGAATCTAATAACTTAATGTGCTGTCTCTGTCACTATTTACTACTTCCTGGGCTTCTCTTGCTTGTATGCAACTTGCAAGCAGGTGGTTACTGGTTTACTACAGATAGAATTTCTCGTGTGGACAAAGCAAATTGTGTAAAACAGAACATTTTCCCAACTTAAACAAGAAATAAACACCAGTAGAAAAGTATTTCCTTAAGTGACAAGCGCATTGAAGGGCCACCCGAATATCATAGTTTGAAAATAATGTAGCTCCCCCCTGCCCAGACCTAAACGCTCTATTATTACTTTAAAAATCAAATCCGAATCATACTTACATGCCTTTACTCCCGCGGCGCGCTCCTCGCGGCTCCGTTTGCAGGAAGTTGCAAACAGGGGCCGGACCGGCAGCTGCGTCTGTGATTGGCTGAGAGCTGCTTGTACACATATATAGATTTTTTTTTAAGGGGTGGGACGTTCATTATTTGCGATTTTTGTATTGTGTATAAATAAAGTAATTTTTTTATTGGATTGATATTTCCTGTGGCTTGACTTTATACTGTTTATTATTAGCCGTAATTGGCTTGTGTAAAATAGTCCTATATAACGTGGGAGTGCCCCATAAGGGGCATTTTTACTATTATTATATTCATTTTCACTGGGGGTGCTGCAGTATAAACCGTAACGAAAAGACATTAAGATAGTTGTGCGGTTCTCATGCATTGTAGTATATTGCTATCTGTGTACATAGAGGCAAGATCATTGTTACTTACAGCAATTCAACCATATCAGACTATCAGGGAGATTCAATAAAAGTTCTTATCGTTAAAAATATGATTCTGCGATCAACTTTATTTAAATAGCTGATCGCACGGTACCGGACTTTTAAACAGCTGATCACATGTTTCAGTTGATTGCGGTGGGGAGGGGTGTGTGTCAAGGGCCCGGCCTCCAATCTCGCAGGGGGCGCAGGCCCCTGCAGTTTCACGGCTGGTCTGGGGAGGTTTGGAGGGCAGTAAAATCATCAATTCAGTCTTTGGAAATTATTGTTTTATTGTTGCTGAGATTTTGGCCCGATCAGCAAAAATATCTGAGCAGTGGGATACTTTAAAATGACGCTATCCAACTTTTATTTAACTTTTCTACCTACACAATATTTGTGTTTTTGTTTGTATTCATGTTTTGATTTTCTGTGTTCATACCTCCCAGCAATGTGACCGGAGAGTCCGAGGTAGAGTCTACTGAATCTCATCCCCGGGGCTGCTCAACCATGCACCCAGAATGACACCACCACACACAGGAGAAAGCGGTTGGGGGGTATTTGTATCTAAAGGTGGCCATACACCAGCACGATATTACTTACCCGACAGACCGCTCACGCGACGTTCCTGCGATCCTGCCGGAACCACCTCTCTCGATCTTATATACGACCGACATGCGATTGCAAAATGAATGGGATTTTGCGATTGCATGTCGGTCGTATATAAGATCGGGAGAGGTGGTTCCGGCAGGATCGCAGGAACGTCGCGTAAGCGGTCTGTCGGGTAAGTAATATCGTGTTGGTGTATGGCCACCTTAAGGTTTGACTGTGACCACTGTCTAAAGCATAGAGCAAGTACAAAATAAACAATGACATTTCTTTATCCGGCATACCTTCCAACCATTGTGCGAAGATCATGTTCACTTCTTTATCCTCCCCCAGAAGCTCTGCATCATGTTTTTTTCTATATGTGCACCTATTAAAGGGTTATGATGCAATAAATGGAATTTATACAGCTCAGAACACTGCAGTTGGTTTAGAGGAAAAATCTAGGTCAAAACTCAATCAACCAGTCAGAAATTAATAAGGACTGAGTTGGATACAAGTGTCATTCTGACTTTCCTAACAACACAAACACTAAAAATAACACTGAAAGTGAAATATAAAGAAGAACCCGAACCATATTAGACTTTATTTCTCCTTTCTTTATTGCAGACCTAAGCCTTTGCTCTCTACATTAACACCCACACAGGGAAAAGTCTAATGTTGATAATGCCAAAATAAAATCATAAATAGTAGGATTACGTAACACTGCTCCTCGGTCTGATATTGTGTTTAACACTCTAATTACAGAAATAAATCTTATCACTGGAAAATGTAAAGAGACTTTTCTCATGTTAATACTGTAGATAAATGGGCATTTAACCACAAAACAGACTAACGCCACACACAAACACACACGGGCGTAAGTAAATACACTGTCTGAGACAAGAGTGGGTTTCAGCAAAAACCTCAAGTTTCAGTATTAAACGGAGAAACAGGTTAACTAAATGAAATTATCTGCTGCCCAAACTACAAAGTAGTATCCACTACCATAATGAGAATGCAATATATTACATCAAGGGGAGAAAGTCCGAGAGATCCAATGTCTACTGTTTGTCCAGATCTGATTTTTATGGATAGTAAATGTGTGATTATATAGAGAGTTGAATGTGTCCTATTATTTTAATTAGACATGTACATAACGGTGCGTCTAATAACCAGGGGTGTCTCTAGTGTTTTTGCCACCTGAGCCAAACTTTTTAATGCCCCTATGTACTTACTGGACGCTATGTTTCTTTTTCTTCTGCCCTGAGCATTTTGCTCATATTGCCTCATTAGAGAGACACCCTGCTAATAACATTTAATGGACTAAATTTATATTTGCTCATAGTTTACATGTAAATTCATCTGTACACTACTTGTCCAATGACATAATCATGCACACTCAAGGTATGTCATCATTCATGAGAGCTAAAATCTCATGGCAGGATCGTTAGTATTGGGCCACAGGCATGCCCAATAAAAGTCTGATCGCATCAGACCTGACGGATCAGCCTTTTTTCAGTACTACTATGTGTACCCAGCTTTACCCTTAATGGCAATCAACCTCCACTGAGAATGTGCCCGTTCAGAGTTAAAGGTCATATCCACCCTTGAAACAAAAAACTGGTGACTTGTTATTTCTCTGACCTCAACCCAATGTGCTATTTTACAAGTTTGTATCCAGTATTTAATTATAGGTTCAGTTCCGTTCTGGCAAAGGTATCCGCCTCCTCCTTCTGCTCAATGAGCTTTTTATAAGCTTGAGCATGTGCAGAGGAGGCAGCAGGGGAAACAGCAGTTGTTGTGATGTCAGCGGTATCAGCCTTGATTGACTGCATGGAGGGTGGAGCCGGCTTCCTCTGCAATAATGAAGACAATAATTATCCTTAAAGGGCATGTCCACCCCCAAAACTATAATCCCCCCAACTACTGGCCCCACCATGTAGTGTAGTTTAATCCTTACCTCACATCCCAACTCCATCTGGTTCTCCTGTAGTCCCCCCCCAAAGTTCCAAAAACTGCCCACCAGGAGGCTAGCAGGTCCATATAGGACACTGCCTGCTACCTGGCCTCCCGGAGATTCCTGCCATGCGTGCTGCAGCCCTTCTCCCCCCTCCCTCCCCCTCCCTCTCCCTCCCTCTCCCTCCCGTTCTACTATCCCTCCCCCTAGCATTAAACCCCCTTAATATTCTGCTCCCCCATGTCCCCCAGCCCCAACCGCATGTTTTTTTTTTAAAAAAACTCCCCAAACTCTTACTTACCTCTCCGCTTTCCTCCGCTCACCTGAATGACCGGCAGCCGCGTCCGTGATTGGCTGCCGCTCAGCCCAATCCACAGACGCGACTGCCGGTCCCGCCCCTCTGCTTGCATTCTCCGCAAGCGAGGGCCGGCAGTGCGGCGGAGGATGTTGAATGGATTGTCTAATCAATCATAGCGTATGGCGAGAATAAGGATAGAGCACAAATCATTTCTGCTAACCTAATAACTGCCTGTTATTGTGAAATGAAAATGTTCTAAAGCAATAATAGCTTATGCAGGGAGAAGCAGGGAGGGTCAGGCCACACAAGTTAGAAGAACAGGATGGCTGAGTGAACTGGGTTGCTTGTTAAAATGCTATAATTGGACGAGTCCCAGTGCAGATCTGAATTTACGGGGATATTTGTTCTGAGTCACTCCTGGTAGTTGTGCAAATATATGAATTTCCAGTACCAAAGAAAGAAAACTCCATAGGCACCTGCAATCCCTAGTATCTGACTAGCTGTTAATCATTTACCCCTTTAATTAGTATGTGTTATGAGGTTTATACAACCATTGTTGTGTGTAAAGGGCTGTGGCTGACATTTTGGCACAATGATCATGCACTCTATATGTGACTGCACTATGGCCCAATATGTGCTGACGCGTCCAATTGGACTTTTATCTGAATTACTGGCCAGTGAAAAATGACCACCAAAATATTGGCCAGTGTGTACCTAGCCTAAGGTCAATTTAAGCCAACTGCACAACATTTTTTCTGTGTGGGCCAAAACCACCAACCCTTATGAAGAACACATTTCTATTGGTTAAAATAAATCATGTAAGTTGCCTCAATGTTAAAGTCATGTCATATTTTTTGGATCCCCCAAAAATGGTGACCTTGCCCTGTTTGCAGTGCAGCACTCCTTGCTGTAATTAGACCAATCGCTTTGTGTTCCTACTTAGTGAGATTGTGGCAAAGCCTACAGAGGCTCTGTATATGGGGGGGTGGCATTAGCTCCACTGCCCCCTATAAAAAAAAAAAAAATAATAGAAGATAAGGCAGCAATCCAGCACCTTTGATCACTGCCTTATTCCACTTTTAGCACTACTTTACAATTTTAGGAGCTTACCGTATATACTCGAGTATAAACCGTCCCGAGTATAAACCGAGGTACCTAGTTTTAGGTAAAAAAAGAAGGAAAACCACATTGACTCGAGTATAAACCGAGGGGGTAGTATTTGCCACTAAAGATGTTTGAAAACTACAACTTCCAGCATGCTTTATTGTGTATTGTCCCTGTGTAAAAAAAGTTTCTCCTACCTTGTCCGGCGGCCGCACGATCCGCATCCTCGATCCACAGCCTCTGTGTATCCGGATGATGTCACTACCCGGCGCCGGGTAGTGACAATCATCCGGATGCGCAGAGGCTGTGGCGAGGATGCGGATCGCACGCCGGGGGACAAGTAGTAGAAGATAGGCTGACTGAGTATAAACCGAGGTAGATTTTCAGGCTTTTTTTAAAGCCTGAAAACCTCGGTTTATACTCGAGTATATACGGTACGTATTACTGAAATAATACTAATAGCACAAACAAATAAAATGGTAGCGTTTATCAGAGTTTTATCCAATGTAGTTTATAAGGATATAACTCAGAAAGAAGTTTTATGACTTTACAAACATGAAACTGAACGAAAGACGTGAAACTGGACGACAGACGTGAAACTGAACGACAGACATGAAACTGAACGACAGACATGAAACTGAACGACAGACGTGAAACTGGACGACAGACGTGAAACTGAACGACAGACGTGAAACTGAACGACAGCGTGAAACTGAACGAAAGACGTGAAAATGACGACAGACGTGAAACTGAAGACAGACGTGAAACTGGACGACAGCGTGAAACTGAACAAAAGACGTGAAACTGAACGACAGACGTGAAACTGAACAAAGACGTGAAACTGAATGCAGACATGAAACTGAACAAAAGACGTGAAACTGAACAAAAGACGTGAAACTGAACGACAGACGTGAAACTAAACGAAAGACGTGAAACTGAACGACAGACGTGAAACTGAACGAAAGACGTGAAACTGAACGAAAGACGTGAAACTGAACGAAAGACGTGAAACTGAACGACAGACGTGAAACTGAACGACAGACGTGAAACTGAACGAAAGACGTGAAACTGAACGACAGACGTGAAACTGAACGACAGACGTGAAACTGAACAACAGACGTGAAACTGAACGAAAGACGTGAAACTGAACGAAAGACGTGAAACTGAACGACAGACGTGAAACTGAACGGCAGACGTGAAACTAAACGAAAGACGTGAAACTGAACGAAGACTTGAAACTGAACGACAGACGGTGAAACTGAACGAAGACAGTGAAATGAACGACAGACGTGAAACTGAACGAAAGACGTGAAACTGAACGAAAGACGTGAAACTGAACGAAAGACGTGAAACTGAAAGACAGACGTGAAACTAAACGAAAGACGTGAAACTGAACGACAGACGTGAAACTGAACGAAAGACGTGAAACTGAACGAAAGACGTGAAACTGAACGATCGACGTGAAACTGAACGAAAGACGTGAAACTGAACGACACGTGAAACTGAACGACAGACGTGAAGCTGAACGACAGACGTGAAACTGAACGAAAGACGTGAAGCTGAATGAAAGACGTGAAACTGAACGACAGACGGGAAACTGTAATCCACATGAGTTAATACAAGTAAAAAAAAAAAGCCACCTTTTACAGCAAATAATGCACTAACAGGCCGATGCAATATAGGCCATATGTGTGGTTAATTAGTGCAAAACCACGCTACCCGCTGTACTATAAGGTTAGTGTTGGTTTTGAACTAATTTCTCGTTGGCCACTCCATTTTCCAACATTTTTCAGAAATAGCACAGCGTAGCCTATGTAGTAAACGCAACAATTTTACACTAATCTTAATGCCATTAATACTATGGGTCTGATGAGGTAAAAAAATAAAGGGACGTCTTACCCGACTGGGATCTCGCAATGCAGTAAGTCTCATGAGGGAATTTAAAGCATTGTGGGATTGGTCAGGTAAGACGTAACTATTTTATTACTACATTTGCCCATAAGTATACTGATATTAGAAGCCTAGAAGCCATGTATTCAGTGTGTGCACTGTAGCAAGCAAGTATAGCACTTGCTATGGTCAATCAATGTACATTGCAGGGATAGAATCTTTCCCACAATATACACTTCCTGTACAATTTCTAGCAGGTGTCCAGTTTAACTCGCACTGGTTGAGAGTAACTATAGTACCATTATGCATTTTTAAGGTGTGGTCTATTATAGCTCAGAACGTTAAGCTGTGTGCTCACAGGCAGATGTCTAGCCTAGCTAACTGTTCCTGACCATTCAATGCACCCAACTAGTTGGATGGAAATATCCGTCTCATTGATCATAGCAACTTTCCATCATCTGTACATTCAGTCAAGATTTTCCGCTATGTCTGGTCGGACTTTTGTCCAATCCAGCCAGATAAACCATCAGATATCGATTGGACAGTACCGCAGAGATTTTGGTCCAACTGACCAAATTCCAAAAATATTGTTCGGTCGGACTGAAATATCTGTGTGTGTGTACAGAGCCATACACTGTGCAGGTAAACCCAGAATATAAGAATGTTGTTTTTTTCGGTTTCACAGCTGTGTCCTGGTGTGTACAGGTTAGAATTAAAAGGCAATTTTTTTATGCATAAAGTGCTGTGTGGTGGAATGCAATGAAATAAACCATAAAGCATTCATTATGGAAAGTTCTATTCGGTACATAGCCAAATGCTCTCTCATTAGCCGATTACTAATCATCAGTAATACAGCACTGAACCTTAGGAACATTACCATTTAAAGATCATCGGGGTAACTGTATTTTCCTGTTTAGGATATTTAAAGTACATTATACAGTATATGCAATAGATATTTAAACCCGGCATCCACACAGACTAATTATTATGTAATAGTGTTATTTTCACCATTACGCTGGACTTTACAATACCAAATAGAGTTATTATCGCTGTATTTATAAAATGGATCTTATTCGCCACATCAATTTGTGGCATTAATACTGGCATATACCATTGTGATAGGTCCAATATAGACCTGAAATATAGAAAAAGCAAAAAAACTTGTTACCAATTCCAGACCAGGGCTGCAACTGAGAATAAGATTGGGTATGTATGAATAGATAATCGGCCGAAACAGTCATTCGGTCGGGGATTGTTACCTGACCGACCGTGCGGATTTCCGAACGACCGGTCTTTTGCACAATGAAGGGCCCATACGAATGTTCAGAAACATCGTGCGGGGCCGCGATCGCACGTGTGTACGAGGCTTTAGTCCTGGCTGACCATTCGCCACTAGCGGCGCCGCTAAAGTAGCCTCACCCAACAGTTTGCTGTGGGGACCACACGATCGGCTGTGATTTACTGGGCATGTCCAATCTGGACAAATGTATGACCAACATTGGTTGCAGGGGCCCACTACAACAACACTGGTCGACAGATACACAGAAATAATGGCCAGTCTGAAAAATCGAAAATCAGAGATAGGATTACAGCAAATGCGATTTCCAAATACTATAGAAATCGCACTAACCCACTGAAATTTAGCTATTTCGGATGCATTGCAATCCGTGCATCGGCTTGCGATTTGGTAACGCATGCAATCTGATTTTTTGCGCAGTTACCATAAAACGCGCGTGTAAATCACAAGAATCGCAATTGCGTACAATAACGCAATTTCAGTGTGATTGCCGCATTATGTACATGCTTGTGATTTGCAACGTTATGGCAATGCACGCGATAGCGCATATAACTGCGTACTGCAAGTGTTACCTAAACAGGCGCGCAAACTGCGACGCATATACGAAATGGAAAAATTTCGGTGGGTTGCCGCGATTCCAATACTGTTTGTAAATCGCAAGCGCAAACATGAGAAAACCGCGTTAGTGTAGCCTAGCCCTGAATTTGACTTACAAATACAAGGATTACATTAAACGTCATGATGCATCATGGCGGTAAATACGGTCAAAGGGAGGTGTGCAAATATTTAATAAGCACAGCCTTATAAATAGAGAAGGCTGAAACTCACTAGTTTCGTTCCGAAAATCCAAAACCGGAAAGAACTTTTGAATGTACCGGTGGTATTTATTTTCGAAAATACGATCGGAGACCATTTTAAAGTTTCCGATCGTATTTTAAAAGATTTTCGAATGTTCGAGGCTATTTTCGAAAATACCCCGTACATTCGAAAATTATCAAAAGTGTCTTCCCAAGTCCCGAAGTCCGGAGGATCCGTCCGGATCTTTCGGATTTCGAAACCTAGGGGTTCCTTGTCGAACCCGGATCCCATCTCTACATATAAATTATGATAAGTCCGAATTTAGCGAAAAGCGTAACAAACCTTTATAAACACCAGGTGACCGGCCGCCAATGAGAGTAAAGAAGGGCGGAGATTCTTTTTAAGGGCGGAAGTAGTAAGACGGAAGTGTATACGCTAATGACTAAGGTTCCAGAACAGCGCGCTGGAAAAACTAATGAGGGGACGGAGCTTCCATTAGGGCCAATCAGCTGTAGAGACGCAGCTCGTGCCGGTGAGGGAGTTGCAACCTGCTCCTCCTGTATGACTTGTTGTAAGGGGCGCGGCCTATTTCTCACTGCCCATGTGTTCCTGCCTCCAGCAAGCTGCTTCCGCATAAAGTCCCAGGACTGGGGGGGTGAGTAGTGGGGGGAGGGGGCAGATTGGGTGTTAGTAATCAATGGAACTGGAGAAGGTACTTTATAGATTGGGAGTCTTTATAATTTCCTAGTAACTTTAATCAGCAGCTAACACAATACAATATGTGTTCACACAGGTCAAATGACACTGTTTCTATGTTTATAGGGGTTTAATTAAAGTGGAACTAAAGGTAAAATGTAAATCGTTTTGAATGTATTGTCTGGTTACTAACAGGCTTCCCACCTCTTCTTTTTACAAAGTTATCCTACCCAAACACAGATTTTTTTTTTCCTTTAACAAAACTTTATTAACAATTGTAATAGAAACCGACATTTCCATCAATAGACTCGATTGGTTAAATTTTTTGATTGGTTAATTGATCAGAATGCACGTTTGTACATCACAGAGAAAATCACAAACGTTAAAGGGCATGTCCACCCCCAAAACTATAATTTAAAACTATAAGTTTTTACAGAAACTCCCACGAACTCTACTTACCGTACCTCTCTCCTCCGGTGTTCTCCACTGCCGGCAGCCGCTTCCGTTTCAGGCAAGCAGAGGGCCGGGACAGTACGCCGGAGGAAAGAGGTAAGGTAAGTAATGATCGGGGGAGTTTCTATAAGAAGGAATAAGGCGGTTGGGGCTGGGGGAGGAAGACCTACAATATATCCAAATATATTAAAAGGGGTGGACATGCCCTTTAAGGCTCTCGCCCAGCATAGAGTGGTCACTTGGTTCCCCTTTAATGGTATACACTAGAGTTGCCACCTTTGACTTTAAAGGGCATGTCCACCCCCAAAATGGCCCCACTGTGTTAAAAAAAACCTTACCTTACATCTCTGCTCCTTATGGTTCTCCCGCAGTGCCTGTTCAATCTCCAGTAAAGTGAAGTGTAGGAGCTGTCTGTGTGTCATCCGGTCCCTGATTCTTCCTTGTCCTACCTGAGGACTCTGCCATGTGCAGGGGAGCCCATCATCCTCCAAATCCTGTAATGGCTGCCTCTTCCACCTAACATAGATCTCTTTCTGTAGTGTAGGGCAGCCCACTCCCAACCACTGTGTTAGATTTGTAAGACAAGCTCCAGAAACAGACTTACCCGACCGGGTTCCCTCGCCTCTCTGCTTAGGCAGAAGCGGCGTCTGTGATTGTCTGACTCTCAGGCACTCACAGACGTGGCTGCTGGTCTGGCCCCAACTTCCGGCAAACGGAGCTGGGAGCAGAGCGCCAAGGGAACAATCGCTGGCAAGCCTGCTTCTGGGACTTGTTTTCCGATTTGGCAGTTGGGGGTAGGCTGGGGTGCCCTACGTTACAGATTTTTTAAAGATATCCTTTAAGACCCAAATACGTATGAAATCTACATGTCAAAAGGCTGCTTAGCATTCTATTATAAGCGTGACATAGGCTGCCTTGATTTCTGTCTAGCTATACATATGTATTTAATGCAATGGCACTTAGCATTGTAAATTTTATATGTGTTCGGGTCTTAAAGGCAAAGGTGGCAACCCTATTATACGCTAAAAGCCATGTGCGCCTGATGCGTTTGAAAATAATAACCGTCCAAACAAACTTGCTCACTTCTTTTTAAGGTTGTACATCAGTTGCTACTTCCCAATTCAATATTTAGGGCATGTCCACCCCCATCTTTAATATTTATACTTATCTTCCCTACACCCTCAAATCACAAAGTTTCTTTTATTTGCGTCCTTTCTGGTTGTAGCAGTCTGTCACGGCTATGATACCATCGCACTTCCTTTGCAGTTTCATGAGCTACTGTACCTATAAATTCATTGATCTTGCAGAAGAGGGAGCTTTGGTAGCAGACAATTAAAGACAATTTGGTAAAAGGAGCTTTAGGGAGCATGGGGAGGTATAACAATCTCAGGGTTTGGGGGGAAGGATATGCCCTTTCAATTTTAAATTGACCATTACTGGAAACTAATATTATTATCAACCCCCACTGTACCATTTTTTGTTGGTCTGACCCCTATTTCTTTAGATATCCAATCTGAAGCATCTTACATTTCAGCTGTAAATCAAGTGTGATATTATCATAAACCCTTCTGCTGTGAGCAGTTTTGCTGTAGCTGGTGACAGTTTTGACAGTTGGTATGTTGTGTGCAGTCTTGATACTTGTAGGGCTATGTAACAAGAGCTGCTAACACACTCTATTGCCCCTTTAGGCAATGCACTGAGCTGATAGCGGCTCTCAGTGAATTGCGAATGGGGTATACCCATTCCGAATATCTGCTGGCGTTATAGGTTCCATCTTAAAAAGCCAGTAGTGGCTCGGTACATCGCTACTGTTAGTAGCGTCTTAAAGCTGTGTCAACCCTTAGTACATTGTTTAACAGGGCTTTAAAACACAAATAGCCAATAACAGCTCTCGGTACATAGCCCCATTGGTATGTGGGAAATTGTCCCTCCCAGTGCAGTTAGCCAGGCTGTTTGTCTGACTTGGACTCGTTGGATACATATATCCTACATCCTACTTACCTGGGTTACTCGGATTCTGTTTACGTATGTCTGCATACTGGCTTGTATATGTATAATTAACTCCATACTCATTATAGGATCCTTGCACTATCTACATAATATTTGTTGTGAACCTTGGGTGCTCACTACCATGTATATTACCTGGATATATTTTCATTATCTGTATACTCCATGCGTACTATTGAGATATAGGACTTAGTATTTGTATATTATCTGACATTTTTATAATTTTGTATGTTTTTATGATCACTATGTTGCACTTTATTATTGGCCATGACATGATTGTGACCGGTGACTCTTACCTATTACGTTGTGCCGTTTTCCCACTGACTGTGGGCATGTAACATCAGGACACTACCAGAATGTACACTACATAACTAGTACGCGCCTGACGTAATTGCTAACACCTGATGACGTCAATATGGCGCGCATAGGGTCTATTTATAGCGTCTCGCTTGCCGGTTGCAGCACGCTGCTGAGAAAGTCAGTTTTTTGGACGTAACATATTCGGCGTTGTCTCAATGGTTGGCTGATCGGTGTTCCCTCTGTAGGTGCCCTTCCCTTTCTTCGGGACCCCCCGACTCCGTGTCTACACGCTGCAGCACCCCTGACAGATAAGTGGGTACTGGACTACATTAGCTGAGACTATGCATGACTGTTGGGTTAGGGCTTTGTGCACTGGTCACGTTACTATTATGTAGAGTGGTACACCGCTGAGGTTTATGTTTTTAAAGTTTTAACTTTTGTCTGCCACCTGTCAGTGTACCCCATTGTGGACTTATATGGTTCTCCCAATAAAGGGTTTTTATCTATATCCAGTATTATTTGAGTGCGGTACTTTTCTCTTTCTCTCTGTTTGTTCATTACATCTATTCTATGTAGTACCAGCACCTTGGTCCACCAGGGCTAGATACTGTTTACCTGTTAAAAATCTTGCGATCCTGTGCCTCAATAACTCTGTTTTTGTGTATAGCCAGGCTAAACAAACATAAGCAAAAATCTAATCAAATCTTTTAAACGAATGATAATAGGGGAATATATGGAGTTAAATTCAGCCTTACCCATTTAGGCTGAGGCCACACTGCAACGCACAGGAATTGCGCACAAAATCGCGAGCGTTATCGCACGCGATTGTGTGCTCTTTTCTTGTGCGTTCGCGTTTTGCGCATGCGTTTTTGCCATTTCGCGTTATGGAAACGATGCGTTAACACACCAAAAATGGTGAACGCATGCGTTACCAAACCGCGAACGGACACGAAATCGTATGCGCATCGGAAATTGCGGGAATTTTCGCGTTCCCGCGATTTCCATTTTAGCGAAAATCGCGGGCGTAATCGCGAGCGCGAAACGGGTGCGCAAACGCGCTAGTGTGGCCTAGCCCTTACACTGCATTAGCGCGACTGTAGCGTGGGATTTTCAGGGGCTCTTTTGTGGCCAGACCAATTAGCCGACACTAGACACTAACAGGTGTGGCGTAGCCCTCAAATGGAAAGACTTGATGGTTTGCGGACACCTGTTCATGTTGCCTTTTTTGGGCACATTCTTTATGGCTTCTTCCTAGCTGGGATATAACATGGAGGGAGATTCAACATTTAGAAACTTATTTTTTAAATAGTGCAGTGAAAGAAATGCAATACGTTTAGTGTTACATTTTCTGCTACCTTTAGCACAAAGATTTCAGATGTACTTTAGCATAAATACATGGGTCACAAAACCAGCCTGATGACTCCTTGTGGTTTATTTGTAGCTGAATTGAACACTGTATATACCTGTGTATCGCTGCCTCCTTGTATGTCCCTTGGAAAATATGGTTTCAGAAATATGGTATAAAATGTATTTTAACCTGTTTATGATAATAAATAACAAAACAGATTTTCTGTAATGGAACTTTTCCTTTATTAAATATACAGGTATGAGAACAACACTGCCTGCACTAAGATTGCCATTAATACATTCCAGGTAATATGTCCACGTGGTTATTTCTTAAAGGAGCAATCCAATGTCAGGTTTATTTGCCTTTACTACAAAGGTAAAATATGAATATTTACACCCTAATCAAGTTTATTTACTGCTGCCTGCAAATCCGATTATTTTGTACTATAGGTTACATGCCTTATAATAACAGTCAGGTCTACTTTAAACAAGCGTTCCTTTAATTGCAGTTTTTTTTTTAAAATAAATTGTGTAAGTGTTGCATTTTTTTTTAATGTGTTTTTTTCAGGATTCTTGCATCACTATTTGTATTTTAACAAACCTCAAATTATGACTTAACTGTCACTGTGAGTAATGTTCCCTTTGATGGTTTTACAGGCTTGCTCAACTTACCACACCCTTATAGTGATGATACAGAACTGGGAAAAATGGAGAAAAACATTGGAGAGCAGCTTAACAAAGCATATGAAGCGTACCGCCAGGCATGCATGGACAAAGAGCAGGCCGTGAAGCAAATGCAGCAAAAGGTAACCACATTTGCATTTGGAGATTTTTTTTTATTTACCCTCAATAACATACAGGTAAATCACACCTCAAAATCCTAAACGGTAATACGGTTTGAAATATGAAATATATGAGTCTAACCTGAAATCCTGCACAATGTCCTGTTTCCCCTGTTTCTGCTTCCTGGTTCTGTCAGTTAGTAACTGTCAGTTATGGATTTGACAGTTGACATCACAGCCAATGACTGAATGTTAATCCTCTAGCTGGCTCTTCTGAGCATGCCCAGGCTCAGTACAGGCTCAGTACAGGTCACTAAATTGCTCAGTTTACATGAGACATCCAGAAGCATAGCAGGCATACAGTAATGAATTCATAGGACAAAGAAGGATTTATCAACATATTTTAAAGAGGCCATTCTTTCTAAAAGATGTTCTTATGAGGGTGGAGTTGTCCTTTAAAGGATAAGTTTAACTATTACACTGTTCAGAGCATATTTGAAGCAATTTCTAGCTTTGACCAGAAAACGAGATAACGTTCTTTACCAAAGAAATAAAAGTTACTCAATATGCCCATAGAGATCAACCCATATCAAAACCGCCTGTCTTGGCTTGTTATGATAGTCAGAGCTGTTGGAAGAGAGAAAATACCATTTTTAAAAAATGGATAAATACTAAATTACGGGACAGAGGTTTCATTTAAACACAGGAGGGATTTAAAGTAAGGACAATTGCAAAACTTTTGTAATTTAGTTAAAGGTATGCTTTACAGCAAATGGCCTTTCAGATGTTTGAAAACTACAATTCCCAGCATTCCATTTTTTCCTTGTGCTGTTGTAGAGTATTTGTAAGGGAATGCTGGGAGTTGCAATTTTCTGGCTGTTTAGCTGTTCTGATACTCATCGTTTTGCCAATTCATGTTACCAGTCCTCTTCATGTGCAGAAAGTGATCTGCTCCGCTTCATTAGAGACTTCTCATTGTCTCTCTCCTTGAACTCTGATGAAGCGGTGTTCACACCTGAATCCAATGCGAAAAGGCGCTTCTTGCCACAAGAGGGTGGAGCTACAACCATACAGTTGTCCTTTAACTCTTCTATCCTGACTGAGAAATGTGTAATAGAGAAAGCAATCTATTTTATGAATGGCACACAAAAATACACAGAAGGTAAATCTTAAAGTGGGAGTGGCCTTAAATGTGGGTGTGACCTTTGGAACGCTCACACCCACTTCGCTTTGCTGAAACTTGAAAATTTTTAGGACCAGTGTCAACAATGTCATAGTGAAACGTTTCCATGGTCATGGTTCAGGTGTTTTTTCTTGTTATTTTAAACTGGTCACATAAGTTCTTCACTTTTAGACCATTCTACTACAGAAATATCTCCTAGTACAGGGAAACCGAGAGGTTGTAACTAATAAATACTTAGAAGAGGATTAGCAACTCGTAGGTGGAAAATAACCAGACTTGAGGCTTCTACAGCCGTGTGATTGGGCTGTGCCGCCTGGGGAATGGGGAACTGTTGATCTTTGGCACGTGTGTGACTGCTCGGTTTGTTGGCCCAGCGGGACAAGCGCCGATTATTGTCCTTAATCGATGTTCAATGGTGGTCAAATTGCACATTTGTCCATAGCTTAAGGTTAAGCTTTACCTCCAACCAATGCCTTCTAATTTCTTTTCCATAAGAGACAGTTGGCAATATGATCACAGGAGCAGCCTCCTGGAAAACGCAGCATGAAAAATAAAACTATGAAATGTGTTAAAAGTCACTTTGAAACAAAAAGTTGTTTAAAATTGACTATTACCGAAAACTACCATTCTTCCCAAATATCTTTGTACCATTTATTTGTTGATCTTTGGATATCTCCTCTCCCGCTGATAGTACCCAAGGTGAGGACTTAATCCTCCAGATCCTAAACACAAGTACTTGAGTACTTTGTGAAACCAGCTCCTGTACCCTCCACTTCCCGGTATTGAGCCAATGGTAAGCAGGGCCGGATTTCCCACTAGGCCACATAGGCCATGGCTTAGGGCGGCTGAGTTGCCAGGGGCGGCATAAAAACGTTCAGGCATCATCGGATCAGCAGTCAGCACTCATTTAAAAAAAAAAAAAAACAGTTAAAGACTTGGAGAGAATTTAAAGGCACAGATCAATATTAGGTGATCAGTTCTGATCACCTAAGTATTGACCTTTGCCAATGGAACGAAAAAGACAACCTGGGGGAGAAGACGGAAGGAAGGAAAGGGGAAAAAAGTACCAGTTAACTGGCCTAGGGGAGAAAAAAGTATAAATCCGGCACTGATGGTAAGTGTGTTCCAGTTGGTCAGCCCTGCAATAGTCTATAGCAGGGGGACCCCGAAAGTGGATTCAAGAAACCCTCTTGTTCTCTTAAAGGCAAGGCTTGTTCTCAGAACACAAGGAAAGACCCTGCAGTTTAGATCCTCATCCTGTGTACCATTAACTGGGGGAGGATGGTATGGGGGGGGCATAATTGCCCTTAAATTGTAAGCTCCATTTTCCAGGATCTGTCCAATCGAAAATCACCCATCTCACAGATCACAACTTCCCATTAGTTAGGTCCCTGGCTGAAAGGGGACAAGACTAGAACCATTCAGCCATCAGAACTTCCAATTAAAAATTAATTGTGATTAAAACTAAACCCAGTTGTGAAGACCAAGTGGTTTAAGTCTTTGCCATGGGTATTTTAAAGGGCATTTACACCCCTAAAATAAAAAAAATAAATATATATATATATATATATATATACGTAGGTAAATCACCCTCTGAACATAATAGCTTTGATAATTCAACAAAGTGTTCTGATCTTTGTATTATGCAGCAGAATGTTCTTCTCCCCCTTTACTCTGAAACTCAAAAGGTTTTCGCCTTCACTCCAAGTTCTTCAAGCTTAAAGGGTATCTCCACTAAGGAAAAAGCATTTTTTATTTTTTTTGGTTTATTTTGAAGTACACCATCCCCCAACCCTCCCCCTACCTTTTTCCCCCCAGATTTCCCCTTCGTTTGATTGCAGCAGCATGGGAAAGTTGTGCAGGTTCCTGGGGGTGTGTCTTCCCCTTTGCTGGGAGTGCTGTCACTCAATGTGCATCATCATGGTAGCAGACACACCCACTTGGCTGCAGTAAGAAATCCTTTCCTCCCTGACTCTCTGAGTTCATTTTTACAGCTAATCATGCAGAGAGAGACAGGTGAGGAAAAGGTAAAACCCTCTTCCCACAATACTGTAACAAAGGCAGGGGGACTTGTGTTGTTTTTAATAAAGATTTTTTTGTGTCTAACTCTGTGAGGGATGGTTGAAAAAGTGATCTAAGATTGATTTCATAGGGGATGCTGGGAATATGAGGCAATCTGGTGGGAAGGGGTGGGAGAGAGAAAAAGGTAGTACCTGATTACTCCTCCATTAATTAGTGAAGTCAGCAAGGTGGTGGTCATGTGATTATTCCTACATTCATCAGTGAACTCAGTAGCTTGAGGTGTGTGTGTGTGCGTGTGGAGTGTGTGTGTGGGTGTGGAGTGTGTGATCGACCCACCAGTCAGATCACACAGACAGCAGTCCCGACGGATCCTCTCACGTTCTGCGCATGCACTAAAGGAAACTGCGTGTCGGACATTTCCCAGACAGGCAGTCACTGAAAGTGGGCGGACCTGCACCATCCACAGCGTTTATGGAGAAACTCATTGGATTTCTTCTAGACTACTGCTCAAAGACACAGGATACTGCAGGTACATGTCCACCTTACACATATCTATCCTTACAACCCAGGTGACTTTTATCAGTGGAGATACCTTTTAAGCATTAAGCAAGTAGGCAGTTAGGGAAATATCATTCAGTCATTGGCTGCTACGTCAGCTGTCACATCCATAACTAACAGCTGCTAACTAAAAGCAAAAGATTCATGTGATCACAGTAATGTATACTAAAATCACTTTGTTTATAAAGTATGCCAGTGTGCAGATAATATGATATTGTATGGGGCCTAGGAATGTGCATTGATTATCTTTTCTATGTTTGTATAAAAGCAAAAATAGGGGTAACAACACTGGGCAGTATTTCAGGTCTTACATCTCTCTTAGCTTTCTAACCAATCCAGTTTTGGGGTTTGGGGGGGTTAGAAGATTGAATGTGAACGTTCCTTTTTTTTCTAGCTGGATACATGTGAAGAGCAACTACACAGCAAAAACATGCAGATCACAGCACTTAAAAAATGCATCAAAGTCCTGACATCACAGCTCTCTGCCGCCTCTCCACTGGGCAAAGGTAATTATTATTAAATGTTTCGATAAATCTGGTCAGTTCATTTCAGTTTTCAAAAGAAGCCTTTTGATTTTATAATGCAGGTTGTAGCATGTAGAATGAACGGCACTTGAATATTAGGTCTAACTATGTATAATAATCCATACTTCCACACTGTCCTGTTTTAGTTGGGATAGTCCAATTTTCCCCCCAATATGCCTGCCCAGTAGTTATTGTTTATTTAACCATAGTTGAACCGTGATTCCTCAATTTATTATACTGCTTACAGAATTATGGGGTGCATAGAATCAGGATGTTGGATCCTCCGCACAGACTCTAAGTAAACCTCACATTACCGTCCTTTTCAATGGGTTTAACTGTGCTGTTTATCAGAACATCAATCTTCACTAATATTATCCACTCTTTTAGTTGACATATTTTGTAAACGCTTACAAGACAAATTCATTGTCACAGCTGTTGCCACTTTACAGAGCAGATCCTGTAACACATTGTAAGGTTTATTTTTAGATGTGTATCGAATCCTGGATATGCAGTGAATCTGTGGATTTACAATTCAGATGGATAGATTTTAATACAGATTTAGATCTTTTTCTTTGTTGACCTGAGGTTCATTACAGTCCCTGTGTTTTTGAACTGGAACAAAAGTGATTATCTTTCCTGTAAACAGAAACCCAGAATAGCTTTGTACACCCGTGCGTTCGCGGGGCCTAACCCACGCCGCACAATGGTGTACAAACAGGCATTTCGATTGAGTGTTGGTAAGTGTATGGGCACTTGGCTGAAAGCCGATGATGATCCGACCTGGCAGATCAGCACTGATGCCCGACAAAGCACACATACACCTATCGATAGCTGAAACCATCGTGCGTCACGGTTCGGGCCCCATGATCACACTTGTGTAAGGACTTTTAGACTGTAGGGGACAATGGGCTGGTCCATCTAATTGACTCTAATAATTTGGGATTGTTTTTCTATTACATTTCATTTGATTACAAGATCAGTTTTATTAGTCTAAAGCTGGGTACACACAGTAACGATAAAGCCCTGATACCGTCGGATCCGACGGTATCGGGGCTTTATCGTTACTGTGTGTACGTTCGTTTCCCGAACGATCGGGTCGGCCATACGCTCGTTCGGGAAAGGCCGAAAATTTCCATCGGCCGCGCTAGACTCCCTATAGGAGTCTAGCGCGGCCAATGGAAACACACAGTACCGAGCGTTCTCCCTAAAGGAGAGAACCTGTCTGTCATCTTTCAGAAATCTGTACTGTGTGTACCTAGCTTAACTCACATCTGTTTATCATGCAGGCCTGTCCCTTAATTGCAGTTTTATTCACCTGCATGAGCTAGAATGCTACCAAGGCATGCTGGGAGTTATAGTTTCCCAAACTGGAAATCTGGATGGCTGCAGGTGTGACATCTCTGGTGTTGAGCTAGGTGTGTTGTCACTGTGAACATACACGGTCCATGATTTGCAATAGTCTGAATGAATCGTAAATCCAATCAGAAGAACCGATGGAATTGGCAATCTTCCATAACTTTCTGCTTGAAAACTTTGGAGGTTTTTGTTCTGGTAGACGGGGGGTCAATGGAAATTTTTTTTTCCGATAGACCGATCGGTATCGCTGATCGGTCTATGGAAAACCCGGAAAAGTGTGTTCGATAATCTGATCAATTTGATTCAATTGATGGAAATGTCGGTGCCATGTATGCCTTCCTATAGACTGCAAAGAATAAAGAATACAGGCAAAGTGTACTGAAAGTGGTAAACGAGATACAAATCACAGCACTGACTACAAACTTAACATATAATGTAACTTTGCCTATTCAAGTTAGAAAATAATCCCCCTGTGGTTAAGATTAAATGTGATTGTTGGTTACAGGTGGGATTCATGGTGCACCACAGTCTCCTAAACCAGGGAGCACGGAGAGGTGGAGAGATGAAAACACATCTCATTTTACAAATGATCATTTACAAGAAGAGCTGAAGGTCTGCATGCAGAGAGAAAGGCAATACAAGGTAAAGGGGCACAGGAAGGCACAGTTGGTGGAGAAGATGCAGAATTAAGTTACTCATATTTATTGCTGTCAGGGCAATAATAGGGATCAGGAGTCTTCAAGATTTATTTATTACATATAAACACACGTGCTGGTGAGCAACAAAATGAATTTGACATTGATTATTTATTTATACCCAGATGTGACTGTACATCGCCAGCCAGTTCCAGTCCCTTTCATTCAGATTTCACTTATTACCTTGTTTTACATTCCTTCCCTTATTTCAACCACATGGCAACCACACATCTCTATCACATAAATTCAAGACCATAGTTTTGTCCCTGAGACAATACTTTTGTTTCTGTAAAATATGCAAGAAGTTGTGCTAGATATGGAGGGGTCCAACTGTGGATAGAATTGGGTAATGGACCCGTCATGACCAGGGCAGATCAGGGTTAGATTCACCCCTTGTAGTGACGCACATCAAACATGACAATAAAATGCATAAACATACCAAAGTGGGGATGAAGGCTGATAATGGCCATGCACATCAATCATGGAATCAAATGTCTATAAAACTCTGGGGGTTGTCAATCACAATATAATCAGGGTTGTCTGAATTTCACTACGCTGATTGGTTACTATATGTTACAGGACTCTGCTAGACATTTCCAAATGTTACATTTTTAGGGATTGTTCTTCCCTTAAGTAGCATAAATATTCTAAATCATTTTAGGAGCAACTGGAAAATGAACACATCAAGTTCCGAAAGATGGAAGAAGCCCATAAGGTGTGTGAATCTATGATTATGGAGAAAAATACTGAAATCCGTTGTCTCCAAAGAATGCTGAAAGAATCCAATGAAAGACAAGGGAAGGAAGATTATAGACCATCAACTGCACATGATGTGGGGGTATGCAGTTCTAATGAGGAATCGGTTTCCTTTTGTTGTTGCGCTGGTCTATTTTTATTGATATCTGTGTCTGTATTTTGTTGGTTGCAAAAAGATTTAAAGGGGAAGACTTTTAAAAATGATTTTCAATATATTTTCAGTCGCTTAAAAAACCTAGAGCTGCTGTTTCTGAATATTGCTTTTTGGTGCAATTGAGTTTCTTTTTAAAGGAAAAAAATGCCTTTACCCTGTATTTTTAGAGCTGACCAGAACGTGATCCCTTTACTCTCCAAGTGCTCCCTTTCACCATATCTCCACTCCCAGTTAGTATGCAATCCCCCTCTCTCTTCCCAGAATCTAGGACACCGCTAGCGTGTAAGCATGTGCAGTGGAGATAAAGAAATATATAAAGAAGTAATATCTTGTATACATTTAATATATTACAAACAAGGTACATGTAATAAGTGCAAAAAGTATATTATAAAGTGCAATAGGAATGAATATCCCCCAGAGTCCTTGAATAGATAGTGTCTGGTAATAAAAATCCTTGTGTGTACCATAGGTCATAGGTGTTAGAGAAAACAGAAAACATTACCAGCCTGGAATCTTATCTCATCACCACCTTGACGTGGTTGGAAGGCTTTTCACTTTTATGCATAAAATTGTAACTGAAACCTCCCATGCTTTTACTGTTTGCACTAGCACAGATATTATGATAGTATATGGGGCCCAGGAATGTGCATTGATCATCTTTTCTTGTTTGTTCAGAATCTCATCTAAGGGAAGAGATGGAGAAGGTTGGAGAGGGTAGATTGTGCGGGATCGATACAGATGTAGTTGGAATTCCTCTGTAGGGAATAGAACTTAAAGTACCTTAAAGTGGCATTAAACAAATAGGATTTAAGATCATCCTAATGGTGACCATACACACAACAATCCTGATCATACATTGGGATATTCTGGCATATTGTATGACAATTGAATTGTGGTGGATCATTCAGTGTTTGGTCCAATTTTTTTTTACTTTTGACCCATGTGTACCTATCATCTGTACCAGGCATATCAGTTTATTAAATAGAAGGTGATCTGGCCTTTTGGGAAACCTTTTGACTGTCCCATCCGTGGCCACATAATTAATGGCGCATAGTGTTGAAGTTTGATCACTGGATCAGGAAGTACCAATCAGATTGCAGCAATCTAACAATGTGTGGGCAGTGTCTGTTGCAGGAATTGCTGCACCTTAAAGTTTATTTTGAAGATTCACAAGATTTTATTGAAGCTTCAAAAAAAAAGGTCAAAACAGAATAGTAAATAAAGGGGGAGATGTTTAAAAATGATGCAGTTGCCTAAATAAGTGAAAACCCTTGTTTCCATGATACCACAACGGCCACAAAGTGCTTTGCAGTAGCAGTCAGGTAAGATGCCTCTGGATGAAATATTGCATTGCCCCATAATTCTTTCTATGCTATACTCTATTAGGAAGATGTAATAAAAGTTCTGATCGTTAAAAATGGTGCTAATTTTGCCCCAACCAATCAGATGTTATTTACCATTTGAAAGCTAACATCTGATTGGTTGGGGCAAACTTTGCACCATTTTTAACAGATCAGCAGGTAGATTCAGTGAAAGTTCTTATCGGTAAAAAAGGTGCTAATTTTGTGTTAACCAATCAGATGTTAGCTTTCAAATGTTAAATAAGATTTGATTGGTTGGGGCAAAATTAGCACCATTTCTAACAATAAAAACTTTTATTGAATCTTCCTGCAGAACTTTTATTACATCTCCCTGTATATTCTTAGTCCTCCATTCAGATGTTACACTAGATTTCCCCACTAGGAGGTGATATAACATCATTTATTTCTCTACATTTAACAGTATATTTATCTGTCTGTATGTGTCTCTGGAGCCATTATTTATTACCTAATTATCCTTTATAAAATACGTTCAATCACAGTATGGCTATGAGTTAAATTCTTAATTCTAGTGGCAGGGAATTGTTTTGCCCTTTAGGGCTAGGCCACACTATCACGTTTTTCCTGCGTTTGCGTATGCATTTTTTCCCGACCATTGAAATCGCGGCAAAGATTTCACATTGGGGCAACGCACAGAATCACATCGGGTGCGATGCGATTGCGATTTGTGTTCCGCATTTTTAATCGCAATCGCATGCGTTTTTCTATATCCAACGAAAAAACGCATGCACATACGCAATGAATTCGCATGCCATTCCGTGTGCGATTGTGGCGCAGTGTGGCCGTGCCCTTTACACAGCTTCTGTGCAGTAAATATTCATAAAAAATCATTGAGACAAAAAATATATAATTCTAACAATAGGTTTTTAGCGAATACCATTTCATGTACATGTTATTATTAAAGGACAACTGCGCTGTAGAAAAATACTTAAAAAAGGTGCCTGGCACCGTACTCTAAGGTGGATTATTCCTAGCTACCAATAGATTTGCACAAAACTGTTTTCTTTACACTGCTCTCCTTAATGAAAAATTTTGGGGGGTAGGAATAACCAATCCTACCTCCCTGCCCCAGGTACTTTCCATTTTAACAGGTTTTTTTGTTTTAAAACTTTCAGTCCATTATAGTTCTCCTTTAACCCATTTATTAATAAAATTGTCCTACAGCCAGTCACTTGAATGGAAAAAAATATTAGGGCCATTTATGCAGTCCCAAAACTTCCAATATTTTATTTTCAGTAAAATACGCAAATATACAGAATTACAAAGTAAAGTGTAACTACCTGCCATTCTCTAACATAGGACCAAAAACATTTGACGCAAACTTCCCCTTGAATAGTTTTGTTTTATGCTTCACTGTATGAAATTTTTTGTTTTTAAGGTGAAAAGTAAAGTTCAGGATCTCACAGAAGCTGCATCTTCCCCTGATAGCACCAGGTACATAACATTTAAATTCTGATGTTTAAAACCATAAGCTGTTTTTGTAAGAAGATTGTGCTTATTGTAATTGGCACTGGTTAATCTACCCACTGGGTGTATAGAATATTCTTTTTCTACTTCCATTTATAAATCCCCAAAATGCTGCCATGCTGCTTGCTTCAGCTAGTAGTCAATACTATTCATCCTAAAACTGCTGCAAATGTGTCCTACATTTCTCATGGTATATTGCTCATATATTAGTTGTAGAGTTATGTAGAAATGTAAAAGCCAAAGGGCTGGGGGAAGTGATATTGATCCAGTGCGCAAGTATGAGAAATGCAAAAGTTTGCTAATGGTAATTGAAGTAAAAAAGATTATAAGTTAGGACCTTCCAGACTGGGGTTACCTTGACGTGGTTGGAAGGCTTTTCATTCATGTGATCACAGTAATGTATACTAAAACCCCTTTGTTTATAAAGTATGCCAGTGTGCAGATAATGATATTGTATGGGGCCTAGGAATGTGCATTGATTATCTTTTCTACGTTTGTAGAAATATAATAATATAGTAAATATATTTTTGGAAACCTTCTGGAATATGTAAAAAGAATTTTGCTGTGTATTGACATCTCTAGATACAGTGTCGCCCATTAGAAATAACCAGATGGACATTGAATTGATGTGAATATAGTGACCCAGTTCAATGTAGAAGGTGAAATTGTTTTTATTATTGGTTCTAAATGAGTGTGATGTTTGGAGACTCCCTGTGGGGGCTGATCAGATTTTTATAGCATATACTGGTAATTAAAATACCTTCTTTAACTCTAGGGGGCAGTAGTCTCCCAGGCTAGATAATAGTGTGACTGGAGTTAGTATCTCTTACTGACGCCAGCTTGGACCCCTAGGGTTATACATTATACTGGGATCATCTAAAATATATTCCAATCTTTCCATTCCAGGGCCTATTTCCACGGTCAATTTTGGGAAGTATCCTTTGGAATTCTGGAAAGGTTTGGGAGAATTCTGGGGCCACATAGATTGACAGTGATAGTTTTTCACCCCTCCCAATCTGCACTTAATTACAGTGATTGTTAAGCTGGGTACACACGATGAGATATTTCGGTCCGATCGACCGATAGTTCAGTGTATCGGTCGATCGGACCGAAATTATCGCATCCGAAAGTGCCCATGTTCGATCGACCGTTCGTCCGAATCGGACGAAAGGACGATCGGACAGGGTGGAAAACCTCGTCCGATCGTGCGGTCCATAGAGGTCGCGGTGACTATCGGACGCGGCTGCTTTTGCCGCGACCGACAGTCCTTCCTCCTGGCCGACCGTTCGAAAGTATCGAACAGTCGGTCAGGAGGAAAAATCGATAGGTGTGTGCCCAGCTTTACTCCTAGTGTAATGAATATAGGGACACCACCAACTTCATCTGTCATGAGAACAGGACCTCTGCAGTGAGTTTTTTCCAGCAGTAGGCACTGCAATACATCAGTGGTTTGAGGCAGGCCCCATGTGCTTATATGACATCACTTCCTGTTTTCCTCTATATAATTGTGTGACTTATTGTTTTGTTCCTTACGTGAAAAGGGACCCTGTAGCTATTCTTTGTGCACAGATGTATATTTTATGCATACAAAATTAAAACGTGTGCTCTATGCACCACACCCCTTAAATTCCTCCAGATTTTTGTGTGCGCGCCACTTTAACCCGTGTGCGCAGGTCTGCAGAGTTGTGTACAAGCGCACAGCTTAGAAGGAACACTGCCCTGTAGTGGTCACAAAAATTGTATAATTTGCTTAAGCTAGGTACACACCTAGCGATTTTTCCTCCTGACCGACCGTTCGATACTTTCGAACGGTCGGCCAGGAGGAAGGACTGTCGGTCACGGCAAAAGCAGCCGCGTCCGATAGTCACCGCGACCGATCGCACGGTCCGTAGAGGACCGCACGATCGGATGAGGTTTTCCACCCTGTCCGATTGTCCTTTCGTCCGATTTGGACGGACGGTCGATCGGACATGGGCACCTTCGAATGCGATAATTTCGGTCCGATCGACCGATACACTGAACTATCGGTCGATCGGACCGAAATATCTAATCGTGTGTACCCAGCTTTACAGAGTTTTTCTCTAGATCCTTTTGACCGAAAGGAAAAATGATAATGGTATAATATTTGCAGTTGCATAGAAGGATGACTGACTGATCTATAGATTGTTGAAGTGAATGAAGTGTTTAGTAGGTTAATGTTTAGAAAACCTTACATTTCATTTGATTCTAGAGCTATTTAATATCTTCCTTATTATATGCAGGCAAGGAATGTCTAATAGTTAGCGATAAGATATATCAGTTTATGGCTACTCGTGCTAGGGCACATTTACGGCCAACCATTGTTTCTTTAGACACAGCACTTTCCACACCTTAACTGCCTAAATCGACGGTAAAATAAGGAACTGAGGAAATGTGAATATGGATGGTACCACAAATGTGTAGATGAGGTCACCAAGCAGGCGAAGGTTTGGTGATTGTACAGGCCATGAAGGCCAATGCAAGTTTATGAACAAGGAAAGAACAAAAATGAAACTTGCAACATCTAGACTAGAACCAGAAAGGGACTAGAATTCAGAATCCAGTAGGACTGCTATTGAAAAGCCTTGGGCTGGGGGCTTTGCAGGGTGATGTCAGATAAAGAACAGCCTCTGGGACTGAGAGGGGTAAACACGGAGAACATGAGGCATCTTCCTTAGCCTAGTGTACAGTATATGAGTTGCAGATAAAATGGTTGTAGCCGTATTAGTCTGGTAGCATATACTAAAAGATGAGCACTGTAGGATAAGGTGATACCTTTTTATTATGGACTAACAGTTCATTTTTACAGACAAGCTTTCGAGAGATAGACTTCTCTCTTCCTCAGTACTGCTTGACCTGAGATCTCTCGAAAGCTTGTCTGTAAAAATGAACTGTTAGTCCTTATCCTACAGTACTCATCTCTTAGTATATGGGTTGGGAGGGTTTGAGCTCCTATCCCAGCTAGAAAATACCCAAATGTACAATGCGTGTGTCCATCAGGGTATTGACGGCAAAGCTATTATTAGTATTCATTTGGATTTTTTTAAAAACACATGGTTTTATTGTTACTAATGGGGAAGACCCCCGGGCGGAAGACACGCGCGGTGATTGGCTGCTTCGGGCAATAATCGCACATGTGTAAGCATTCAGTACGGCAGCGTTCATTGATCCGCCATTGCGGATTGAGGAACTATGCCCAACCGAACGCATACACACATGCGATTCTCACCCGAAATGGACATTCATCCTGCCTGTACATGTGCTATGGGGTCGTGCGTTGCCCGTCAGATTGGACATGGGTACAAGGCTTAAGGCCAGGTTCACATAAACAGATTGAAAGGCAATTATGAATACAACCAATGTTTAAGTCTGATGTATAGATTGATTGTCAGTCTAAAGAAGGGCATTTTCACCCTTAAAACAAGAAACTGGTGAATTGTCCGTTACCTGCCCCCAACCGATATATTTTGCACTTTATTATTTGCATTACTAACCAGAGATTTAAGGATCTTTATTGTCCCCATTTTGGCTGAGTAAACTGGCCCCTCCCTCCATGCAGTCAATCAATGCTGTGACTGCTGACATCACAACCAATGATTGACTGCTGTTTCACCTGCTGCCTCCTCTGCACATGCTCAGGCTTCTATATATATAGTTATTTGAGCAAAACGTATCATTAAATATCTGGTTACAAATACATGGAATGGGGAAAAATAGCATTTGGAGTTGTGGGCAGATATCTGACATCCGTTTTTTTGTTTTAAGGGTGGACATGCCCTTTGACATTTCATTCATTTAATCATTGCAGAAGTATAAATTAGGAATGATTGGTCATTTCAGAAATCACATTCGATCCCCCAGATGATCCAAAAAAAATATATATGGTCGGGTGATTGATTGTGCAAAAATACTGCCTGGACCTTGATGTGCTGTAATGTAGAATCCATTGATTTCTGTATGGTGAAGGATAATGTAATTAATAAGCCCAAATAAAAGATAAAATGTTATGAGAAACATACACAGGTCATGTGAACCAATAAACTCCATCGCTACTAGTTAAAATCGATTTGTGAGCTGAACTCAAACACTAAACCAACATTAACTGATTTTACCTAGTAGAGATAATTTTCTAAATCCTGTATTTGGACTAACCAGACACAAAGACCCAGTCCTAGATCCCCAGAACCATCCTCTTGATGTTTAGGTGCTTTTATGTTTCCCAGAAAAACTTACAGACTTATGTCACCAGCCATTGGCCGCCCAGATCAGCCAATGATCTGTCAATTTATTTTTATGTGACATGATAGATAATTTTGATTGGACCAATACCAATTGTGCGATACCTGAATTGTACGATCTGTATTACTGCATGTGTGGGCCCCATTAGGGAGAGATCCAGTTAAGATTTTTTTTCAGATGAGTTCTCAGTTCAAAAACAAGATTCACAATATTTCATGTAAAACTGGAATGCTAAAGGAACAACCTGCTCACCTACAAACTTTAACCTGTGTTTTCCCCCAATAAGTGACACTATACCTCTGTAAGCTGTTATGTCTTTCCATATGATCTAATTAGCATTTCTGTGTAGCGTATATATAGCGTTGGCACTCTGCAGCCCGTGGTAGCACTAATGTGTCTGTACCACGATTTGTTAACACATAAATAATTACTAGTTTTTGTTAGCCTTCATTAGCATCTACTAGTACAAAGTTGGTGTTCGGAATCCTTAGCTTGTGCAAGCGTTTATTAGCACATTGCACCATTTGCCAACAGATCCTGAGAACTGTAAGTTGTGTGTAATTATTAAGAATCATGTCAGATGTAATTAATACCCACTAACATGCGGAGTACCACTTTGCCTCACTGTTTAAACCCTGGAAATAAATATCATTAGCACACACTATTACTAATTATCAGATATATTCCAATTCTAAATGTATTAATATTTGTTTGGATTAGTTACATTGCTTAAAACGCACACATACAGTATATATGGGATTTTATCAGTTTTCTTTAGAAATTGGTTAAACTGTTATACTTCCTGCTGTTGTCTAAAGCTAAATATACACGTGTAGACTTTCTTCCGATTGGATTTCCGATCGAGGGCAGCGACTGGAAGAACAGCTCCATGTTCCCTACTTTGAGCCCTCGATCTTTCTGCAGATTTTAGCTTTAAAGACAACATTTTCCTGCCTGGATCTTCGTTTTTCCGATAAACTGCTCGGAAATACAAAAAGCAGGTTTCGACATTTCGAGGGGCTTTAGGGACTATTTCATCTGTTCAGTGCAAAAAACTTTAATTTATATATTATGTATAGAGATATTATGTATATATATATATATATATATATATATATATATATATATATATGTATAAGAATATGTTGAATGTGGTGGATATATGCAAATTAGATTTTGCTAAGTTATTTTTTGTGACCATTAAAAAACTTGTTGTATGTTCCTTTAAGAAGGGTTTGCTGTTGTGAAATCATGGTTAGCACTGCTTCAAAGAATGTATCAGGTCCAGCTAGTTTATTATCCATTCCCCTTACATTAGGTGTTTTTAGTTTTAGGCTTGGTACACATGGAATGATTTTTATGTCCCAGCAGGCCGTACACCACTAGCGAATGGTTGGCGGGTCGAATCACGGAAGGTCACAGCAAAAACATGCCATGACCAAACGTCCGGTCAGCACTGTCCCACTAAAGCTGGGTACACACAAGGCAGATCTTTGAAAGATGACAGACCGGATCTGCAAGATCAGAGTACACACAGTCCCGAGTGTTCTCCCTATACTGCTTGTTTCCCACAACCGCAGTCGACTCGACTCCCCTATACTTATGTACAAGGAGCCGACCGTGGGTGAGGGAAATTTTCAGCATTTCCAAACGACTACAAGGCCAACCATTCGTTTGTCGTCCTTGTAATTGCTTGAAAAATGTGCTACACACACTAACGAAAAATCACCGATACCGTCGGAACTGACAATGTCGGCGCTTTTTCGTTAGTGTATGTACCCAGCTTTATTTTATGTTTCCTGTCAGCTCTAAATCTGACCCACACTTACCTACTATACATTTACAGTTTACTAAATAAACAAGTTTCCCCAGCAGAGAAGGGTGAGGCCTCATTTATATTCACACCCCTTTTTCCAGCCATTGAGAATGCACTGGTCAATAGTCCACTGTTGACCACAGCAGGGCATAGCAAAAATATGAAAATGATTTTTTTTTTAAAAAAACTCCACTTCTAGCCCCTCCTCCTCTCCTCTGCCCCTGGCTCAGACATGCTCAGCTACATTCTCCATCTGGTTTTCTGTGCATAAGGCAGTGGCAAGTTCTGCAAGTGTTTGGTGGGAGGGTTGGTAGTGCTGTGCTACAAATTGGATATAGTCATAAACAGAAGATGGATAGACCCAATGACATGATCTATTGGGAATGTGGGTATGGATAGTGCAAATCAGTGTTTCCTCATATTTGTGGTGTCCACAAGGTCACCCCTGGACCAAGTATCCAGTTTGTAAATATAGTAAGAATATTTAAAGGGCATGTCCACCCTTAAAAATTATTTTTGATATGATGCTTCCCCATGTCTGGTAGCCCCAACCGCATGGTTAGTATTTTCCAAAAGCCCCCAAACTCTTACTTACCTCCCCGTTCCTCGCCTGCATGCCGGCCCTCTGCTTGCGAGAATCAAGCAGAGGGGCGGGGACCGGCAGTCGCGTCGTGATTGGCTGAGGGCAGCCAATCACGGACGCGGCTGCCGGTCATTCAGTGCAGCGGAGGAAAGAGGAGAGGTAAGTAAGAGTTGGGGGAGCTTTTTGGAAAATACAACCATGCGGTTGGGGCTACCAGACATGGGGAGCAGCATTTAAAAGGGTTTTGTAAGGGGGGAGGATAGGTAGAACGGGAGGAGAGAGGAGGGGGAGGGAGGGGGGAGAAGGGCTGCAGTACGCATGACAAATATCTACCGGAGGCAAGGTAGCAGGCAGAGCCCTGCTAGCCTCCTGGTGGACTGTTTTTGGGACTTTAGGGGGGTCTAACAGAGATGTGGAGCTGGGATGTTTGGAAGGATTTATGGTGTGGTTGGCGGGGGTGGGGGGTGGGTTGTGGAGGTGGGTGTATGTGGGGGGGGGTGGGGGTGGGGGTGGGCCGGAGGTTGGGAGCGATGGGGGGAGTGTGATGTTGTGTGGCGGGGTTGGACATGGAGAGGGTACCTAATTTCTGGACGTGGTGCAGAAAATGGTAGCGCGGATCCGTAGTGACACCCTGGGGGAGGGGGAGGGGGGGGGGGGGAGACGCCTTGGGGGGGGGGAAGAGGGGTGGGGTGGGGGGGACGGGGTGGGGGGGAATGTGAGGTAAGGATTACACTACACTACTGGTGGGGCCATTACTGGGGGGATTATAGTTTTGGGGGTGGACATGCCCTTTAATAGCTTCACCTTTTTTAACTCTTACTGACTGGTTTGCATGCAAAACTGGAGCACATCCTATTTACATTACACCTTGCACTACATTTTACATGTTAAAGGGCAATTATAGTGAGAAAATTGTTTTTTTTTAATTTCTTCTAATGTATCCTATAAGTCATCCCATCCACCAGGGTACCTTTAGTTTCTTTAAATCTACATAGTCCCCGAGATATAAGCCTTTGAATATGCTGTGATTTGTAGGAGCTGCTACACCCATCTTTCACTCAAAGGCACACACCCACACAATCCAAAGCTCCCCTGCAGTACTGTCACACACTCTCTCACCCACACTATATGTACCATGTGCAACATATAGTCAAATGCTGTAGTGCTAAACACAATCAATAAACCATTAACCCAGCATATGAGCATAACACACTATAAAACAGCCCCTCCCCCCAAAAAAATCTTATATACATACAAAACCAGTGACTCAAATGGAACACTAATACAGTATATATAATACAGTAATACAGACTATATACCAAACAAGACATACAGTGCAATTATGAAATATATAGACTAAAGCAACTAAAATGTAAAAGGACAACAAGCAGTGTCACTGTGTTGTGAAGGTCTCATACAAGCTGCTGTTACACTGACTCTTCAGTGATTATGATCTCAGCTAAGCAGGGCGAGAGATATGAACTTTAGGTAAAAAGTAAATAACAATAGCAAAGTTAGAGAACAGGCAGAGTTCAGTAACTTGCTTGTAAAGAATCTCAGCAGTACTTGTCCTCTCTCCCCCTTCTGCCCCTCCCTTCAGCATATTGCTACTTTATCCACACTTTGATTGCAGTCTAGCTCTGGAAGGGAGGGGTCAACAGGATGTCAGAACTTCATTTAAAGTCCTTTCAACTGACAATGCTCGGACTCTGTATACAGCCCGTCACTGCTTGAGGGGGAGTAGACAGAGAGGGGAGGGGGACTACACAGCTTGGTACAAACTTCTGCCAGTGTGAAGAAACGAAGCCACACAGAAACATGAAAGTAAGGCAGCTTATACTAAGTGATCTATACATTGTATACAGACAAAGTTTTTTGTCTGTATAGTTTTTTGCCCTTTAATTCTAGCTTGACAGTTGATTTAGGGCTAGGCCACACTGCCGTGTTCTGATTGCATGTTAAAAAGCGCCCGGTAGTGTTGGCCAATTAGTAACAGGGATAGCCGTGTAAGCAGGCACGCACGTCAGCATGGCCTCAGCCTTAGTGTTAGGAAATTTCCGTTTACCCAGCCATCTAGCCATGATCACTATTACCATAAATCAATGTCATTTACTTATATTTTATATTTTTAATTTTTTTTTCAGGCAGGGAGTTGAACAAATTTTCTCAGAAATAAAGGAAGAATTTGCCCATATTTGCAAGTTAACAAGGAGACAGACCATTCAGCTCGGCACACTATACTCCAAGAAAGGAAATACAAGTAGGTCTTACTGTGGTCGTAAAATGCTCTGAAATCCATGTGTACAGTGAGTGTATTATACAGGGGTGCCCAATATGTAACCTGCATCCTGATTGAGCTCCTGGTGGGTGGGGTTCAGCAAATTCGAGGCAGGCAGATGGAGTCAAACAATACTAGGGGTAAATCAAGAGTGGAGGTAAATTTGCCAGATTCTGTTTGTCTAATATATGAGCATACCCTTTCAAGATCAGAAAAACATCTGCCCGTGCATGGGGACCTTAACTAGCTTCAGAAAATATAGGGGGTTCGGGGGTGGGGTGGGGGTGGCTTTTTACACAGCTCGTCTTGTGCCTGTCACAGAGACTCAGAGACAGGACAGACAAGAAACTGTAAATTAACAAGTCTTTAACTTAAGATCTAGAGAAGCTAGAAGGATAATCCTAGATTTGTTTAAAAAGGTATGAGAGGGCTCCTGAATACTTTTGATACTTGTTTGGAGACCACAGCCACCCTTTAATAAGTATCGCCCTTACACTCACAGACATGGACTACATTATATTGTTTCTGCTTCTTTGCAGACGCACCTCTCCAGTTTTCCATGCCAATTCAATGCACAGATGAACCAAGCGAGGAAGGACAAACCATCCTGAACCAAAAGGGTAAAAACGATGAAGCTTCAGACTTGGCTTTTGAATCTATTATACCCCAGAACCTGGGAGCAGATGACGAAGAGATTATTTCACTGGAATCTTTGTCTAAACTAAGCGTCAAATTCCCACCAATGGATGATGGCTCCGATTTCTTAAAAAGTGCCCCCGAAAAACTGCCATTTCTGGGTCCAGTATTAACTCAGACTACACACACTAATCCATTATATCCTGATACCGCACTTCTTGGAAAGAACTTCTGCCCTGCGCCACCCAACCCAATAGATACACACTGCTTACCAGATATTTCCTGTAACTTGGAATATAGAAAACAACCAAATGTAGGAAATGGCTATAGTACCAGTGATTTACATTCCAGCAATGACAGTGACCTTCTTCAGGCTATGGGAAGCCCAGTTAGGAAATATCCAAATACTTTCTTTAATAAAGAGATACCAGATGGGAATGAATTTGTAGAAACCACAGAAAGGGCAGTGCGAGGACCACAACAGGTAAATTACTTGTTTTCACACAAAGTAGAGTTAATTAAAGGGTATGTCCACCCCTAAAAAAAATCTTGTGACTCTGGAAACCCTCCTATAACCTTGACCTCACATGGTCCAGACACTTCAAATCGGCAGCTAAATATACTTACCAGCCCTCGTTCCCACGGCTGCCTTCTGCTTGTCTTCCGTGCCATTTCCCTGCATGGAAGCAAGCAGAAAGGAGCCGAAATGGCAGCTTCAGCAGTGATTGGCTGAGATGCGATGTCTACTGCAATTAGAAAACATCTGATTGGTGGATGCAGGTTAATAGCTCAGCAACTTTTGCACCTCTAATGCTGGCCATACACTGAACTGATATTATGCTGGTTCAACATTCAATCTGACATGAACGTTTAATCTGTCGGTGCATTGGTTCCTGTAAAATTTACTGGGCAGATTATGATTTGCGATGGACGTTATGTAGCATTGGTCGCTGGTTGTGCCAGGAGGCTTTTTAAATGTTGCTGGAGGTAAGTTTGCAGTGTATGTCCAGCTTTATCACATAGCTTCATATAATATTTGATATAGACAAAAAGCTTTCCCTCTCCTGTCATTCCTCACTAGTAGTTCCACATGAATCATCTTAAAAATACTTTTCTTTGCACCTGTTTGTTTTGCTTCTGTATGGGTTCATAGAGGATGTGCAATCATTGTGGATCTAGATTGTCACATTGGGCTGCTAAGTGGCAGATGAAATTCAATGTTGATAAATGTAAGGTGATGCATTTTGGACTCAAAAGTCCTTGTGCTGCTTATACTATAAATGGCTCTGTGTTAAGTGAATCCCTGTTGGAAAGGGATCTTGGAGTTTTGGTGGATAACAAAAGGTAGCAAGCAGTGCCAGACGGCAACAGCCAGAGCCAGCATGGTATTGTCTTGTATAAAGAGAGGTATGGATTCAAGGGAGGAAAATGTTATTCTCCCTCTTTACAAAGCATTGGTAAGGCCTCATTTGGAATATGCAGTGCAATTTTGGAACCCTGTGTACAAAAAGGACATCTTTGAAACAGAAAGGTTTCAGAAAAGTCCAACTAAATGAATAAGGGGATTGGGGGAGCTTGAATATGAAGTTAGATTGGATAAGTTACAATTATGGACGCTGGAGAAAAGGCGTTTGCGTGGGGATATGATTACTGTGTATAAATACATTAACGGGCCATACAATAAACTATCTGGGGCATTGTTCACCAATAGAACATGTCAGAGAACACGTGGACATCCCTTAAGACTTGAAGAAAAAAGGTTTAGGCTTCAAATTCGGAAAGGGTTTTTCACTGTGAGAACGGTAAAGCTATGGAACTGTCTTCCAGTGGACGTTGTTATGGCAGGGACATTGGTCAGTTTAAAAAAAAATCTGGATGAGTTTCTGCAAACAAACGGAGATGCAATATCCTGGGCTAACGAGAAAATCACTCTAACCTATGTACTAACGTGTTAGGGAAGGTTTTGCATTGCTTGCACCATGTCGCAATGTTTTTTTTCTTTGCGCAGTGCAAATCGATGCAATAAATTTTGCACCGGCTTTTGCGCTAGTTTTTTGCTCGTCAATTAAAGCCTCTTCAATGGTGTCTTTAAAATATGCGCAAAAGGTCGCAACATACCAATGTATTACCGGTCGCAAATTGGTTAATACATTGCGGAAACGAGTGCAAGTAGGTTGCAATAGCGAAATATATTGCATCTCCCCCAAGGAATGTTACAAGTTACTGGTATTGATATATAAAGTAAAGTTGATCGAGGGAAATTTCCGATTGTCAGGAAGGAATTTTTTTTCACATTCATAAATTTGGTGTTTTGGTTTTTTTTTCCTTCCTCAACAGTTAGACAGGAAATGAGGATATTGCTAGATGGGTTGGACTGGATGGACGTATGTTTTTATTCAACCTCAAATACTGTACTGTACTATACTATACATTGCTATACTATATACTCCATGTGTAATCCTTAAAACCTTGCAGCATATCAGGCTTAAAAAAAATTATGAGTAGACTGAAATACCTTGCTCTGGTCAAAACCCAACCATTGTGTTGTAAGTTGAAGCACACTGATCATGCCTGTGGCAGTGGAGGAGAAAAGAGCATGGAACTGATTGTATGGCTTAACTTCACCCAGGTTTAGTTAATGTAAAAGGTTTCTTACAAGTCTGTCTTTAGGTGATTTACTTAAAGGGCATGTCCAACCTGGAAATCAACTTTTTATGTAAGGTAGGTAGCAGCTGCCCACCCCAACTGCCGTAATCTATTTTAAAATATGCTCAGATCTTTACTTACAGCCCCTTCTCTCCCACAACGTCTCCTATCCAGCTAAGCAGGGGCTGGTTCGCCATCTTTGATTGGCTAAGACGCAGCCAATCACAGACACTGCGGGAGAGAATGCTCTGTAAGTAACGATCGGAGCATTTTTTTTTAGAAATATAATGGCGGTTGGGGTTTGGCAGCTGTTACTTACCTTATGTGAAGAAGGATTCACACTAGGTGCCACGGCCTCAGAGGATAGATCTGGATGGAGGGGGGAAGGGCTCTCCTGCGCATGCCTCAGACCTTGATCAGGTTGAGGCAGAAACAGGCACTAGATGAGTCCCTGACAGCTTCTACACTGCAGTTTGTTGGACTTAGAAAAGGCATAGCAGGAGAACCATTTGGAGCAGTGATGTAAGGTAAGGATTTTTTTTAAACTACAGAGTGTGGCCAGTATGGGGTAAATTTCAGTTTTGGGGGTGGACATGCCCTTTAAAAAATCTATTAAAGGTTAGTCTACACCAGAGGAAATACTTACCATACTCACCCCATACCACAAGACTGCAGTACTTACCCAGCTGAAGACAAATCTTCAGATCAATGTTCATTGCCCCCTTCTGTAAAGGTGGACACCTCCTATTTTAGCTTTACAAGCTCTTTCATAAGCTGACACATGGTCAGAAGAGGCAGCTCCGGGGGATGACGTCAGTCATTCATTGTGACAAAATCCATCATCTGTTATAGCCATGACTGACTGCTGCTACCTGGAAGTACCAGGAAGAAGACAGAAGGGAGCAACAACCTTGGACTAAGGATCTTCTTTAAGGAACATCCTGCAGATTTGCAACTATCGCAATACAATGGTAAATTAAAATGTAAACAAAAAAATTGGATGTGCACTAGGCTTCTAATTTTTGTATGTATTGCAAGTATCGCAGTCTTGGGGTTTCGATGAGTAACTTCAGTATATATTTAGCATGAGGGCTTGACTTGCCATTTAACTTTTTGTATCATGAAACATCATTTCATGCTTGTAATGTTTATGCAAAGCCTGCTGGGCGAAGACAGCAGGACAAGCACCCTGGAAAATTAGTATCTGTGGTTAACAGTTTAAAGCCTTTTTCTTGTTAGTAATTTGCACAAAGAGAAATTTTTTTTTTCTAAATGCTTTATAGTAGACATCAAAAGTATTTTAAAATTGCTGGAAGCCAACTAACCTGCACTGGTAAACACCCCTATAATTCAGCTTTTACCTTTATCAATTCTAGTCACATGTACAGTATTTGGTTGGCCGAACTGCCCTGACCTGAGCGACCAGTGGAAAAAAGGTCCTCCTGTCCCTATTCAGCCAATGATATTTCTTGTCATGGCTCGTTTTGTTTTGGGCCTTATGGCTGTAGACATCAGTGCACTAGAGACCGATTACAGTAGATAATCATTAATATTGATTATCTACAGTAGATAATCATTAGTATAAATAATATTAATATGATCATCATACAGATTTAGATATTTGCATGAAAAAACATGTCAGTGTAAATCCAGCATTTTATAAAGAACAGAAATGAATCACAAAATCAAGAACTTTTTTGCTGCTACAAACATTCGTGTTTCATGTGTAGGTACAGAAAGAGATCCCAAGCGTATGCGTGTTTTCTGCCATAACTGATTTAGATTGCAAATAAGAGTCATTATCCAGAGTCCTCCATGATGTTGCTCCGTTTTACTTCGTCCGATAGAGACATTTACTTAGTTCATGTTAACTAACTGGAAGCATCTCTCTTATGAGGTCCCAGATACTAGCAGGTTGACATGTCCAACCCATAATTTGGGGGGTAATCTGATTTGGGATCTGAGATCAACTAATGGTTGTACAGTGGATATTTTTAGTTTTTCTGTTAATTGTAATAAATGGTATGATTTCTCTTAAATAAAGATCAATGGTGCTGCTTCTTAGGTGATCTTATACTTGATTGACTACAAAAGCACCTGCCCAGTTCCTCTTCTGTATAAATGCTTTTTGTTTCTGCTTGTGCGCCGACGGTTCAGTAGATGGCAGCCTGCATTGTCTGTTTTCTTTTCATACCAGAACATAAGAAACAGCTGGTGTGTGATTGCAAGTTGATGGGAAAGTAGGCAGCTTTAAAAAAAATGCAAGTGAATTGGTGTTGAGCTGTCAAAAGGCACAGGGCAGAAGGTTAGATAATTGACTTTCACACCAGGGTGAAGGGGGAGATCTTGAAATGACTTTGGTTTTTTTGAGTTTCAGGATCAGATGTGGAATTAAAAAAAAAAAAATCTGCTGTTATTTTTTTTTTTCTCCCTCTCTCTTAAAGTTTACAAATTGCCAGCCAACGGAAAAGTGAGAAAGTAGATGGTAAATTGTCCAGCGATGAAACTGACATTATTGGTGTTTAGGCTGTATGCATCAATGGGATGTTCTACTCACTTGTACCTTGTGCCTGAAACATGTTTAGTTTAAAGGGTATCTCCACGGCAAAGGTGTACTTACCCTTTTTCACTGTAATTGAAGAACAGGAGGTTTGCACCGGAAGGAAATAAAATCAATCTTGGTGCCAAATGGACTAATTTGTGTATCAGCATTGTATGTATTAATACACATTATGTTCATATTTATGGTTCTACATAGGTGTCCAGTTCTCTAATATAAACACCCCGAGTAGATCCCAAGGTTTTTATATACCACAATACCCTATGCTCATATGGTTTTAATGCACATTTATCAGACCGTAAATAAAATGCCATATGTACACTTTCTATTAAAACTGTGTCATGGAATATCCCCTAATCCGTTTAAAGGGCAAGTATAGTGAGAAAATTGTTTTTTTTTAATTTCTTCTAATGTATCCTATAAGTCATCCCATCCACCAGGGTACCTTTAGTTTCTTTAAATTCTACATAGTCCCCGAGATATAAGCCTTTGAATATGCTGTGATTTGTAGGAGCTGCTACACCTCATCTGTCACTCAAAGGCACACACCCACACAATCCAAAGCTCCCCTGCAGTACTGTCACACACTCTCTCACCCACACTATATGTACCATGTGCAACATATAGTCAAATGCTGTAGTGCTAAACACAATAAACCATTAACCCAGCAATATGAGCATAACACACTATAAAACAGCCCCTCCCCCCAAAAAAATCTTATATACATACAAAACCAGTGACTCAAATGGAACACTAATACAGTATATATAATACAGTAATACAGACTATATACCAAACAAGACACACAGTGCAATCTATGAAATATATAGACTAAAGCAACTGAAATGTAACAGGACAACAAGCAGTGTCACTGTGTTTGTGAAGGTATCACTACAAGCTGCTGTTACACTGACTCTCTCTTCAGTGATTATGATCTCAGCTAAGCAGGGGGAGAGATATGAACTTTAGGTAAAAAGTAAATAACAATTAGCAAAGTTAGAGAACAGGCAGAGTTCAGTAACTTACTTGTAAAGAATCTCAGCACCACTTGTCCTCCTCTCTCCCCCCTCTGCCCCTCCCTTCAGCATATTGCTACTTTATTCCACACTTTGATTGCTTGCAGTCTAGCTCTGGAAGGGAGGGGTCAACAGGATGTCAGCACTTCATTTAAAGTCCTTTCAACTGACAATGCTCGGACTCTGTATACAGCCCGTCACTGCTTGAGGGGGAGTAGACAGAGAGGGGAGGGGGACTACACAGCTTGGTACAAACTTCTGCCAGTGTGAAGAAACGAAGCCACACAGAAACATCAAAGTAAGGCAGCTTATACTAAGTGATCTATACATTGTATACAGACAAAGTTTTTTTTTCACTATAGTTGCCCTTTAAAAGCTAAGGCAGGAAGGTTGTAGAACTTTTCATCAAAACTCTTCTATGTATTCAATAAGTGAAATATGGAGGGCCAGGCACCTGTTTATTTCATGGTTATTTCCAATTCAATATTGTGTTTGAAATTCATTTAATCGTCTTTAATTCATTTACTTTTAACTTTTTTATATATATGTTGTGTATATTTTATTGGCTGGGATACATGTATGGTGTCCTCGAGTCTACCAAAGAAACAGAATAGTTCAGACCTGTAACAAAGAACATTCACTATAACGACAGCAGTTCTGGCAACATTTGGTGGGCAAAACCATTTAAATAGACTGTTTGGTTTAAACATTGACCCTTTTGACCCTTTCCTGATTCCAGAGGGGAAATCTTTAACTTTGGGGTTCAGTGGTTCTATTGGTTACACATGATAAAAGCCTTTAAGATACATTTAATCTTTTTCCAACTTAAACCCTTCAAGCAAATCTACTTTTACACGTGAATGTCCCTCGAATTTGTTTAAATATCAGTGTCACAAACAAATGGACTATTTTATGTGCTTGGGAAGCAAGAGTTTAATAACAGATTACAGTAATCATTCTGGAGCCCATTTGTGTAATGATCAGTCCCTTCTGTTAAGCGATGGAAGTGGTTAAAGTTACTGAGGAAGGATAGGATGTTTTTAAGAGACCACAGATGTTACTCGTTTACATGCATAACAGGCATCATTTTTACTTAAAACTTGCTGTTCTTTTATATGAACAACTGTTATTGCATCAGTACCTTGCACAGCAATTTCACATGATCTGACAGCTGTTAAGTGTTGGGTTTGCATTAGATAATAAATGTAGCAGTTCAGGCTCCCATTACAGGGGGGATCACCAGTCCTAAACTTTATATGTTATTAGACTTCAGTTATCCTTTAATAAGACATTCGTTTCTTTATCATTTTGATCAGTTTGTCTGAAAAGCGACCAGAAACATAGACATATTTCCATCAATACAGAGAGCAGATAGTCTTGTAAAGCTCCTTTCTGCCTAAAAAGCTGCTCAGGATCGAAGGTGCTTAGTACCACCATAGTTTGTACCATCAGGTGCACCATGAGCCTGGTGTATATTAACTGCAGAACTTTAGGCCTGCGCCAAAATAATGATTGTGCCGAGTTTCTCTATGGTCTCCAGACTACCAATGGGTTTATTGAATGCAGTCTGGCAGGCCGAAGATTTCCATAAAAGGGATGTTAGACAATTGTTGCACAGATTTATTCAGTTGTGGGAATTATTAAGGAAATTACTTTAAGAATAATAAAGTGTTTGTAACCACCTCTGCCAATTATAAGGACCCAGGATGAGTTAACTGCTAGGCCCTCACCCCTGGGTTTGCCTTTAATAGCTTGTAATATTTACATGGTTCAGTCCAGCTCCACTCACTGCCAGGACCTGACCAAGTACACAATGGGTCTACTGTGCTGCTATTAGAAGCAAAATCCATGTGGTGTAATACATCACTGCTGGCTTCTAGTAACTATATAAATCCTGTGTCCTAGTTGGATAATCTGTCATGGTCTATTCTCCTGCATTTCACATCTAGAATGGGAATTAGGTCCATTTTCTGTACGTCAGGCACAAATACAGAGAGAACCATGACTACTTCCAATGCATCAATGTTATGCATCATTTCTCCCACTAGCGATCCTTTATTGTAGTATTATCATTTCTCCCACTAGCGATCCTTTATTGTAGTATTATCATTTCTCCCACTAGCGATCCTTTATTGTGTTATTATCATTTCTCCCACTAGTGTTCCTTTATTGTGTTATTATTATCATTTCTCCCACTAGCGATCCTTTATTGTATTATTATCATTTCTCCCACTAGCGATCCTTTATTGTAGTATTATCATTTCTCCCACTAGCGATCCTTTATTGTAGTATTATCATTTCTCCCACTAGCGATCCTTTATTGTAGTATTATCATTTCTCCCACTAGCGATCCTTTATTGTATTATTATTATCATTTCTCCCACTAGCGATCCTTTATTGTATTATTATCATTTCCATAACTAGCGACCCTTTATTGTATTATTATCATTTCTCCCACTAGTGATCCTTTATTGTATTATTGTTGTTTCTATAACTAGCGATCCTTTATTGTATTATTATTATTATCACTAGCGATCCTTTATTGTATTACTATTATTATTATTGTTTCTCCCACTACCGATCCTTTATTGTATTGTTATTATAGGTATTATTATCGTTTCTATAACTAACGATCCTTTATTGTATTGTTATTATTAGAGATGGTCGAATTATTGAAAGTTCGGTCCGTTTTCGAACTTTCGAACTATTTTAAAAGTTCGAAAGTTCGAAAACGGACCCATTAAAGTCTATGGGAGGCAAATAGTTCGAAAAGTTCGAGTCAAATACAACTGAAATATTAATGGTAACTTAATGTAAATGGCTGTGGGACCTGGGAAATGGTCTGGGGAGCATGTTCCAATATCCAGGACTTTCGTAAAATCGATTTTATTCTCACGCGCGCTACTTTCGAGCTTTCGCGTTCGAACGTTCGAGGTAACATGGACATTTTACTCGCAGATTCGATACTCGCGTATAGGCTGTAATGGAGACTTTACTCGCAGATTCGATGTTCGCGCCTAGATACCATGTACATTTTACTCGCGGATTCGAACATTCGATAAATCATCGAAAGTCCGGGAAATATCGAAAGTCCGCGTCCGAGATAGTTCGAGAAGTCCGGGTCCGTTCGAACTCGAACAGTTCGGCTCGAACTCGGGTTCGAGTTCGAGTTCTATGCCATCCCTAGTTATTATAGGTATTATTATTGTTTCTATAACTAACGACCCTTTATTGTGTTGTTATTATAGGTATCAGTATTATGATTATTAATCATTGTATTTTCATGCACAGTGACCATGATTTCTGTTTTCTTACAGGCAGTTTGGAAACCTTTTCAGCATCCAGACAACGACCTCTTAGTCCCAGGTTCTGCCAATTGGGATGAGAATAACCCTGATGTTTGTGCTTTTTGTAGGGCTGTTTTCCCCTCCACCACGACCACCCCAGAAGACTTTCTCAGACATCTTAATTCTCACTTTTAGGGTGCGCCCCCCTAGAGCATGGATGTCAAACTTGCCGCCCTCCAGATGTTTGAAAATTACATCTCCAAGCAATCCCTGGCTGCATACCGTCTTCAAAAATCTGGAGGGTCCTTCCCAAGGACATATTATGTTAAAATTATGGTGGGTTCCAGGGTAGACGCATTTTAACTAATAGTAGGTTTACAGTTTATATTGATAATATTCATGTTATTTGTCTTTACTGTATAATTTTCATGTTTTTTTTAAATTTAGAAATAGCTGTGGTTTGGGGATACAAATGTTTTTATATATTTCTAGAATAGAACCAGATATCATTACTACAACTAAAAGGGCGGAGAATACAGATTAATGTGTGTATATTTATCTATACGGGCAGAGAATACAGATTGGTGTGTGTATATTTATCTATATGGACAGGGAATACAGATTGATGTGTGTATTTATACGGATGGGGAATACAGATTGATGTGTGTATATTTACACGGATGGGGAATACACATTGATGTGTGTATATTTATCTATACGGGCGGAGAATACAGATTTATGTGTGTATATTTACACGGATGGAGAATACACATTGATGTGTGTATATTTATCAATACGGGCGGAGAATACAGATTAATGTGTGTATATTTATCTACACGGGCGGAGAATACAGATTGATGTGTGTATATTTACATGGACGGGGAATACAGATTGATGTGTGTATTTACACAGACGGGGAATACAGATTGATGTGTGTATATTTACACGGATGGGGAATACACATTGATGTGTGTATATTTATCTATACGGGCGGAGAATACAGATTAATGTGTGTATATTTATCTACACGGGCAGAGAATACAGATTGATGTATGTATATTTACACGGACGGGGAATACAGATTGATGTGTGTATATTTATCTATACGGACGGGGAATGCAGATTGATGTGTGTATATTTATCTACACGGGCGGAGAATACAGATTGATGTGTGTATATTTATCTATACGGACGGGGAATACAGATTGATGTGTGTATATTTATCTACACGGACGGGGCGGAGGGAATTACAGATTTGATGTGTTATTATTTATTACAGGAGGGGAAATCAGATGATGTGGCTATTATTGACGGGCGGAGAATACAGATTGATGTGTGTATATTTATCTATACGGACAGGGAATACAGATTGTGTGTATATTTATCTACACGGACAGGGAATACAGATTGATGTGTGTATATTTATCTACACGGACAGGGAATACTGATTGATGTGTGTATATTTATCTACACGGACGTGGAATACAGATTGATGTGTGTATATTTATCTACACGGACGTGGAATACAGATTGATGTGTGTATATTTATCTATACAGACGGGGAATACGGATTGATGTGTGTATATTTATCTACACAAGAGGAGAATAAGATGATGTTGGTATATGGATATACACAGAGGATGAATAACGATTGATGTGTGTATATTTATCTACACAAGAGGAGAATACAGATTGATGTGTGTATATTTATCGACATGGGCGGAGAATACAGATTGATGTGTGTATATTTATCAACACAAACATTGGGAATACACTTACCATACAATTTTATTTTTGAATACTGAACATTTCTGCTTTATACATCTAATCTTTTCCCAGACACTGGTTATTATTTTATTTTGAATGTTCCCGTCTTTGATCTGTGTGTGTTTATTTATGTGCACACACTAGGTTTAAAAAAATGAATATAAAATTGACATACATGTTTGATGTATCTGAATATAAGACAACATTGTTTATTATAATCCCTAACAGAAATATATACATGTACACACAACATTTACATATACACAGAAAGTCTGTTGATATTTGAGAATGTTTTCATGCTATTGGGAATATTGATTAGGGAGCTGTGGGCCCATCAGAAAATAGATATCCTGGACCACATTTTCTTTCTCGCTCTTCTCTCCATTCCGTTCTTTTCTCCAGACTCCACCAATATATTTTTTCCCTACTTCCTCTTTCTCCCTTATCAAACAATCTACTTATTGTGGGTAAGTACAGCCACTCAGCTGTTTCTCATGGGATGGTCCCTGGTGAAAGTAGGAATTCACTGGTCCCTCCAACATGCTCCAAACAGTAGGTTCTCAGGTGTGTTCAAACCTTTTTATATCTTTATAGATACATTCATTTCTTTTAAACAAATTAGATTGTCCTAATGGAAACAAGAGAAATATTCTGCTTTTCATTACTTATTAATATGAAACTGCACCATGTTTATTGATGATAAAAAACATTTTCTTTTTTTTTAAATGCTAAATTAATAAACGTGTAGATTGCTGTAAGGAAAGAGAAATGCAATGTAAAATATATATGTATATTTTTATATAATAGGCATGAACATGGTTACATAATGATTAATATGGACAGTCAGGTCTGTATGTTTATATGTTAATTCTAGCAGCAGTTTTAAAAATGTTTTTGTTAATCTGCATAATTTTAAAATCAGTCAAGTGTCCTCATTTTGTTTAAAATGTATAAAAGAAGATAAGCGGAACTTTTGGGAAAGTTCTATTCAATGTGAAAGGGGCTGCAAAATATTTTTGCATATTTATAACTTCCCGTATTTAAAGCGCACACCTCGCATTAAAATGGATTGCAGAAAGATCCAAACATTTTACACTAAATAAAGCTTCTTTCAAAATTGTTTTTAGAATGTTTTTATTTCCCCTGTCAATTAGAAAAATTAAAAAAAAAAATTCTGCTTTCTACCTACTGTCTCTTGATGGAACAAACATATTACCTTTATACCTGTTATTACAAATGTCTTTTCTTTATTATATCCTGTGTGAATATTCTTCAGTGATACTCTGGTGCCCAAGACATAATTTTACTGCTGTAGAATGGACCAGTCAATGGTGTGACACTAGCAAGCAGCCTGCCATGGATTTGTTAATGCGTGCTTGTGCTTAGAAGCAGATGGATTCTCAGCCATGCAAGCTAAGGGTAACTGGTGATATACAGTGCAGAAAAATTATCATAACTTTTTATGTAAGGAAATCCTAAAATGGGAGACTCACGTTTTTCGCGTGGCTCTGATTTTTAAAAGGGAACACAGACACAGATTAAACCAATATTGCTATTAAGGAGATGAAGATTTTTTTTATTTATTGAGAATAACAAAGCAATGAAAAGAAAACATTTATATTATTCAGATCTTTTCAATGATACATTTCTACCGCAAGTTATTTGACAGAACTTGACAGGGTGTTAGTTGAATGGCCAAGGTTTGTATCTTGGGGTTGTACCGACTGGATTGGTCTCTTGGTCCCTGTCATCAATTCATGAGTTTTTTATTCGAAGTGGAGCAGTGGCAGTTCCTGTCTGAATTTCTATTGTTAAACATTGGTGTGGGATCCATTACAAGAGACTCTGCTAATTATAACATATAATAAGGTACGATACATTTAGCAGGTAAAATATTTAACACCTCCCACTTGTAATCCGAATAACTTTTCTTTCTATGTGGATCCTACTCAGAGATTTAGCACTTAGAGCAATCCAGTCACTTCCTCTTTGGTGCGCTTAACACGTGGGAGGTCAAGGGTGTTAGTGCTGAATGGAGATTTAGCCTACAGGAGCTGGAGATAAAGTAAAGTAGGAATAGCAATTCATATCCCACCTAATTGCAGCTAAGGGTCCTCGCTTCATCTGCTAGCTCAGAGAGCTCACACGCAATGCTAAGGAGCCGTGCCAAAATTCATTCAGTCATTACCCACGATATCTCCTTCACGGAAGTGGCTGACTGTTGCGGAAGTGGTACTGTAAATAACTATAATGATTTCTGGGTTTGAGGAAGGTTGGAGGAAAAGGTAAATTTAGATTTGTGTTCTGGGTGTGGATATGCCTTTTAAAGTCTCCCTGGAAGCTCCTCCAAATTATTAACTCATGTTGATTGGGTAATTTTCTCTCTCTGTGCAGGACATGTTTTAGTCACCCACAGCACCCAAAACTGGGTGGAGCCACCAGGGGACTATTAAAGACACTGCCAATATTTTGGCACAACCACCCACTTGGGTTTACTGAAATACACAAGATCAGCTGTGATTTACATTTATCTTTGAGGGACGATTGTTTTCCAGTGGCCATTAAAAACTTACATATACCTTAAGACAAAAGATAAAATCTAAAATAACCTTCATTGATTGTATATTGTTATATATATAATGTATGTATTATGGTTACACTGTGTAGCTCTAGCAATTCTGTCTGTAATTATACTGGAAGTCGGTCCTACTGTCCTGGATCTGCCCGCCATGTCACTGAATGAGAACTTTAAAGCTGCGTCTTATATTTGTTAGTATTGCTCAGTCAGGTTAGAAAGAGGTCAGCCAGTTGTAACTTGACGGGTTTGTTGAGCTGGGAAAGAGAACTTACTAATCATATGCTAATTTGTTTGTGACCCACAAGGCAGAAACACTTACTGGATGCTGTGACCCTTGGGTTTGCAATAGTTTGAGAGCAATAATTCAATAATTACTTAATATTCTGGGCCAGTCCAAATTCTGGCTGTGTCTGGGGCGTGGCCTGTGGGAAGCTTGTCTTTTCATTGGCCAACTCCAGACTCAGGGAGGGGCAGACCATGCCATAAAGTATAGCTTTAAAACTTTTGCAAACCCAACTTGAACTCACCCTGGGTGCTTTAATAGGCGGGAGGAGGGGTATGTTTATATGAAGTTGTCCTTTAAATCCAAGATGACTTCTTCACTAATAGGAATTTGAGAATCCATTATGGTTTGTTTTAATTTAAACCTTTAATTTAATTTTTGACGTGCTAACAGAATGCAGTGACATCAGCAAACCAAGACAATGCAGTGGATTTCAGAGGTGAGAGACGCAGGTAACAGTTACAAATCATGAAATCCGTTCAGGCTTTTATTGTAAAGGGCCCGTTAATCTTTTTATTTAATTTATTGAGAATTTCCAGCGGAAGGTGGAACAAAACATCTCAGTAATACAGTTTTCCTTGTTTTCTATCTGCTGAACCAGGTAAAGTCATAATGAATGCAATATTGGTGTAAATTGGATTTTCATCGATGCATATGGATGTGTTTGAAATGATGAGTATGAATATGCTGCTTTGGTTGTTTTTCCCTTGAGTTAATGTCTAATGCAGTTACATTCTCATAAATAGATATGATTTCATTCATTCTGAATATGACAATAGAACTCCGTTACTTCTTCTGCTTCGATCTAATACCAATAACTGCAGGAACCTGGCCTGTTCATTTTGCAATTGGAAGTGGACCAATAAATAAATGGCTAAGCATTGTGGGAACATCAGAAGGTGCAACATATAGTGTTCGCCCTGCGTTAGTTTGTTAAATCCTCCTAGAGGCTAAATACGCCAATAAAATGAATATCTATCTAGTTTTCTGTTCATTGTGGAACATTGTGTGACTTGGTTAGAAGATTATTTAACAACTCAAGCAAAGGAAAATCAAGTGCTAAAACAAGTCATGATGTTTGCTCTGTGATCCATAAAAGGACAATTTTAAACATCTGTTAACTATGTCAATTTCTGGGGGGTGCAGTATAGGTGCAAAGGTACAGCCTTCCTTTAATGTGACAGATGGACAAAGATGCAATAAAGGCCGTTATCAGCAAAATAAGTGCAAAAGCCATGCTACCTGATGTAATATCAGGTTAGCGTGGGCTTTATACTAAAGCAGCAGAGTCAGTGACTTTTCTATCAAAAGAGCTGGGCCTTAATGCTGTTTTGCACTATTATGTAGAATAAAACTCCCCTGAATTGAGACAGTAAGGCCTAGGCCCCACTATGACGCACAGAAAAAAATGGTGGTCGCATTTGCTCTGAAATAGGCTCGGAGCACAGCGCATTTAGAGGGGCCGCTCCCATAAGCGCAGATTGAATTGCGCTAGTGAGGTCATAAATTTCCTAAAACCATCGTGGCCATTCATTTTGAGTTTGACTTTTGACCACAAAATAAATGGGCCAAAATGTAACGTTGCAGAAACATTAGGATATAATACCACTACAGCTAGAGATATCAGATTGAATTATCATTGCATTTACCTAATATCTACAGTATTTGATTTACGGCCTGCATAACCAAACCTTATAGGATTTGTTCGAACCCCCAATGTTAAGGAGCCAAAAAGAGTTTTATATTCATTCAAACTGCAGGTTTTCTTATATTCTATATTTCCTTAAATTCTATAGTTCGAGGATTTTTACATTTCCCTGAAACAAACCATCTCCTTCTGCCCGCACGCTCATCCTAGCCTTCCTATTTCTAGATTAGAAAGTAGGGATAAACTAGTGAAGCTGACACCAGTCCCACACCTTAAGATGCTTATTATTTTGTCAGAATGTGGATGTAAAGCCATGCACAGCCTGTAGCTCTCTCTCTCTCTCCGGAGTCATGGACAGCTGCTTGTAGATAATTACACTGTCACTGCTTGTTATATTAGAGAGGAAAACAGCGTTCTGACAGATTCCAAGACTCTCCGTATTATTACAATTTTTTACATTATTACTTGTCATTAGAATATCTGTTACCATTGACTTTCCTATTGATATTGTACCCATGCAATTTCAGAGCACTGCATCTAATTAAAATTAAAGCAACATAAATAACACTGCCAGCTAGGCAATATAATCAGCAATTTTATCACCCTGATCTTAGAAACGTTTCACCACATAGATATATGTATATATAGATATATTTATATTATACCATATAACTTATATGGTATAAAGGAAATTGGTTCATATTTTAAGATCAACCTGTAACAAACCAGATGATAAGAATGTTCAGAACCTTGTCCAATGCTGTAGCCAATCAAGGGATTGGAACACAGAGCCAAGTCGCAACATAAATAGACACGACAGCAAAATGAGCAAACACTTCAACAGAATCTATCAGAGAATTTCTGTCGTTGGGAAATCTTGAGTTCTAAACAACTGAAAATTTTGATTGATGGATTTCTAAATGGGTAATTCTGGTCCTTTTAATAGACTAGTGTTTAGTCCTTTTAAAGGGTAGATACACTGAAAAATAAAATAAAAATACTCATCTTAATCTATAAATGAATACATGTAGCACATAACCCTCAGGTGTGTGTGTTGCTGCATGGCTTCAATCCAGTACATAATTTGTTTAGGCTAAGTATTCCCACTCTTAACCAACACCCCCTTTATCATGCATAACTCACTGTGAGGGCAAGCATGACCTGTAATCACTATGAGCCAGCACTGGAAGAGGCATTTTCCCAGAATACATTTCACACATACCATCACCCTTAACTGCACACTGCAGAAGAGTTAAACAAATAGAAGACAGATCAACAAAAAATTGGTACATTGGTGGTTTGGAAGATTAATAGTTTCCAGTAATGAGCAAGTTAAAAAAAAACATTGAGGATGTAGGTGGTCAAAAGGAAATGATTAAGTTGCTTTTTTGGAGTATTTGTATTCATACACCGACACATTATTAAATAGCAATTAAAGGAACACAATAGTCACCAAAACAGAGTGCTTTCTCTGAGCTGGAAACATGCTGCCAGTGCTGCAGCTGGCATTTGGTTTTGGTTCGTGACTCCCTGTTCCAGGTTTGAAATTAAGTTGCCTGAAACTGTTGGCAGAATTTTACCATGGACCTGCCATAATTCTGAACATTCTGCAGACCTGACATCTCCTGTGAGTTTGTGACTCTTAACCAGAGCAATGAATGAGAATCTATAATTGTTCTTCTGCATTGAGCAGGAAACATAGACTGCCCATGCACTAAAGGACATCCCTCTTCCAAGGGAGTTTGTACTGGAGGTTTCATTATATAGTTTATGGAAAGGATTAGTAGTTGGATAGCAGATTGAAGAGGTGCAGAGTCCGGGCAAGTGTGATTTCATTTTTTAAAACAAACTTACGCTCATCGCAGCCAGGGTAATGGTTCTAGATTTATTTTAGGTTAGTTCCCCTTTACAGAGCCTACTTTACGGCAACTTATATCACCAGTGATTTTATCTGCAGTACCACAGACCCCCCATTAGATGCTTCCTGAGTATTTCTCACGTCGCATTTTGAGCACCACATACACGTTTCCCAGTATATCAGTTCCATGTGGTCTGCTCACTATCACTAGAGATGGCTGGATCCAAACCTTGTTCCACGGCAGAACATCTCAGATCCACGGATTTCATGGATTTCACGGAATTCCGCTTTCGGAATTTTACAGAACTACATTCAAAAATTTTGAGAAATTTCAAAAATTTTAATTTTCCAGGAATTTCCCAAAAAAAATGTAAAAATGCTACAGTAACTTAGTGTAAATGGCTCTGGGACCTGGGAACATGTCCCTGCAGGAAGAACAGCAAACAAAACGGAAGTTGCGCACACGTGTGCTACTTCCGGCTTTCCGCAGGTCATTTTCGGTAATCCTCGAATGGCTAAATTTGAGAATCCTCCAAAGTATTAGGATTCTCAAATTCGCCCATTTAAGGATTATCGAATGCCTGAAAGTCCCGCGGTTGGACGTTCAGGGGTCCCGCGGCTCTACCTGGGCTCTACCCCCTATAAATGCTTTGCGGCACTAATAAGTGCCTTTGTTGGGGGTTCTGCAGATCGAAACCAGGACCCCTATTGGCTCTTAAAAGAGCCCTTGTGGCTCTAATAAGAGCCTTTCTGATTGAAGGGTCCCGCAGATTGAAACCAGGACCAATCCTGGTCCTAAAAAGGACCTTTACATGTCAGCGGCATCTTCTTTCTTCTCCGATGTTACAGCCGATATCAGCGGCGACACCAACTGCAGCCGCGGTGACACCGACTTATCCGATGTTGCCACAGATCTTGATCCCAACTGGTTAAGATTTCAATCCTACCAATCACATGATCACACATTAACCAACCCTTATGATGTAATCTTCCCAGGAATCCATTACTTTACATATCACCAATCTTTCTTAAAGGTTATATCCCCCCCAACCCTAAACACTATCTTGAAAACTTTAAAATCTGCCCAGAAATGTACTTGCCCACCTTCGTTCCATCACTCACAGCCTCTTATGCTTCTTCTGGGAAGAGCAGATGGGGCTGGACTAGCAGCCATGTCTGTGATTGGCTGAGAGTCAGCCAATCATTGTTGTGGCTTTTTTATCATTGATGATAAAAAGTGTTGGAACATGAAAAAACCCTAAAACTGGAATCGTGTAAAAGCAAATAATCAAAAATAAACAATGGCAGGTTGAAAAAGACTTCAACGTATGTATCCCATTATAATCAGGGAGGCATTTCCACTGATATAGTAAGGGAAATAAACCCCCTCAGTATGGGGTACTACAATAAATACAGATGTACAAGGTGAGGTTATGGGTTCATATAAAAAATTAAATCTTTCATTTTAGCACAAAAAATATAAAAAGTTCACACCTAAAAACCGTAAGGAAACCACGCGTAAAAGTTCATGAATATAGTTATGGAATGGCTTTCAAGATATCATTTAGGATTGGGGGGGTCCCCTACATTGTATGAAGGGGGGAGGGAAGGAGGAGAACATCACTGTGCATGCCAGAATCCTCTAAGTGGAGCAGGAAGTATCAGGCATCGGATGGCACACAGTGAGGTTCCTACTTTTCACTTTTTTGGCATTTCATCAGGCCCTGCAGGACAACCATAAGGAACAGAGGAGAATGGTAACGATCTTTTAACACTACGCAGTGGGGCAAATTTTAGTTGGGGGGTGGACATGCCCTTTGAGTAAAAGGCATCATTCCAGGGGCCTTAATTGCTGCTTTATCTTTCCTTTACCTTTTATATTTAACTTTTCTTTCACCTTAAAGTACTTTATGCAGATTATTGATAAGGAACCTATTCCTACATTGACCAAACATTAGAAAGTTTACCCTGTCCCATACTGACCAACCAAATATTAAAGGGCATCTCCACCCTCATTTAAAACTTTCCATATACTGTAGGGCATGTCCCCCCTCTCCAAACCGCTATATTCAGACATAAAAAACGCTTCCCATCTCTAATTACAGCCCCTCGTTCCCTCGCCTCTCTGGTCCGGCTCCCCTGCTGCCGGAACTACAAGCAGGGGGCCAGACAGGAGTGGCAGCCAGGGAGGGATCGGGAGGAAGGGGGGGGGAAAGGGCTCCACTGTGCATGCTAGAAGCAATTCAGAGGACACTGCAGAGGCAGAGACCTTTTGGACAGGAAGACAGCTCCTACTCTACAGTTTCCTGAACTTTGAAGAGGCACTACAGGAGAACCATAAGGAGCAGGGAAGTAAGGTAAGGATTTTTTTTAAATTGTACAATTTTAACTGTACAGTGGGGCCAGTAGTTGGTGAATTTTTAGTTTGGGGTGTGGACATGCCCTTTAAACAGCAAGTTTAGCAGCCAATAGAGTTGAATGAAACTGGTGAGTTCAGTTCCAACCTGAAGTACTGAAAATCAAACTAAAACTCAATTCAAAAATAATTTTTCTAATATTCCATCACAACTTTCAATTTTCTATTATTAGAAGTTTGATTTTCTGACCACAAGTTTAATTTCCAAATGGGATCCAAACCAAACTCGGTTTCGTCACTAGTAGCCAATTAAGTTCAGTGTTAATTGTTTGTAAGTAAGTGTCATTTATACTCCTGGCACTTTATTGTAAGGAATCCTGTAGAATAATGTTTATTTTATATACCGTATTAAATGACTATGGGGGGGAAATTCAAGACATTTATTTTGTTTCAGCTTCCCCTTTAAAAGATGTTTTTGATAACTAATAGGAGGGTAAGAAATAGCTACATGTTTACGAGCCACATTAATCTGCTAAAATATTCGCTCTTTGTAACTGTCATAGCTTGTTCTGCCAAGATCTGCCAGTGTATAATAATTTCTCAACTCACTATCAAGGAAAGAACATTCCCAGGGTCTGACTCTAATGACAACCTGTACGATGCAGAACGCCCAGCGTCTCCTCACTGCATCCTGTGACACATGAGTCTGAAGGTGTTTCTGTCACCTTGTATCAACCAGGGAAATTCACTGTGTAGATCACAATAAGGATTTCCCTACCAAGACTTGGGGGGGGGGCTGGGTTGGGGGTTGGGCAGTTCATATAGTAGTAGAGAACAGATTAGTAGAATAGTATTAGAATGAAAAAATCTTATAATACTATGATAAGGAATGGGATAATATTACAATGGGAAAATGTTATAATAGTATGATACAGAATGGGATAATATTACAATGGGAAAATGTTATAATGCTATGATACAGAATGGGATAATATTACAACGGGAAAATGTTATAATGCTATGATACAGAATGGAATTATATTACAATGGGAAAATGTTATAATACTATGATACGGAATGGAATAATATTACAATGGGAAAATGTTATAATTCTGTGATCCAGAATGGAATAATATTACAATGGGAATGTATAATAATATGATACAGAATGGAATAATATTACAATGGGAAAATGTTATAATTCTGTGATCCAGAATGGATAATATTACAATGGGAAAATGTATAATACTATGATACAGAATGGAATAATTTACAATGGGAAAATGTTATAATTCTGTGATCCAGAATGGATAATATTACAATGGTAAAATGTTATAATTCTATGATCAGAATGGAATAATATACAATGGGAAATGTTATAATACTATGAACAGAATAGAAAATATTACAATGGAAAAGTTATAATAGTTGATACAGAATGGAATAATATACAATGGGGAAATGTTATAATACTATGATACAGAAGAATAATATTACAATGGGAAAATGTTATAATACTATGATACAGAATGGGATAATATTACAACGGGAAAATCTTATCATACTATGATCCAGATGGAATAATTTACAATGGGAAAATGGTATAATACTATGTACAGAATGATAATATACAATGGGAAAATGTTATAATACTATGATACAGAATGGGTAATATTACAAACGGAAAATCTTATAATAGTATGTACAGAATGGAATAATATTACAATGGGAAATCTTATATCTATGTCCAGAATGGAATAATTACATGGGAAAATGTTACAAGTATGATACAGAATGGGATAATATTAAATGGAAAATGTTATAATACATAGTAACATAGTAACATAGTAATTAAGGTTGAATAAGACCTTCGTCCATCAAGTCCAACCTATTCCCTTTTTTTTTTTTTTTTTTTTTTAACCCTCCTAACAGTTGATCCAGAGGAAGGCAAAAAACCCCAGCTAAAAAAGGGGGGGAAAATTCCTTCCTGACTCCAAACGGCAATCGGAAAGTATCCCTGGATCAACCAGATCTATGCATTAATACAGTAATTCTCATATTTTTTAGTTTTAGAACTTATCCAGGCTTTTTTAAGTTATTCAATGAATTTCCATTACCACCTCTGCTGGAAGACAGTTCCCCAGTTTCACCGTTCTCACTGTAAAGAAACCTCTCCTAAAGATGAAACTTCTTTTCTTCCAACCTTAAAGGATGTCCACGAGTCCTCTGATATGACACTATGTGAACAATGCACCAGAGAGTTCACTGTATGGGCCATTAATATATTTGTATAAGGTTATCATGTCCCCACGCAACCGCCGCTTCTCCAATGTAAACAGCCCACTTGTCTAATCTGCCTGCATATTCAAGCCCCTCCATTCCCCTTATTAATTTAGTTGCCCTTCTCTGAACTGCCTCACTCAAGTGTCCTTTTGTATATGGGATTCAAAACTGCACCGCATATTCCAAATGTGGCCTTACCAGTGCCTTGTAAGAGGAGAAATAATATTTTTCTCTCTTGATTCCATTCCCCTCTTTACTAGAAAAATCTTGCTAGCTCTAGCTGTTGCTACCTGGCATTGTTTGCTACAGCTAAGTCTGTTATTCTATGATACAGAATGGAATAATATTACAATGGGAAATGTTATTCTATGATCCAGAATGGAATAATATTACAAGGGAAAATCTTATAATTCTGTGATACAGAATGGAATAATATTCAATGGGAAAATGATAATACTATGATACGAATGGGATAATATTACAATGGAAAATGTATAATAATATGATAAGGAATGGGATAATATTACAATGGGAAAATATATAGTATGATACAGAATAGAATATTCCAAGGATGTTATAAAGTATGATACAGAATGGTAATATTAATGGGAAAATGTTATAATACTATGATACAGAATGGGATAATATTACAATGGGAAATGTTATAATAGTATGATAGGAATGGGATAATATTACAATGGGAATGTTATAATAGTATGATAAGATAGAATAATATTACGGATCTTATAATTCTGTGATACAGAATGGATAATAACAAGGGGAAATGTTATAATACTATGATCCAGAATGGAATAATATTACAATGGGAAAATGTTATAATACTATGATACAGAAGGGATAATATTACAATGGGAAAATGTTATAATAGTATGATCCAGAATGGGATAATATTACAATGGGAAAATGTTATAATAGTATGATCCAGAATGGATATTACAATGGGAAAATGTATATATAGTATGATACAGAATGGAATAATATTCAATGGGGAAATTATAATAATATGATACAGAATGGAATAATATTACAGGGAAATGTTATAATTCTATGATCCAGAATGGAAATATTACCATGGGAAAATGTTATAATAGTATGATACAGAATGGAATAATATTACAATGGGAAATGTTATAATACTATGATACAGAATGGAATAATATTACAATGGGGAATGTTAATACTATGATCCAGAATGGAATATATTACAATGGGAAATGGTATAATAGTATGACAGAATGGAATATATTACAATGGGAAATGTTATAATACTAGATACAGATGGAATAATATTACAATGGGAAAATTTTACCGTATATACTCGAGTATAAACCGACCCGAGTATAAACCGAGGTACCCAATTTCACCTAAAATCACTATAAAGTTATTGACCCGAGTATAAACCGGGGTGAAAACTTGGCACTCAAGATGTTTGGAAACTACAACTCCCAGCATAAGCATGCTGGGAGTTGTAGTTTCCAAACATCTTGAATGCCAAGTGAGGGTGGCATTCAAGTGTTTGGAAACTACAGCTCCCAGCAGCTTATTAGCTGGGAGTTGTAGTTTCCAAACACTTGAATGCCACCCTCACTGGCATTCAAGTGTTTGGAACTACAACTCCCAGCTAATAAAGCATGCTGGGAGTTGTAGTTCCCAAACATCTTGAATGTCCCCCTCCCCTCAGTTCAGTTTGTACCTGTGGGCTCTTCTCCCTGTGGACTCTTCTCCCTGGGACTCCTGTGGACTCTTCTTCTCCTGGGACTCTTCTCCCTGTGGACTCTTCTCCCTGTGGACTCTCTCCGGATCTTCTCCTGTGGACTCTTCTCCTGGACTCTTCTCCCTGGGACTCTTCTCTCTGGACTCTTCTCCTGTGGACGACTCTCTCTCTTCTATCTTCCTCCATCCATCCCGGCAGGTACGGTATCAGCATTCCGGCAGCCGCGCGCCCATTCCTGTACGGCGCGCCGGCTACATCACTGCCTGGCGCGGGCTTGGCGCCGGGCAGTGAGTCAGGCGGCGCGCCAGTGCAGAAAAGGATCGCGCGGCTGCCGGAATGCCCAGGTAAGTGGTTGACTAGAGTATAAACCGAGTCCGAGTTTTCAGGCTGATTTTTCAGCCCGAAAAACTCGGTTTATACTCGAGTATATATGGTAATTCTATGATCCAGAATGGAATTATTACAATGGGAAAATGTTTATAATACTATGATACGATGGGATAATATTACAATGGGGAAATGTTATAATACTATGATACAGATGGATAATATTACAATGGGGAAATTGTTATAATACTATGATACAGAATGGAATAATATTACATGGGAAAATGTTATAATACTATGATACAGAATGGAATAATATTAGGGAAAATGTTATTAATTCTATGACCAGAATGGAATAATCAATGGGAAAATGTTATAATAGGATTGATACAGAATGGAATATATTACAATGGGGAAATGTATATAATACGTGATACAGAATGGAATAATATACAATGGGAAAATGTAATACTATGATCCAGAATGGATAATATTACAATGGGAAATGTTATAAAACTATGATCGAATGGAATATTACATGGAATGTTATAATACTATGAACAGAATGGAATAATATTACAATGGGGAATGTTATAAATGTACAGAATGGAATAATATTAAATGGGATGTTATAATTAGAGATGGGCGAACTTTCAACGTTCAGTCCGTTTTCGAACTTCAAACTTATAAAAAGTTTGAAAGTTCAAAAACAGACCCATTAAATTCAATGGGAGTCAAATGTTTGAAAAGTTCTAATGAAATACAATTAAAATATTAATGGAACTTACTGTAAATGACTGTGGGACCTGGGAAATGGTCTGGGGAACTTGTTCCAATATCCAGGACATTGGAAAAATCTATTTTACTCTCACTCGCGCTATTTTCGTATTCGTTCGTGCCTAGATACCATGTACATTTTACTCGCGGATTCGATGCACGCGTATAGGTTTTAATGGACACTGTACTTGCGGATTTGATGCTCGCTTTCGCGCCTAGATGGGGAAATGTTATAATACTATGATACAGAATGGGATAATATTACAATGGGGAAATGTTATAATTCTATGATCCAGAATGGAATAATATTACAATGGGAAAATGTTATAATACTATGATACAGAATGGAATAATATTACAATGGGGAAATGTTATAATAGTATGATACAGAATGGAATAATATTACAATGGGGAAATGTTATAATACTATGATACAGAATGGGATAATATTACAATGGGGAAATGTTATAATTCTATAATCCAGAATGGGACATTACAATGGGAAAATGTTATAATACTATGATAGAATGTGATATATTACAAGGGGAAATGTTATAATAGTATGATACAGAATGAATATATATTACAATGGGAAAATGTTATAATACTATGATACAGAATAGAATAATATTACAATGGGAAAATGTTATAATAGTATGATACAGAATGGAATAATATTACAATGGGGAAATGTTATAATACTATGATACAGAATAGAATAATATTACAATGGGAAAATGTTATAATACTATGATACAGAATGGGATAATATTACAACGGGAAAATCTTATCATACTATGATCCAGAATGGAATAATATTACAATGGGAAAATGTTATAATACTATGATACAGAATGGAATAATATTACAATGGGAAAATGTTATAATACTATGATACAGAATGGGATAATATTACAACGGGAAAATCTTATAATAGTATGATACAGAATGGAATAATATTACAATGGGAAAATCTTATAATACTATGATCCAGAATGGAATAATATTACAATGGGAAAATGTTACAATAGTATGATACAGAATGGGATAATATTACAATGGGAAAATGTTATGATCCATTCTGTATCATAGTATTATAACATTTTCCCATTGTAATATTATTCCATTCTGTATCATGTATTATAACATTTTCCCATTGTAAATTATTCCATTCGGATCATAGTATGATAAGATTTTCCCGTTGTAATATTATCCCATTCTGTATCATAGTATTATAACATTTTCCCATTGTAATATTATTCTATTCTGTATCATAGTATTATAACATTTCCCCATTGTAATATTATTCCATCTGTTCATACTATTATAACATTTTCCCTGTAATATTATTCTATTTTATCATAGTATTATAACATTTTCCCATTGTAATATTATTCCATTCTGGATCATAGAATTATAACATTTACCATTGTAATATTATTCCATTCTGGATCACAGAATTATACATTTTCCCATTGTAATATTATTCCATTCTGTATCATAGTATTATAACATTTTCCCATTGTAATATTATTCCATTCTGGATCACAGAATTAACATTTTCCCATTGTAATATTATTCCATTCTGTATCATAGTATTAAACTTTCCCATTGTAATATTATTCCTTCTGGATCACAGAATTATAACATTTTCCCATTGTAATATTATTCCATTCCGTATCATGTATTTAACATTTCCCATTGTAATATAATTCCATTCTGTCGATCATAGCATTATAACATTTTCCCGTTGTATATTTCCCATTCTGTATCATAGCATTATAACATTTCCCTTGTTAATATTATCCCATTCTGTATCATACTATTATAACATTTTCCCATTTAATATTATCCCATTCCTTATCATAGTATTATAAGATTTTTTCATTCTAATACTATTCTACTAATCTGTTCTCTACTACTAATGAACTGCCCAACCCCCAACCCAGCCCCCCCCCCAAGTCTTGGTAGGGAAATCCTTATTGTGATCTACACAGTGAATTTCCCTGGTTGATACAAGGTGACAGAAACACCTTCAGACTCATGTGTCACAGGATGCAGTGAGGAGACGCTGGCGTTCTGCATCGTACAGGTTGTCATTAGAGTCAGACCCTGGGAATGTTCTTTCCTTGATAGTGAGTTGAGAAATTATTATACACTGGCAGATCTTGGCAGAACAAGCTTGACAGTTACAAAGAGCGAATATTTTAGCAGATTAATGTGGCTCGTAAACATGTAGCTATTTCTACCCTCCATTAGTTTATCAAAAACATCTTTTAAGGGGAAGCTGAAACAAATAAATGTCTTGAATTTCCCCCCCATAGTCATTTAATACGGTATATAAAATAACATTATTCTACAGGATTCCTTACAATAAAGTGCCAGGAGTATAAATGACACTTACTTACAAACAATTAACACTGAACTTAATGGGCTACTAGTGACGAAACCGAGTTTGGTTTGGATCCCATTTGGAAATTAAACTTGTGGTCAGAAAATCAAACTTCTAATAATAGAAAATTGAAGTTGTTTGGAATATTAGAAAAATTATTTTTGAATTGAGTTTTAGTTTGATTTTCAGTACTTCAGGTTGGAACTGAACTCACCAGTTTCATTCAACTCTATTGGCTGCTAAACTTGCTGTTTAAAGGCATGTCCACACCCCAAACAAAATTCCACAACTACTAGGCCCCACTGTACAGTTAAAATTGTACAATTTAAAAAAAATCCTTACCTACTTCCCTGCTCCTTATGGTTCTCCTGTAGTGCCTCTTCAAAGTTCAGGAAACGTAGAGTAGGAGCTGTCTTCCTGTCCAAAAGGTCTCTGCCTCTGCATGTCCTCTGAATTGCTTCTAGCATGCACAGTGGAGCCCTTTCCCCCCCCCTCCTCCCTCCCGACCCTCCCTGGCTCCACTCCTGTCTGGCCCCTGCTTGTAGTTCCGGCAGCAGGGGAGCCGGACCAGAGAGGCGAGGGAACGAGGGGCTGTAATTAGAGATGGGAAGCGTTTTTTATGTCTGAATATAGCGGTTTTGAGAGGGGGGACATGCCCTACAGTATATGGAAAGTTTAAATGAGGGTGGAGATGCCCTTTAATTTTGGTTGGTCAGTATGGGACAGGTAAACTTTCTAATGTTTGGTCAATGTAGGAATAGGTTCCTTATCAATAATCTGCAATAAGATACTTTAAGGTGAAAGAAAAGTTAAATATAAAAGGTAAAGGAAAGATAAAGCAGCAATTAAGGCCCCTGGAATGATGCCTTTTACTCAAAGGGCATGTCCACCCCCCAACTAAATTTGCCCCACTGCGTAGTGTTAAAAGATCGTTACCATTCTCCTCTGTTCCTTATGGTTGTCCTGCAGGGCCTGATGAATGCCAAAAAAGTGAAAAGTAGGAACCTCACTGTGTGCCATCCGATGCCTGATACTTCCTGCTCCTTAGAGGATTCTGGCATGCACAGTGATGTTCTCCTCCTTCCCTCCCCCTTCATAACATGTAGGGGACCCCCCCAATCCTAAATGATATCTGAAGCCATTCCATAACTATTTCATGAACTTTTACGCGTGGTTTCCTTACGGTTTTTAGGTGTGAACTTTTTAATTTTTTGTGCTAAAATGAAAGATTTAATTTTTTATATGAACCCTAACCTCACCTTGTACATCTGTATTTATTGTAGTACCCCATACTGAGGGGGTTTATTTCCCTTACTATATCAGTGGAAATGCCTCCCTGATTATAATGGATACATACGTTGAAGTCTTTTTCAACCTGCCATTGTTTATTTTGATTATTTGCTTTTACACCGATTCCAGTTTTAGGGTTTTTTCATGTTCCAACACTTTTATCATCAATGATAAAAAGCCACAACAATGATTGGCTGACTCTCACCAATCACAGACATGGTGCTAGTCCAGCCCCATCTGCTCTTCCCAGAAGAAGCATAAGAGGCTGTGAGTGATGGAACGAAGGTGGGCAAGTACATTTCTGGGCAGATTTTAAAGTTTTCAAGATAGTGTTTAGGGTTGGGGGGGATATAACCTTTAAGAAAGATTGGTGATATGTAAAGTAATGGATTCCTGGGAAGATTACATCATAAGGGTTGGTTATGTGTGATCTGTGATTGGTAGGATTGAATCTTAACCATTGGGATCAGATCTGTGGCAACATCGGATAACGTGTCACCGCGGCTGCAGTTGGTGTCGCCGCTGTAATCGGCTGTAACATCGGAGAAGAAAGAAGATGCCGCTGACATGTAAGGTCCTTTTTAGGACCAGGATTGGTCCTGGTTTCAATCTGCGGGACCCTTCATCAGAAAGGCTCTTATTAGAGCCACAAGGGCTCTTTTAAGAGCCAATAGGGGTCCTGGTTTCGATCTGCAGAACCCCCAACAAGGCACTTATTAGTGCCGCAAAGCATTTATAGGGGTAGAGCCCAGGTAGAGCCGCGGGACCCCTGAACTTCCAACCGCGGACTTTCAGGCATTCGATAATCCTTAAATGGGCGAATTTGAGAATCCTAATACTTGGAGGATTCTCAAATTTAGCCATTCGAGGATTACCGAAAATGACCTGCGGAAAGCCGGAAGTAGCACACGTGTGCGCAACTTCCGTTTTGTTTGCTGTTCTTCCTGCAGGGACATGTTCCCAGGTCCCAGAGCCATTTACACTAAGTTACTGTAGCATTTTTACATTTTTTTTGGAATTCCTGGAAAATTAAAATTTTGAAATTTCTCAAAATTTTTGAATGTAGTTCTGTAAAATCCCGAAAGCGGAATTCCGTGAAATCCATGAAATCCGTGGATCTGAGAATGTTCTCTGCCCGTGGAACAAGGTTTGGATCCAGCCATCTCTAGTGATAGTGAGCAGACCACATGGAACTGATATACTGGGAAACGTGTATGGTGGTGCTCAAATGCGACGTGAGAAATACTCAGGAAGCATCTAATGGGGGGTCTGTGGTACTGCAATAAAATCACTGGTGATATAAGTTGCCGTAAAGTAGGCTCTGTAAAGGGAAACTAACCTAAAATAAATCTAGAACCATTACCCTGGCTGGCGATGAGCGTAAGTTTTTTAAAAAATGAAATCACACTTGCCCGGACTCTGCACCTCTTCAATCGCTATCCAACTACTAATCCTTTCCATAAACTATATAATGAAACCTCCAGTACAAACTCCCTTGAAGAGGGATGTCCTTTAGTGCATGGGCAGTCTATGTTTCCTCTCAATGCAGAAGAACAATTATAGATTCTCATTCATTGCTCTGGTTAAGTCACAAACTCACGAGATGTCAGGTCTGCAAATGTTCAGATTATGGCAGGTCCATGGTAAAATTCTGCCAACAGTTTCAGCAACTTAATTTCAAACCTGGAACAGGAGTCACGAACCAAACCAAATGCCAGCTGCACCACTGGCAGCATGTTTCCAGCTCAGAGAAAGCACTCTGTTTGTGTGACTTTGTGTTCCTTTAATTGCTATTTAATAATGTTCGGTGTTGAATACAATACTCCAAAAAAGCAACTTAATCATTCCTTTTGACCACCTACATCCTCAAGTTTTTTTTTTTAACTTGCTCATTACTGGAAACTATTAATCTTCCAAACCACCAATGTACCAATTTTTTGTTGATCTGTCTTCTATTTGTTTAACTCTTCTGCAGTGTGCAGTTAAGGGTGATGGTATTTTGAAATGTATTCTGGGAATGATCCTCTTCCAGTGCTGGCTCATAGTGATTACAGGTCATGCTTGCCCTCACAGTGAGTTATGCATGATAAAGGGGGTGTTTGTAGAGTGGGAATACTTAGCCTAAACAAATTATTACTGGATTGAAGCCATGCAGCAACACACACACCTGAGGGTTATGTGCTACATGTATTCATTATAATTAAATGATATTTTTATTTTATTTTTCAGTGTATCTACCCTTTAAAAGGACTAAACACTAGTCTATTAAAAGGACCAGAATTACCCATTTAGAAATCCATCAATCAAAATTTTCAGTTGTTTAGAACTCAAGATTTCCCAACGACAGAAATTCTCTGAAGATTCTGTTAAGTGTTTGCTCATTTTGCTGTCGTGTCTATTTATGTTGCGACTTGGCTCTGTGTTCCAATCCCTTGATTGGCTACAGCATTGGACAAGGTTCTGAACATTCTTATCATCTGGTTTGTTACAGGTTGATCTTAAAATTGAAACCAATTTCCTTTAATACCATATAAGTTATATGGTATAATATAAATATATCTATATATACATAATCTATGTGGTGAAACGTTTCTAAGATCAGGGGGATAAAATTGCTGATTATATTGCCTAGCTGGCAGTGTTATTTATGTTGCTTTAATTTAATTAGATGCAGTGCTCTGAAATTGCATGGGTACAATATCAATAGGAAAGTCAATGGTAACAGATATTCTAATGACAAGTAATAATGTAAAAATTGTAATAATACGGAGAGTCTTGGAATCTGTCAGAACGCTGTTTTCCCTCTAATATAACAAGCAGTGACAGTGTAATTATCTACACAGCAGCTGTCCATGACTCCGGAGGAGAGAGAGCTACAGGCTGTGCATGGCTTTACATCCACATTCTGACAAAATATAAGCATCTTAAGGTGTGGGACTGGTGTCACTTCACTAGTTTATCCCTACTTTCTAATCTAGAAATAGGAAGGCTAGGATGAGCGTGCGGGCAGAAGAGATGGTTTGTTTCAGGGAAATGTAAAAAATCCTCGAACTATAGAATTTAAGAAATATAGAATATAAGAAAACCTGCAGTTTGAATGAATATAAAACTCTTTTTGGCTCCTTAACATTGGGGGTTCGAACAAATCCTATAAGGTTTGGTTATGCAGGCCGTAATCAAATACTGTATATATTGGTAATGCAATGATAATTCAATCTGATATCTCTAGCTGTAGTGGTATTATATCCTAATGTTTCTGCACGTTACATTTTGGCCCATTTATTTTGTGGTCAAAAGTCAAACTCAAAATGATGGCCACGTGGTTTTAGAAATTTATGACCTCACTAGCGCAATTCAATCTGCGCTTATGGAGCGGCCCCTAAATGCGCTGTGCTCCGAGCCTATTTCAGAGCAAATGCGACCACCATTTTTTTCTGTGCGTCATAGTGGGGCCTAGGCCTTACTGTCTCAATTCAGGGGAGTTTTATCTACATAATAGTGCAAAACACATTAAGGCCCAGCTCTTTTGATAGAAAGTCACTGACTCTGCTGCTTTAGTATAAAGCCCAGCTCTAACCTGATATTACATCAGGTAGCATGGCTTTTGCACTTATTTTGTGATAACGGCCTTTATTGCATCTTTGTCCATCTGTCACATTAAAGGAAGGCTGTACCTTTGCACCTAATACTGCACCCCCAAAATTGACATAGTTAACGATGTTTAAAATTGTCCTTTTATGGATCACAGAGCAAACATCATGACTTGTTTTAGCACTTGATTTTCCTTTGCTTGAGTTGTTAAATAATCTTCTAACCAAGTCACACAATGTTCCACATGAACAGAAACTAGATAGATATTCATTTTATTGGCGTATTTAGCTCTAGGAGGATAACAAACTAACGCAGGGCGAACACTATATGTTGCCCTTCTGATGTTCCCACAATGCTTAGCCATTTATTTATTTGGTCCACTTCCTTGCAAAATGAACAGGCCGGTTCCTGCAGTTATTGGTATTAGATCGAAGCAGAAGAAGTAACGGAGTTCTATTGCATATTCAGAATGAATGAAATCATATCTATTTATAAGAATGTACTGCATTAGACTTAACTCAAGGGAAAAACAACCAAAGCAGCATATTCATACTCATCATTTCAAACACATCCATATGCATCGATGAAAATCCATTTACACCAATATTGCATTCATTATGACTTTACCTGGTTCAGCAGATAGAAAACAAGGAAAACTGTATTACTGAGATGTTTTGTTCCACCTTCCGCTGGAAATTCTCAATAAATTAAATAAAAAGATTAACGGGCCCTTTACAATAAAAGCCTGAACGGATTTCATATTTGTACTGTTACCTGCGTCTCTCACCTCTGAAATCCCTGCATTGTCTTGGTTTGCTGATGTCCCGGCATTCTGTTAGCACGTCAAAAATTAAATTAAGGTTTAAATTAAACAAACCATAATGGATTCTCAAATTCCTATTAGTGAAGAAGTCATCTTGGATTTAAAGGACAACTCATATAAACATAACCCCTCCTCCCGCCTATTAAAGCACCCAGGGTGAGTTCAGTTGGGTTTGCAAAAGTTTTTAAAGCTATACTTTATGGCATGGTCTGCCCCTCCCTGAGTCTGGAGTTGGCCAATGAAAGACAAGCTTCCCAGGCCACGCCCAGACAACGCCAGAATTTGGACTGGCCCAAAATTAGTAATTATTGAATTATTGCTCTCAAACTATTGCAAACCCAAGGGTCACAGCAATCCATTAAGTGTTTCTGCCTTGTGGGTCACAAACAAATTAGCATATGATTAGTAAGTTCTCTTTCCCAGCTCAACAAACCCGTCAAGTTCAACTGGCTGACCTCTTTCTAACCTGACTGAGCAATACTAACAAATATAAACGCAGCTTTAAAGTTCTCATTCAGTGACATGGCGGCAGATCCAGGACAGTAGGACCGACTTCCAGTATAATTACAGACAGAATTGCTAGAGCTACACAGTGTAACCATAATACATACATATATATATACAATATACAATCAATGAAGGTTATTTTAGATTTTATCTTTTGTCTTAAGGTATATGTAAGTTTTAATGGCCACTGGAAAACAATCGTCCCTCAAAGATAAATGTAATCACAGCTGATCTTGTGTATTTCAGTAAACCCAAGTGGGTGGTTGTGCCAAAATATTGGCAGTGTCTTTAATAGTCCCCTGGTGGCTCCACCCAGTTTTGGGTGCTGTGGGTGACTAAACATGTCCTGCACAGAGAGAGAAAATTACCCAATCACATGAGTTAATATTTGGAGGACTTCCAGGGAGACTTTAAAGGCATATCCACACCCAGAACACAAATCTAAATTTACCTTTTCCTCCAACCTTCCTCAAACCCAGAAATCATTATAGTTATTTACATACCACTTCCGCAACAGTCGCCACTTCCTTGAAGGAGATATCGTGGGTAATGACTGAATGAATTTTGGCACGGCTCCTTAGCATTGCGTGTGAGCCTCTGAGCTAGCAGATGAAGCGAGGACCCTTAGCTGCAATTAGGTGGGATATGAATTGCTATTCCTACTTACTTTATCTCCAGCTCCTGTAGGCTAATCTCCATTCAGCACTAACACCCTTGACCCTCCCCACGTGTTAAGCGCACCAAAGAGGAAGTGACTGGATTGCTCTAAGTGCTAAATCTCTGAGTAGGATCCACATAGAAAGAAAAGTTATTCGGATTACAAGTGGAGGTGTTAAATATTTTACCTGCTAATGTATCGTACCTATATATGTTATAATTAGCAGAGTCTCTTGTAATGGATCCCACACCAATGTTTAACAATAGAAATTCAGACAGGAACTGCCACTGCTCCATCTCGATAAAAACATCATGAATTGATGACAGGACCAAGAGACCAATCCGTCGGTACAAACCCCAAGATACAAACCTTGGCCATTCAACTAACACCCTGTCAGTTCTGTCAAATAACTTGTCGGTAGAAATGTATCATTGAAAAGACTGAATAATATAAATGTTTTCTTTCATTGCTTTGTTATTCTCAATAAATAAAAAAATCTTCATCTCCTATATAGCAATATTGTTATAATCTGTTCGTGTTCCCTTTAAAAATCAGAGCCACGCGAAAAACGTGAGTCTCCCATTTTAGGATTTCCTTACATAAAAAGTTATGATATTTTCTGCACTGTATATCACCAGTTACCCTTAGCTTGCATGGCTGAGAATCCATCTGCTTCTAAGCACAAGCACGCATTAACAATCCATGGCAGGCTGCTTGCTAGTGTCACACCACCACTTGACTGGTCCATTCTACAGCAGTAAATTATGTCTTGGGCACCAGAGTATCACTGAAGAATATTCACACAGGATATAATAAAGAAAGACATTTGTAATAACAGGTATAAAGGTAATATGTTTGTTCCATCAAGAGACAGTAGGTAGAAAGCAGAATTTTTTTTTTTAATTTTTCTAATTGACAGGGGAAATAAAAACATTCTAAAAACAATTTTGAAGAAGCTTTATTTAGTGTAAAATGTTTGGATCTTTCTGCAATCCATTTTAATGCGAGTGTGTGCGCTTTAAATACGGGAAGTTATAAATAATGCAAAATATTTTGCAGCCCCTTTCACATTGAATAGAACTTTCCCAAAGTTCCGCTTATCTTCTTTTATACATTTTAAACAAAATGAGGACACTTGACTGATTTTAAAATTATGCAGATTACAAAACATTGTTTAAGTGGTATTTATGGAGGATAATATTGTGCTGTGGTATTTATGGAGAATAATACTGTGCTGTGGTATTTATGGAGAACAATACTGTGCTGTGGTATTTATGGAGGATAATATTGTGCTGTGGTATTTATGGAGAACAATACCGTGCTGTAGTATTTATGGAGAACAATACTGGCCTGTGGTATTTATGGAGGATAATATTGTGCTGTGGTATTTATGGAGAATTGGATAGACTACGTTACTATTGGTGATATGAATGAATTTATATACAAATAAAACCATGGAAAAGATATGTTACTGCGGATTATATGAATGGACATTTATTACAAGATAAACCCTGGAAGACTATGTTACTATTGGCTGATAGGAAGGACATTTATAGACAACATAATCAAACCCATGGGAAAGAGACTGTGTTACTATCGGTGATATGAATGACAATTTATATACAAATAAAACCCTGGAAAGAATTGTACTATTGGTGATATGAAGAATTATATAAAGATATAACCCTGGAAAGACTGTGTACTATCGGGGATGAATGAATATTTAATATCAATAATAAACCCTGGAAAGACTGTGTTACTATTCGGTGATATGAATGCATTTATATATACAAAATAACCCTGAAGACTTGTTACTCTGCGGTGCATATGAATGACAGTTTATATATCAAATAAACCCGGAAAGGACTGTTGTACATTGGTGATTATGAATACATTTATAAATAAAATAAACCCGGAAAGACTCGTGAATCTAATGGTGTATGAATGACATTATATACCAGATATAAACCCTGAAAGGACTTTGTTACTATTGGTGATATGAATGACTATTTTATATAGAATCTAAACCCTGGAAAAGACTGTTGGTACTATCGGTGATTATGAACATGTTTATATATAAATATAAACCCTGGAAAGACTGTGGTTGTGACTATTGGTTATTGAATGACATGTATATACAAATATAAACCCTGGAAAGACTATGTACTATCGGTGATATGATGACATTTAATACACGATATAAACCTCTGGATAGACGTGTACTATCGGTGATATGAACTGACATTTATATACAATAAACCCGGGAAAGACTGTGTTTACTATCTGGTGATATGGAATGACATTTATCATAGCAAATATAAAACCCTGGGAAGGACTGATGTTACTATCGGTGATATGAAGTGACATTTAATACAAATAAACCTGAGAGACTGTTTACTATGCGGTGATATGAATGAATTATATACAAATATAAACCCTGGGGAAAAAGACTATGTATCTATTGTCGTGACATGAATGACATTTATATAGATACAAAATAAAAACCATGTAAAGCTATGTTTACTATTGGTGATTGATGACATTATATACAAATAATAAACCTGGAAAGGCTGTGTTACTATCGGGATATGAATGACATTAATAGCAAATAAAACCCTTGGAAAGACTTGTTACTATTGGTGATAGAAGACATTTATATACAGATACTAAACCCGGGAAGACTAATGTTAGTATGGTGATATGAATTGACCAGTTTATATAGATATAAACCCTGGAAGACTGGTTTACTATCGGTGATATGAATGGACATTTATTACAAATAAAACCCTGGGAAAGACAGTGTTTACTATCGGTGAATGAATGACATTTATATACAAATAAATAAACTCCTGGAAAGACTAGTCGATTAACTATCTGGTAATACTAATGACATTATATACCAAAATATAAACCTGAGAAGAACTGTGTACTAATATGGTGATATGAGACATTTATAGTACAAATATAAACCTGGAAAGGATGTTTAACTATGGTGGGCTGAATGGATGACAATTATTATACGAAATATAACCCCTGGAAAGACCGTGTTACTATCGGTGATATGAATTGACATTATATACAAAATCTAAACCCTTGAAAGACTGGTGGTTACTACGGTGATTGAATGACAGTTAATAATATAAAACCCTGGAAAAAGACTGTGTACGTATCCTCGGTGATATGAATACATTTATATTACATAATATAAACCCTGGAAAAGGACTGTGTTACTATTCGGTTGATATGAATGACTTTATATACCAATATAAACCCTGAAGACTGTGTTACTATGGTGTATGAATGGAATTTATAAAAATATATACTGGGAAGACGTGTTACTACGGTGATATGAATGACAGTTTCTATACCAATTATAAACCCTGGAAAGACTTGGTGTTTACTATTGGATGATATGAATGACATTAATACAAATATAATCCCGGAAAGACTGTACTATTGGTGATATGAATTGACATTTATATATACATATAACCCGGGAAGGGCCTTGGTCACTATCGGTGACTGAATGACATTATTACAGATATAAACCCTGGAAAGACTGTTACATCGGTGTGATATGAATGACATTATAATACAAATATAAACCCCTGGAAAGACTGTGTTACATCGGTGTGATATGAAGGACATTTATATCCACATATAAACCCTGGAAAGACTGTGTTATATCGGTGATTGAATATGAATGACATTGATATACAAACCAGCAATAAGTGTGCCCGTTGGTGACCACAGTGGGTTTGTTATGTGTTCATTTTAATAGCTTTGTAAATTTGCTGGGTGTTAGTTACATATATTGATTAAAATATATTAATATATAAAATAATAAGCTACCCTCCAATAGGGTAGTTCCTTATCTAAGAAGGACATTATTTAAGAATAATTGCTGTTATTTTGTAGGGTTGTAAATTTATATGTTTAAGATACGTTTTGCCCTAATGATAACTTCCCGCGGCACTTGGAGCATTTCCCCGTAGTTCCGTCTTCCAGGGGTAGTTTGCGGTGTCTGGGCCGAAAAAAAACCGGCTCCCCAGGCTCTCTGATGAGTGTGGGAGTGTTGGGAAGGCTCTGCGGGACTTCCCGCGGGCCTTGGAGCTCTTTCCTGGTAAGTTCCAACTTCCAGGGGGTGTTTTGCGGTTGTTCGCGGCCGAAAACAAGGCTCACGAGGCCCGACGCGGAGAGGAGTTGTGGGAGGGCCCGCGGCACTTGGAGGCCTTTCCCGGTTTAGTTCGGTCTTCCAGGGTGTTTGTTTGCGGTTGTGAGCGCCCAAAAAACCAGGCTCCCAGGCCCTGCCGCAAGTGTGGGGCTCCGCGGGGCTTCCCCTTGGCACTGGGAGCCCAGACCAGGTGCTGTCAAGTTGAATACATTACAATACTGTACGCACACATAACTCCTCTCCAGCTATCCCCAGGGCTCTCAAGCAGGAAACAGACAGAGTCTCATACCTAGCAAAAGCAGGGACGCCCCACATTCTATAGGGCAATGCCTTATCTCCCAGTTAAAGGAAAACACTATGGCTTTACCTGGATTACGACCAATGTGGAAGGGGCTGTTAGAGGCTTTGTAGTTTTACACACATGCGGGCAGTAAGGAGGAACCTGGTGCTGGTTTAATATGGGGTAGTCTATTGGCTGCTAAATTAAAGTCGGACATATTACGTAATGGGACAATTTATAATAATTGTACTAACCGGGAAGCTGATCATTGTGAGCACTGCTGCTAAGGATGGAGAAAGAGACAGAGAGAAGAGAGAGAGACAGACAGGAAAGCGAGAGACAGACAGACAGAAAGAGAGAGACAGAGGGAGGAAGATAGGAGACAGACAGAGACAGAGGGAGAGACAGAGGAGAGACAACAGAGACAGAAGAGAGAGACGACAGACATGTGGTTTGGACACGCCCACCTGCTTCCACCACACATTGCATCAGATGTGAAGCACGCTCCCACAAGCAATACAGCTGGATATCATCTACACTTACTTGGGAAAGCAAAACTGTGTATATTGGCCATTAACTCGCACAGGCTCAGTAAGTCTCCCCACATGCAATACAGCGGATATCATCTACACTTACTGGAAAGCAAAACTTTGTTTGATGGGCCTTAACTCGCACATGCTCAGTAAGTCTTTCCCACATTGCAATAGCTAAAGGATGTTACTGTACAAGCATGCATTGCGTCAGGATGTGAGTTAGTGACTAAGCAGCTACAAGAAGCACAACCCTATTGGATAATTAAGGACAATTAAGGAAATGGCAGCAAACTTCCATGCAGAATTTAATAATTGAGGAGGTGGTCATAGCTCCCATTTGACCAGTCCATTCAACGTTGGGGAGAATTCTGTAGGTAGTTGCTTTTTTATTTTGTTATGTCATATGCCATGTACCACAATGTTACACACTTATATATCTTTATTTAGCACAGATTATAAACTAAATCTAATGTTATACCTTTTACATTAAATATACACGTTTTACTAGTGTATATATTATTTTAGCCTACCCCCCAACCTACAGAGTACAGTCTTAAACACTCAATGCAAATCTCCACCAAAATGGAACAATAAATATTGTATAGTATAGTATTAGGATTGATGGGTGATAAAGACATTACGTCCATCCAGTCCAACCCATCTAGCAATATCCTCATTTCCTGCCTAACTGTTTGATCCAGAGGAAGGCACAAAAAACCCACCAAATTTAGAAGGGGACAAAAATTCCTTCCTGACCCAAGTGGCAATGGGAAATTCCCTGGATCACTCTACTTTATGTATTCATACCAGTAACTTTGTAACTTCCTTGTTGTAGAAAACTCATCCGGCTTTTTATTATTAAAACTGACCAAGGACCTCCATAACAAACGTCCTGGAAGAAAGTTCCATAGCTTTACCGTTCTCACAGTGAAAAACCCTTTCCCAAACTATACTTTTATGGATCAATCTCAGTAACTTGTAACATTCCTGTTGGAGAAACTAATCCAGCTTTTATTTAAACTGACAATGAAACTGCCATAACAAACGGTCCACTGGGAGACAGTTCAAGCTTTACCGTTCTCCAGTGACAACCACTTTCCCAACTCTACTTATGTATCCATACCAGTAACTTGAACCTGCCTTGTTTGTACAAACTCATCCAGCTTTTTATTAAACTGACCAATTAACCTGCCATAAAACGTCCACTGGGAGACAGTTCCATAGCTTTACCGTTCCACAGTGACAAACCCTTTCCAAACTCTACTATATGTATAATACCAGTAACTGTATACATTCCTTGTTTGTACAAATCATCCAGCTTTTTGATTAAAATGACCAATGAACCCGCATAAACAACGTCCACTGGAAGAACAGTTCCCTAGCTTACCGTTCTCACAGTGACAAACCCTTTCCCAACTCTACTTTATTGTATCAATACCAGAACTTGAACATTCATGTTTGTAGAACTCATCCAAGCTTTTTATAAACTGACCAATGACCGCCATAACCACATCCACGGAAGCCAGTTCCTAGCTGTACCGTTTCACAGTGACAAACCCGTTCCCAACTCTACTTTATGTATAAATACCAAGTAAATGTGTCACATTCATTGTTGTAGAAAACTCATTGCCAGCTTTTTATTAAACTGACCAATGAATGCATAACAAACTTCCATGGAAGACCAGTTCCATAGCTTACGTTCTCACAGTGACAAACCCTTTCCCAAATATACTTTTGTATCAATCCCAGTAACTGGTGTAACATTCCTGTTTCAGAAAACTCATCCAGCTTTTATTAAACTGACCATGAACCTGCCATTACAACCGTCCATGGAAAAGACAGTTCAATAGCTTTACCGTGCTCACAGTGACAAACCCTTTCCCAACTCTACTTTATGTATCCAATACCAGTAATACTTGAACATTCCTTGTTTGTAGAAACTCATCCAAGCTTTGTATTAAAAGACCAAATGAACCGGCCATAAAACCTCCACTGGAGACAGTTCCTTAGTGTACAGTCTCACAGTGAAAAAACCCTTCCCAACTCTACTTATGTATCAATGACCAGAGTAAAAATTGTAACATTCCTTTTTGTAGAAACTCATCCAGCTTTTTAAAAATGACCAATGGAACTGCAATAACAAGTCCACTGGAAGACAGTTCCATTGCTTTACGGTCTCACAGTGAAAGAACACCACTTTCCCAATCTACTTTATGATCATACCAGTAACTTGGAACATTCCTTGTTGGTAGAAACTCATCCAGCGTTTTATTGAAACTGACCAATCGACCACTTGCCTAACACCTCCATGGAAAGACAGTTCCATAGCTTACCGTTCTAACAGTGACCTCAAACCTTTTCCCAAATCTGTTATGGAGCAATCCCAGTAACTTGTAACATTCCCTTGTTTGTAGAAACTCATCCAGCTTTTTATAAACTGACCAAGGAAACCTTGCTCATAACAACGTTCATGGAAGACAGTTCCATAGCTTTACCCGTTCTCACAGTGACAACACTTTCCCAACCTATACTTTCTGATCAATAACAGTAACTTTACAACAGTCCTTGTTGTAGAAACTATCCAGCTTTTATTAAACTGACCAAGAAACCTGCCATAACAACGTCCATGGAAGGACAGTTCCATAGCTTTACTTCTCACAGTGACAAACACCTACCCAAAACTCACTTTATGTATTGCAATACAGTAACTTGTAGACATTCCTTGTTTGTAGAAACTCATCCAGCTTTTTATTACACGACCAATGACCTGCCATTAACAACCGTCCACTGGAAGCCAGTTCCATAGCTTTACCGTTTCTCACAGTGAACAAAAACCCTTTCCCAAACTCTACTTTTGTATCAATACAGAACTGTAACATTCCTTGTTTGTAGAACTCATCAGCTTTTATTAAACTGGACAATGATGAACCGCAAAACAACGTCCACGAGAGACGTTCCAGTCTTTACCGTTCTACAGTGACAAACCTTTCCCAACTCTACTTTATGTCTCAATACCAGTAACTTGTAACATCCTTGTTTGTAGAAACTCATCCAGTATTTATTAAACGACCAATGAACCTGCCATACATAACAACGTCCACTGGAAGACAGTTCCAAGCTTTAACGTTCTAACCGTGAACAAAACCCCTTTCCCCAACTCTACTTTAGGTACAATACCAGTAACCTGTAACATTCCTTGTTTGCAGAACACTCATCAGCTTTTATTAAACTGACCAATGAACCTGCCATAACAACGCCAATGGAAGACAGTTCCATTTAGCTGTACCGTTTCACAAGAGACAAACCCTTTCCCAACCTACTTTATGTATCAATACCCCCCCCAGTAATTTAACATTCCTTGTTGTAGATAGAAAACTCATCCAAGCTTTTTATTTAAACTGACCAGGAACGGCCATAACAACATCCACTGAAAGACAGTTGCCATAGCTTTACGTTTCACAGTGACAATCCCTCTTTCCCAAACTCATTTATGTATCAATACCAGAACTTGTACATTCCTTGTTTGTAGAAACTCATCAGCTTTTTATTAAAACTGACCAAGACCTGCATAAACAACATCCAATGGAAGACAGTTCATAGTTTACCGTTCGCACCAGTGACACCACACTTTTCCCAACTCTACTTAGTATCAATACCAGGAACTTGTAACATTCCTTGTTGGCAGAAACTATCCAGCGTTTTTATTAAACTGACAATGAACCGCCATAACAACGTCATGGAGGACAGGTCCATAGCTTTACCGTTCTCACGTGAAAAACCCCTTTCTTCCCAACTCTACTTATGTATCAATACCAGTAACTTGTGTAACATCATTGTTGTAGACACTCATCCAGCTTTTTTGGAAAACTGACCAATAACCCTGCCATAACAAGTCACTGGAAGACAGTTCCATAGCCTTAACGTTACTCACAGTGAAAAACCCTTTACGAGCTTGAAGCCTGTAAACCTTTTCTTCAAAGTCTTAAGGGATGTCCTCGTGGCCTTTGAATGTTCTCTGGTGAAATTAATGCCCCGAAGTTTATTGTATGGCCCGGTAATGTATTTATACACAGTAGTAGTAATCAGTATCCACGCAAGCGCTTTTCTCCAGCGTACATAATTTGTAACTTTTTCAGTCTCTCTTCAATTCAAGCTCCCCCCATCCCTTATTAATTTAGTTGCCCTGATCGGAACCCGTTCCATTTCAAAGAAGTCCTTTTGTACCACAGGATTCCAAAATTGCACTGCATATTCAAATGAGGCCTTACCAATGCTTTGTAAAGAGGGGGAGAAGAATACATTTCACTCCCTTGAATCCAACCTCGCTTTTATACAAGACAATTACCAAGTTGCTGCTCTGGCTATTGCCCGCCTGGCACTGCTTGGATACCTTTAAGTTGTTATCCACCAAAACTCCAAGGATCCCTGTCCAAAAGGGATTCACTTAACCACAGAGGCCATTTATAGTATAGTAGCACAAGGATTTTTACGGTCCAAAAGGCATCACCTACATTTACAACATTGAATTTCATTTCTACACTTAGAGCCAAGTGATAACTATCTTAGATCCCCTTGCAACGATTGCACATCCTCTGAAGTTTTAATGGTCGGACAAAGTTTTGTGTCGTCAGCAACACAGAACCTGCTACAATACCAACTTCCAATATTAATAAATAGATTTTAAATAGAAGCGGCCCCCCAACAAGAAAAACCCTGTGGCACCCCACTTAGCACTTAGTCCATAATGATGAAGCCCATAAAACTACTCTTGATCCATTCTTTAACCCCCCCCCCCCCCCCCCCAATTTTCTACTCCATGTACAAATGTGACCCCAGACCAACAAGACCTTAGCTTATTCATTAGTCGCCTATGGGGACTCTGTATTCAAACGCCTTTGAGCAAAATCCAAAAGTAAAACTACATCTACTGCTATACCAGAGTCTAAATTGCATACATTATTCTCATAAAAGCCAAGAGCAAGTTAGTTGACAAGATCATTCACTCCTAAATGCCATGGCTGGTTACTACTTATAATGCAGTCCTTGTGAAACATACTCTAGGAACATGATCCCTTATTAACCTTTCCAGGATCTTCCCACCACTGATTGAAGTTAAAACTTTACCGGCGGTAATTAACCGGCTGTGAACGGGACCTACCCTTTTTGAATATTGGAAAAAACATCGCCTTTTTCCAACCAGAGACACCACAGGACTGATGGGAATCAGCAAGAATAAGAAAACAACGGCCTCCTAGATAAAACTGAACTTAGTCCTAGTACCGAGGATGTATTTTATCCGGTCCAGGAGATTACTAAAGGAACCGATTAGTTCTTTATGTAACATATCCTCGGTTTTACCAAAGTGAACTGGACTCGTGAGACCTTATGCTACTATACTCTATGATATCGTACTTGGATCTTCTATAGTGTATACAGAGGGAAAAAAATATTCAAGACATTTGCGTTATCGCCATCCTCCGTAACTAAATTATCCCCATTAATAATGGTTCCACATTTCTCAGTCATCATCTTCTTAATATTAATACTTAAAAAAATGTGTCGGCTTAGTGGATGTTTCTTCAGCTATCCTAACTTAACTAATTAATTTTTAGCTTCGTTGATTGCCTTTTTTACACTACTTGTAAAGTTTTTATACTCCCTAAAAGGGCACTTTCCGGTTCCTCGGCCTTAAGGTTTTAAATGCCTTTTTTCGTCCTTACCATTTGCCTCTTACATCAGAATTCAGCCACCATGGGCGCCGGATTTAGTTTTGTTACATTTTATTTCCCAAGGGTATAAATTTAGATGTGAACTGTCTAAAATCCCCTGAACACAGTCCACTTCTGTTCAGTACTTTACCTGAGAATACATTATCCCATTTGAACATTCTGAGAGCTGCTTTTAACCTGGGAAAATCTTGCTTTCCTGAAATTAAATGTCTTTGTTAAACCCAGCGCAATTTTCCTTTCGATAACAAGTCCCAAGTGCAACCTATTTCATGGTCACTATTCCCTAGCCTCCAGTTACCTTTATATCTATAATGCGCTCCACAATGTTAGATATTACCAGATCCAACAGAGCTCCTTTCTAGTAGGAACCTTCAACCACAGGTGAGAGAAAATTATCCTGAGCAAATTCAGGAACTCATCGCCTTTTTCTGTGATGGCAGTTCCCCAACACACCAATCAATGTCAGGGTAATTGACGGCCCCCATAATGAGCACACTCCCCCAAACTTGCAGCCTTGCCAACTGCATTGAGTTGATTCACTCATCTCTGCTAGCCATTGGCGACTTATAGCAGAACCAACAAGACATTACCCCCTTTCTGTTGCTATTCCACCCATATGCCTCCACTTATTCATCCATATCACCAGCTATCTCTTCTTTACATTTGGCTTCAATTTTTTTTAACATATACACATATAAAGGAAGGATAAAACCCTGAAAAGAATGTGTTACTATCGTGATATGAATGACATTTATATACAAATATAAACATGGGAAAGACTAGGTTCTATTTGGTGAATGAATGACATGTATATACAAATATAAACCCTGGAAAGACTGTGTGCTAATCGGTGATATGACTGCCATTTATATATACTAAAATATAAACCCGGGAAAGGACTGTTGTTACTATCGGTGATATGAATGAAAGTTATATACCAAATATAAACCTGGAAAGGGGGGGGTGAAAAAAAGACTGGTTACTATCGGTGATAGAATGACATTTCTATACAAATATAAACCCTGGAAAGGAATGGTTACTATCGGTAATAGGAATGAATTTATGGACAAAATAAACCCCTGGGAAAATATGTAACTATCGGGTGGGTATATGAATGACATTTATATACAAATATAACCCTGGAAAGACTATGTTACTATTCGGGATATGAATGACCATTTATATACAAATATTAAACAATGGCGGAAGGACTATGTTACTACGGTGATAGGAATGGACATTGATATACAAATATAAACCCTGGAAATACTGTGTTACTATCGGTGATATGAAGACATGTATATACAAATATAAACCCTGGAAAGGACTATTTACTATTGGTGATATGAATGACATTTAGATACAATTACACCCTGGGAAAGACTGCCTGTACATCGGTGACTGACTGACATTAATCAAAATATAAACCCTGGAAAGACGGTGTTACGATTGGTGATATGAATGACATTTATATACAATTATAAAAACCGGAAAGACTATGTTACTATCGGTGATATGAATGACGTTTATATACAAATATAAACCCTGGAAAGACTGTGTACGATCGTGATATGAATGGACATTTATTACAATATAAACCTGGAAGACTGTACTATGGTGATATGAATGACATTTATATACAAATAAACCCTGGAAAGGACTTGTTACTATTGGTGATAGAATGACATGTATATACAAAGATAGGAACCCTGGAAAAGACTTGTTACTGGTGATATGAATGACATTTATATACACATATAAACCCCTGGAAAGACTGTGTACTGTTGGTGATGAAATGACAGTTATATACAGAATATAAACCCTGGGAAAGAACTGTTTGGTACTATCCAGTTGATATGAGATGACTGTTATTACAAAATATAAACCCTGGAAAGACTGTTACTATTGCGTGATATGATGAATTTATATACAAATTAAACCCGGGAAAAGATGTGTTACTATGGTGATATGAATGACATTTATATACAAATATAAACCTGGAAAGATGTTACTATTGGTGATATGAATGATTAAACCAAAAACCCTGGAAAACGATGTCTATCGGGGATATGATGATTTATACAAAATATAAACCCTGGAAAGGGATATGTTACTATCGGTTGATATGAATGACATTTATATACGAAATAAAACCCTGGAAAGACGTTGTTACTATGGTGATATGAAGGCATTTATATACAAAATATAAACCCTGGAAAGACTATGTACTATCGGTGATAGAATGACATTTATATACAAAATTAAACCCTGGAAAGACTGTGTTTATCGTGATATGAATGACATTTATAATACAAATATAAACCCTGGAAAGACTGTGTACATATCGGTGATAGAATGACATTTCATACAAATATAAACCCTGGAAAAGACTGTGTTTACTATCGGTGATATGAATGCATTTATATACAAATATAAACCCTGGAAAGACTGTGTTACTATCGGTGATATGAATGACATTATATACAAAATTAAACCCTTGGAAAGACTATGTACTATCGGTGATATGAATGGACATTATATACAAATATAAACCTGGAAAAGACTGTGTTAATATCGGGGATATGAATGACATTTATATACAATATAAACCCTGGAAAGGACTGGTTTACTATCGGTGATATGAATGACATTTATATACAAATATAAACCCTGGAAGACTGTTACTATCGGTGATATGAATGACATTTATATACAAATATAAACCCTGGAAAGACTGTGTTACTATCGGTGATATGAATGACATTTATATACAAAATAAACCCTGGAAAGACTATGTGGTACTATCGGGTTGATATGATGACATTTATATACAAAATAAACCCTGGAAAGCACTGTTGTTCTAGGTGATATGAATGACATTTATTACAAAATAAAACCTGGAAGCTGTGTTACTATCGGTGTGATATGAATGACATTTATATACAAATATAAAACCCTGGAAAGGCTGTTACTATCGGTGATTGATATGAATGACATTTATATGACAAATATAAAACCCTGGAAGGGACTGTGTTTAATGGTGAATGAATGACATTTTACTACAATATAAACCCTGGAAAGGCTGTGTTACTATCGGTGATATGAATGACATTTATATACAAATATAAACCCTGGAAAGCTCTGTGTTACTATTGGTGGATATGAATGACATTTATTACAAATAATAAACCCTGGAAAGACTGTTGTTACTATCGGTGAGATGAATGACATTTATATACAAATATAAACCCTGGAAAGGCTGGTGTACTATCGGTGATATGAATGACATTTATATACAAATATAAAACCCTGGAAAGACTGTGTTACTATCGGTGAGAGAATGACATTTATATACAAATATAAACCCTGGAAAGGGATGTTACTATTGGTGATATGAATGACATTTATATACAAATATAAACCCTGGAAAGACTGTGTTACGATTGGTGCTATGAATGACATTTATATACAAATATAAACCATGGAAAGGACTGGTGTTACTATCGGTGATTGAATGACATTATATACCAAATAAACCTGGAAGACTGTTACTAGGTGATATGAATGACATTTAGATACAATAATAACCCTGGAAAAAGACTATGTTACTATTGGATGATATGAATGACAATTTATATACAAATATAAACCCTGGAAAGACTGTGTTACTATCGGTGATATGAATGACATTTATATTACAAATATAAACCCCTGGAAGAGACTGTGTTACTATCGGTGTATTGAATGGACATTTTATATTACAATATAAACCCTGGAAAGATGTGTTTACTATCGGTGATGAATTTAGAATGACATTTATATACAAATATAAACCCTGGCAAGACTTGTACTTATTGAGTATATGAATGACATTTATATACAAAATAACCCTGGAAAGACTGTGTTACTATCTGGGATATGAATGACATTTAATACAGATATAAACCCTGGAAAGACTTGTATATCGGTGATATGAATGACATTTATATACAAATATAAACCCTGGAAAGACTGTGTTACTATGGTGATATGAATGACATTCTCTACAAAATAAACCCTGGAAAGACTGTGTTACTATGTGATTGTATGAAGACATTTATATACAAAATATAAACCCTGGAAAAGACTGTGTTACTATGGTGATATGAATGAATTTATATACAAATATAACCCTGGAAAGATGTGTCTACGATTTGTGAATGAGGACATTTATATACAAATATAAACCTGGAAAGACGGTGTTATATTGGTGATATGAATGACATTTATATACAAATATCAACCCTGGAAAGACTGTGTTACTATTGGTGATATGAATGACATTTAATACAAATATAAACCCGGAAAGACTGTGTTACTATTTGTGATATGAATGACATTTATATACAAATATAAACCTGGAAAAGGACTGTGGTATATGGTGATATGAATGACATTTATATACCAATAAACCTGGAAAGACTTGTGTACTATTGGTGATATGAATGACATTTATATACAAATATTAAACCCTGGAAAGACTGTGTTAATATTGTGATATGAATGACATTTATATACCCAATATAAACCCTGGAAAAGACTGTGGTTACTATTGGTGATATGAATGACATTTATATCAATATTAACCCTGGAAAGACTGTTACATTGGTGATATGAATGACATTTATATACAAATATAAACCCTGAGAAGGGACTTTGGATAGTGTGTGTCACGACTCTCTTCTCTTGACGGTAGGTAATTGAGAAGATTGGAACGAACGTATATTGATAACTATGAAAGTTTATTAAACGAGCTGACAGAGCATGATATTGTTGCCAACTTATGGCGTTTTCCTCTCAACATTAATTGTCATTATACTAATACTTATCAAAATCCAAATTAACAAATTAAACAGTTCGGGAACAAAACAACAATATAAACATCAAAACAATAATATTTCTCCTGTGAATGAAGGGTTACTATCCAGAACTTCGATATAGTGCATTTTGCCTTTGCCACTCTGGAACTTGGCCAGAGAGGTGGGGGCAGTGGCCCAGTAGTATCATAGTTAGTAGTTAAGTTATCAGTAAATCGTAGCACAAGTCCACAGGGGCTCACAGTTTGCACCCACAAATAAAGGTTGAGGTTGATGTAATGTGGAACCCACATAGGAATGTAATTTGTATCACCTGTTATCTCTCCCAGGGTTTTTGCAGCCCATGCCCAGTTCCAACATATCACCAAGGACACAGAACATGATACACTTGGGGTGTCCCAGAGTGTAAAGGTAAAGTAGTTAGTAGTGTAAGGACAGTAGTAGTGTCAGGAGTAAGTAGTAGTAGAGGTAGTATCGTAAACTCTCTCTTTTGGTGAGGGGTCAGGGACATTCTGTGTGGAACCTCAGCAAAAAGCAATGACAATGTGGAATATGACAATCAATTTCTCTGTGTTGTGGGGTTAGTGTCCAAAGTTCTTATGGGGAGCGGCGCAGGACACCAAAAGCCTCACGGCATACAGTCTCTCCAAAAAAAATAAAATCTTCATAAAAAAAAAAAGTAACTTATTGGTGATATGAATGACATTTATATACAAATATAAACCCTGGAAAGACTATGTTACTATTGGTGATATGAATGACATTTATATAGAAATATAAACCTTGGAAAGACTATGTTACTATTGGTGATATGAATGACATTTATATACAAATATAAACCCTGGAAAGTTGGTGTTTGTGTTTTTGTAGGGCTGTTTCCCTCCACCACGACCCCCCAGAAGACTTTCTCAGACATCTTAATTCTCACTTTTAGGGTGCGCCCCCCTAGAGCATGGATTGTCAAACTTGCCGCCCTCCAGATGTTTGAAAATTACATCTCCAAGCAATCCCTGGCTGCATACCGTCTTCAAAAATCTGGAGGGTCCTTCCCAAGACAATTATGTTAAAATTAGGTGGGTTCCAGGGTAGACGCATTTAACTAATAGTAGGTTTACAGTTATATAGATAATATTCATGTTATTTGTCTTTACTGTATAATTTCATGTTTTTTGTTAAATTTAGAAATAGCTGGTTTGGGGATACAAATGTTTTTAGTATATTTCTAGAATAGAAACCAGATATCATTACTACAACTAAAAGGGCGGGAGAGAATACAGATTAATGTGTGTATATTTATACTTACGGCAGAGATACAGATTGGTGTGGTATAATTTACTATATGGACAGGGAATACAGTTGATGTTGTGTATTTATACGGATGGGAATACAGATTGATGTGTGTATATTACACGATGGGGATTACACATTGATGTGTGTATATTTATCTATACGGGCGAGATACAATGTATGTGTGTATATTTACACGGATGGAGAATACACATTGTGGTGTATATTTATCACTACGGGGGGAGAATACAGATTAATGTGTGGTATATTTATCTACACGGGCGGGAGAATACAGATTGAGTGTGTATATTTACCTGGACGGGGAATACGATTGAGTGTGGATTTACACAGACGGGGAATACGATTGATGTGTTATATTTACACGGATGGGGAATACACATTGATGTGGGTATATTTATCTATACGGGGCGGAGAATACGATTAATGTGTGTATATTTATCTACACGGGCAGAGAATAAGATTGTGTATGTATATTTACACGGACGGGGAATACAGATTATGTGTGTATATTTATCTATACGGACGGGAATGCAGATTGAGTGTGTGTATATTTATCTACACGGCGGAGAATACAGATGATGTGTGTATATTTATCTATACGGACGGGGAATACGATTGATGTGTGTATATTTATTCTACACGGACGGGGAATACAGATTGATGGTGTATATTTATCTACACGAGGGGAATACAGATTGATGTGTGTAATTATCTATACGGGGGGAGATACAGATTGATGTGTGTAATTATCTATAAGGACGGGAATACAGATTGGTGTGTATATTTATCTACACGGACAGGGAATACAGATGATGTGTGTATATTATCTACACGGACAGAATACTGATTGATGTGTGTTATTATCTACACGGACGTGGAATACAGATTGATGTGTGTATATTTATCTACCACGGACGTGGAATACAGATTGATGTGTGTATATTTATCTATACAGACGGGGAATACGGATTGATGTGTGTATATTTATCTACACAAGAGGAGAATACAGATTGATGTGTGTATATTTATCTACACAAGAGGAGAATACAGATTGATGTGTGTATATTTATCTACACAAGAGGAGAATACAGATTGATGTGTGTATATTTATCGACATGGGCGGAGAATACAGATTGATGTGTGTATATTTATCAACACCCAAACATGGAATACACTTACCATACAATTTTATTTTTGAATACTGACATTTCTGCTTTATACATCTAATCTTTTCCCAGACATGGTTATTATTTTATTTGAATGTTCCCGTCTTTGATCTGTGTGTGTTTATTTATGTCACACACTAGGTTTTAAAAAAATGAATATAAAATTGACCATATGTTTGATGTATCTGAATATAAGACACCATGTTATATATAATCCCTAACAGAAATATATACATGTACACACACAGTTACATATACACAGAAAGTCTGTTGATATTTGAGAATGTTTTCATGCTATTGGGAATATTGATTAGGGAGCTGTGGGCCATCAGAAAATGATATCCTGGACCATTTTCTTTTCGCTCTTCTCCTCCATTCCGTTTCTTTCTCCAGACTCCCCCAATATATTTTTTCCTACTTCCTCTTCTCCCTTATCAAAAATCTACTTTTGTGGGTAAGTACAGCACTCAGCTGTTTCTATGGGATAGGTCCCTGGTGAAAGTAGGAATTCACTGGTCCTCCCACAGCTCCAAACAGTAGGTCTCAGGGGTGTTCAAACCTTTTTAACTTATAGATACATTCATTTTTTTAAACAATTAGATTGTCCTAATGGAAACAAGAGAAATATTCTGCTTTTCATTACTTATTAATATGAAACTGCCCATGTTATTGATGATAAAAAAACATTTCTTTTTTTTAAATGCTAAATAATAACGTGTAGATTGCTGTAAGGAAGAGAAATGCAATGTAAATATATATGTATATTTTTATTATAATAGGCTGAACATGGTTACATATGATTAATATGGACAGTCAGGTCTGTTTAGTTATATGTTAATTCTAGCAGCAGTTTTAAAAATGTTTTGTTAATCTGCATAATTTAAAATCAGTCAGTGTCTCATTTTGTTTAAAATGTATAAAAGAAGATAAGCGGAACTTTTGGGAAAGTTCTATTCAATGTGAAGGAGGGCTGCAAATATTTTTGCATATTTATAACTTTCCCGTATTTAAAGCGCACACCTCGCATAAATGGATTGAGAAAGATCCAAACATTTACACTAAATAAAGCTTCTTTCAAAATTGTTTTTAGAATGTTTTTATTTCCCCTGGTCAATTAGAAAAATAAAAAAAAAAATTTGCTTTCTACCTACTGTCTTCTTGATGGAACAAACATATACCTTTATACCTGTTATACAAATGTCTTCTGTATTATATCGCTGTGAATACTTCAGTGATACTCTGGTGCCCAAGACATAATTTTATGCTGTAGAATGGACCAGTCAATGGTGTGACACTACAAGCAGCCTGCCATGGATTTGTTAATGCGTGTCTTGTGCTTAGAAGCAGGATTCTCAGCCATGCAAGCATAAGGGTAACTGGGATATACAGTGCAGAAAAATTATCATAACTTTTTATGTAAGGAAATCTACAAAATGGGAGACTCACGTTTTTTCGCGTGGCTCTGATTTTTAAAAGGGAACACAGACACAGATTAAACAATATTGCTATAAGGAGATGAGATTGTTTTTAATTTATGAATAAAAACAATGAAAGAAAACATTTATATTATCAGATCTTTTCAATGATACATTTTACCGCAAGTTATTTGACAGAACGTGACAGGGTGTAGTTTGAATGGCCAAGGTTTGTATCTTGGGGTTGTACCGACTGGATTGGTCTCTTGGTCCTGTCATCAATTCATGAGTTTTTATTCGAAGTGGAGCAGTGGCAGTTTGTCTGAATTTCTATTGTTAAACATTGGTGTGGGATCCATTACAAGAGACTCTGTAATTATAACATTAATAAGTACGATACATTTAGAGGTAAAATATTTAACACCTCCACTTGTAATCCGAATAAACTTTCTTCTATGTTTGATCTACTCAGAGATTTAGCACTTAGGCAATTCCAGTCACTTCCTCTTTGGTGCGCTTAACACTGGGAGGCAAGGGTGTTAGGTGCTGAAGGGAGATTTTGCCTACAGGAGCTGGAGATAAAGTAAAGTAGGAATAGCATATTCATATCCCACCTAATTGCAGCTAAGGGTCCTCGCTTCATCTGCTAGCTCAGAGAGCTCACACGCAATGCTAAGGAGCCGGGCCAAAATTCATCAGTCATTACCCCATATCCTTCAACGGAAGTGGCTGACTGTGCGGAACGTGGTACTGTAAATAACTATAATGATTTCGGGTTGAGGAAGGTGGAGGAAAAGGTAATTTAGATTTGTGTTCTGGGTGTGGATATGCCTTTTTAAAGTTCCCTGGAAGCTCCTCAAATATTAACTCACTGTTGATTGGGTAATTTTCTCTCTCTGTGCAGGACATGTTTTAGTCACCACAGCACCCCAAACTGGGTGGAGCCACCAGGGGACTATTAAGACACTGCCATATTTTGGCACAACCACCCACTGTGTTTACTGAAATACACAAGATCAGCTGTGATTACATTTATCTTTGAGGGACGATTGTTTTCCAGGGGCCATTAAAACTTACATATACCTTAAGACAAAGATAAAATCTAAATATAACTTCATTGATGTATATTGTTATATATATAATGTATGTTATATGGTTCACGTTGTAGCTCTAGCAATTCTGTCTTGTAATTATACTGGAAGTCGGTCCTACTGTCCTGGATCTGCCCGCCATGTCATGAATGGAACTTTAACTGCGTCTTATATTTGGTAGTATGCTCAGTCAGGTTAGAAAGAGGTCAGCCAGTTGTAACTTGACGGGTTTGTTGAGCTGGGAAAGAGAACTTACTAATCATATGCTAATTGTTTGTGACCCAAGCAGCAGAAACACTTACTGGATGCTGTGTGACCCTTGGGTTTGCAATAGTTTGAGAGCAATAATTCATATTAATAATATATGGCCAGTCCAAATTCTGGCTGTGTCGGGGCGTGGCCTGTGGAAGCTTGTCTTTTCATTGGCCAACTCCAGACTCAGGGAGGGGCAGACCATGCCATAAAGTATAGCTTTAAAACTTTGCAACCCAACTTGAACTCACCCTGGGTGCTTTAATAGGCGGGAGGAGGGGTATGTTTATATGAGTTGTCCTTAAATCCAAGATGACTTCTCACTAATAGGAATTGAGAATCCATATGGTTTGTTTTAATTTAAACCTTTAATTTAATTTTTGACGTGCTAACAGAATGCCAGTGACATCCGCAAACCAGACAATGGTGGATTTCAGAGGTGAGAGACGCAGGTAACAGTTACAAATCATGAAATCCGTTCAGGCTTTTATTGTAAGGGCCCGTATAATCTTTTTATAATTTATGAGATTTCCAGCGGAAGGTGGAACAAAACATCTCAGTAATACAGTTTTCCTTGTTTTCTATCTGCTGAACCAGGTAAAGTCATAATGAATGCAATATGGTGTAAATTGGATTTCATCGATGCATATGGATGTGTTTGAAATGATGAGTATGAATATGCTGCTTTGGTTGTTTTTCCCTGAGTTAAGTCTAATGCAGTTACATTCTCATAAATAGATATGATTTCATTCATTCTGAATATGACAATAGAACTCCGTACTTCTTCTGCTTCGATCTAATACCAATAACTGCAGGAACCGGCCTGTTCATTTTGCAATTGGAAGTGGACCATAAAGATAAATGGCTAAGCATGTGGGAACATCAGAAGGTGCAACATATAGTGTTCGCCCTGCGTTAGTTTGTTAAATCCTCCTAGAGGTAAATACGCCAATAAAATGAATATCTATCTAGTTTCTGTTCATTGTGGCATTGTGTGACTGGTTAGAAGATTATTTAACAACTCAAGCAAAGGAAAATCAAGTGCTAAAACAAGTCATGATGTTTGCTCTGTGATCCATAAAGGACAATTTTAAACATCTGTTAACATGGCAATTTCTGGGGGGTGCAGTATAGGTGCAAAGGTACAGCCTCCTTTAATGTGACAGATGGACAAAGATTGCAAAAAGGCCGTTATCAGCAAAATAAGTGCAAAAGCCATGCTACCTGATGTAATATCAGGTTAGCGTGGGCTTTATACTAAAGCAGCAGAGTCAGTGACTTTTCTATCAAAAGAGCTGGGCCTTAATGCTGTTTGCACTAATATGAGAATAAATAAAACTCCCCTGAATTGAGACAGTAAGGCCAGCCCCACTATGACGCACAGAAAAAAATGGTGGTCGCATTTGCTCTGAAATAGGCCGGAGCACAGCGCATTTTAGAGGGGCCGCCTCCCATAAGCGCCGATTGAATTGCGCTAGTGAGGTCATAAAATCCTTAAAACCATCGTGGCCATTCATTTTGAGTTTGACTTTTGACCACAAATAAATGGGCCAAAATGTAACGTTGCAGAAACATTGGATATAATACCACTAAGCTAGAGATATCAGATTGAATTATCATGCATTTACCTAATATCTACAGTATTTGATTTACGGCCTGCCTAACCCCACCTTATAGGATTTGTTCGAACCCCCAATGTTAAGGAGCCAAAAAGAGTTTATATTCATTCAAACTGCAGGGTTTCTTATATTCTATATTCCTTAAATTCTATGTTCGAGATTTTTACATTTCCCTGAACAAACCATCTCCTTCTGCCCGCACGCTCATCCTAGCCTTCCTATTCTAGATTAGAAAGTAGGGATAAACTAGTGAAGCTGACACCAGGCCCACACCTTAAGATGTTATTATTTTGTCAGAATGTGGATGTAAAGCCATGCACAGCGTAGCTCTCTCTCTCTCTCCGGAGTCATGGACAGCTGCTGTAGATAATTACACTGTCACTGCTTGGTATATTAGAGAGGAAAACAGCGTTCTGACAGATTCCAAGACTCTCCGTATTATTACAATTTTTACATTTTACTTGTCATTAGAATATCTGTTACCATTGACTTTCTATTGATATTGTACCCATGCAATTTCAGAGCACTGCATCTAATTAAATTAAAGCAACATAAATAACACTGCCAGCTAGGCAATATAATCAGCAATTTTATCACCCTGATCTTAGAAACGTTTCACCACATAGATATGTATATATAGATATATTTATATTATACCATTAACTATATGGTATAAAGGAAATTGGTTCATATTTTAAGATCAATGTAACAAACCAGATGATAGAATGTTCAGAACCTTGTCCAATGCGTAGCAATCAAGGGATTGGAACACAGAGCCAAGTCGCAACATAAATAGACACGACAGAAATGAGCAAACACTTCAACAGAATCTATCAGAGAATTTCTGTCGTTGGGAAATCTTTAGTTCTAACAACTGAAAATTTTGATTGATGGATTTCTAAATGGGTTATTCTGGTCCTTTTAATAGACTATGTGTTAGTCCTTTTAAAGGGTGATACACTGAAAAATAATAAAAAATACTCATCTTATCTATAAATGAATACATGTAGCACATAACCCTCAGGTGTGTTGTTGCTGCATGGCTTCAATCCACATAATTTGTTTAGGCTAAGTATTCCCACTCTTAACCAACACCCCCTTTATCATGCATAACTCACTGTGAGGGCAAGCAGACCTGTAATCACTATGAGCCAGCACTGGAGAGGCATTTTCCCAGAATACATTTCACACATACCATCACCCTTAACTGCACACTGCAGAAGAGTTAAACAATAGAAGCGATCAACAAAAAATTGGTACATTGGTGGTTTGGAAGATTAATAGTTTCCAGATGAGCAGTTAAAAAAAAACATTGAGGATGTAGGTGGTCAAAAGGAAATGATTAAGTTGCTTTTTGGAGTATTTGTATTCATACACCGACACATATTAAATAGCAATTAAAGGAACACAATAGTCACCAAAACAGAGTGCTTTCTCTGAGCTGAAACATGCTGCCAGTGCTGCAGCTGGCATTTGGTTTTGGTGTGTGACTCCCTGTTCCAGGTTTGAAATTAAGTTGCCTGAAACGTTGGCAGAATTTTACCATGGACCTGCCATAATTCTGAACATTCTGCAGACCTGACATCTCCTGTGAGTTTGTGACTCTTAACCAGAGCAATGAATGAGAATCTATAATTGTTCTTCTGCAGTAGCAGGAAACATAGACTGCCCATGCACTAAAGGACATCCCTCTTCCAAGGGAGTTTGTACTGGAGGTTTCATATATAGTTTATGGAAAGGATTAGTAGTTGGATAGCAGATTGAAGGGGTGCAGAGTCCGGGCAAGTGTGATTTCATTTTTAAAACAAACTTACGCTCATCGCAGCCAGGGTAATGGTTCTAGATTTATTTTAGGTTAGTTCCCCTTTACAGAGCCTACTTTACGGCAACTTATATCACCAGTGATTTTATCTGCAGTACCACAGACCCCCCCATTAGATGCTTCCGAGTATTTCTCACGTCGCATTTTGAGCACCACATACACGTTTCCCAGTATATCAGTCCATGTGGTCTGCTCACTATCACTAGAGATGGCTGGATCCAACCTTGTTCCACGCGGCAGAACATCTCAGATCCACGGATTTCATGGATTTCACGGAATTCCGCTTTCGGAATTTTAAAGAACTACATTCAAAATTTTGAGAAATTTCAAAATTTTAATTTTCCAGGAATTTCCCAAAAAAATGTAAAATGCTACAGTAACTTAGTGTAAATGGCTCTGGGACCTGGGAAACATGTCCCTGCAGAAGAACAGCAAACAAACGGAAGTTGCGCACACGTGTGCTACTTCCGGCTTTCCGCAGGTCATTTTCGGTATCCTCGAATGGCTAAATTTGAGAATCCTCCAAAGTATTAGGATTCTCAAATTCGCCCATTTAAGGATATCGAATGCCTGAAGTCCCGCGGTTGGACGTTCAGGGGTCCCGCGGCTCTACCTGGGCTCTACCCCTATAAATGCTTTGCGGCACTAATAAGTGCCTTTGTTGGGGGTTCTGCAGATCGAAACCAGGACCCCTATTGGCTCTAAAAGAGCCCTGTGGCTCTAATAAGAGCCTTTCTGATTGAAGGTCCCGCAGATTGAAACCAGGACCAATCCTGGTCCTAAAAAGGACCTTTACATGTCAGCGGCATCTTCTTTCTTCTCCGATGTTACAGCCGATATCAGCGGCGACACCAACTGCAGCCGCGGTGACACCGACTTATCCGATGTTGCCACAGATCTTGATCCCAACTGGTTAAGATTTCAATCCTACCAATCACATGATCACATTAACAACCCTTATGATGTAATCTTCCCAGGAATCCATTACTTTACATATCACCAATCTTTCTTAAAGGTTAATCCCCCCCAACCCTAAACACTATCTTGAAAACTTTAAAATCTGCCCAGAAATGTACTTGCCCACCTTCGTTCCATCACTCACAGCCTCTTATGCTTCTTCTGGAAGAGCAGATGGGCTGGACTAGCAGCCATGTCTGTGATTGGCTGAGAGTCAGCCAATCATTGTTGTGGCTTTTTTATCATTGATGATAAAAAGTGTTGGAACATGAAAAAACCCTAAAACTGGAATCGTGTAAAAGCAAATAATCAAAAATAAACAATGGCAGGTTGAAAAAGACTTCAACGTATGTATCCCATTATAATCAGGGAGGATTTCCACTGATATAGTAAGGGAAATAAACCCCCTCAGTATGGGGTACTACAATAAATACAGATGTACAAGGTGAGGTTATGGTTCATATAAAAATTAAAATCTTTCATTTTAGCACAAAAAATATAAAAAGTTCACACCTAAAACCGTAAGGAAACACGCGTAAAAGTTCATGAATATAGTTATGGAATGGCTTTCAGATATCATTTAGGATTGGGGGGGTCCCCTACATTGTATGAAGGGGGGAGGGAAGGAGGAGAACATCACTGTGCATGCCAGAATCCTCTAAGTGGAGCAGGAAGTATCAGGCATCGGATGGCACACAGTGAGGTTCCTACTTTTCACTTTTTGGCATTTCATCAGGCCTGCAGGACAACCATAAGGAACAGAGGAGAATGGTAACGATCTTTAACACTACGCAGTGGGGCAAATTTAGTTGGGGGGTGGACATGCCCTTTGAGTAAAAGGCATCATTCCAGGGGCCTTAATGCTGCTTTATCTTCTTTTACCTTTATATTTAACTTTTCTTTCACCTTAAAGTACTTTATGCAGATTATTGATAAGGAACCTATTCCTACATTGACCAAACATTAGAAAGTTTACCCTGTCCCATACTGACCAACAAATATTAAAGGGCATCTCCACCCTCATTTAAACTTTCCATATACTGTAGGGCATGTCCCCCCTCTCCAAACCGCTATATTCAGACATAAAAAACGCTTCCCATCTCTAATTACAGCCCCTCGTTCCCTCGCCTCTCGGTCCGGCTCCCCTGCTGCCGGAACTACAAGCAGGGGGCCAGACAGGAGTGGCAGCCAGGGAGGATCGGGAGGAGGGGGGGGGAAAGGGCTCCACTGTGCATGCTAGAAGCAATTCAGAGGACACTGCAGAGGCAGAGACCTTTTGGACAGGAAGACAGCTCCTCTCTACAGTTTCCTGAACTTTGAAGAGGCACTACGGAGAACCATAAGGAGCAGGAAGTAAGGTAAGGATTTTTTTAAATTGTAACAATTTTAACTGTACAGTGGGGCCAGTAGTTGGTGAATTTTTAGTTTGGGGTGTGGACATGCCCTTTAAACAGCAAGTTTAGCAGCCAATAGAGTTGAATGAAACTGGTGAGTTCAGTTCCAACCTGAAGTACTGAAATCAAACTAAAACTCAATTCAAAAATAATTTTTCTAATATTCCATCACAACTTTCAATTTTCTATTATTAGAAGTTTGATTTTCTGACACAAGTTTAATTTCCAATGGGATCCAAACCAAACTCGGTTTCGTCACTAGTAGCCAATTAAGTTCAGTGTTAATTGTTTGTAAGTAAGTGTCATTTATACTCTGGCACTTTATTGTAAGGAATCCTGTAGAATAATGTTTATTTTATATACCGTATTAAATGACTATGGGGGGGAAATTCAAGACCTTTATTTTGTTTCAGCTTCCCCTTTAAAAGATGTTTTTGATAACTAATAGGAGGGTAAGAAATAGCTACATGTTTACGAGCCACATTAATCTGCTAAAATATTCGCTCTTTGTAACTGTCATAGCTGTTCTCTGCCAAGATCTGCCAGTGTATAATAATTTCTCAACTCACTATCAAGGAAAGAACATTCCCAGGGTCTGACTCTAATGACAACCTGTACGATGAGAACGCCCAGCGTCTCCTCACTGCATCCTGTGACACATGAGTCTGAAGGTGTTTCTGTCACCTTGTATCAACCAGGGAAATTCACTGTGTAGATCACAATAAGGATTTCCCTACCAAGACTTGGGGGGGGGCTGGGTGGGGGTTGGGCAGTTCATTAGTAGTAGAGAACGATATGTTAGATGTTATGATGAATTTTTTATGGATGGGTATTTCTGGGATGTTTATGTAGTACAGTGGATAAAATGGATAGATTGAAATCTAGATACAAAAAGGGTAATAATTTAAAAGGAATGATATGCTATGATCAGAAGAATTAATTACAATGGGAAATGTTATAAACTATGTACGGAATGGAATAATATACAATGGGAAAATGTATATTCTGTGATCCAGAATGGAATAAATTACATGGGAAAATGTTATAATACTATGATACAGAATGGAATAATATTACAATGGGAAAATGTTATAATTCTGTGATCCAGAATGGAATAATATTACAATGGGAAAATGTTATAATACTATGATACAGAATGGAATAATATTACAATGGGAAAATGTTATAATTCTGTGATCCAGAATGGAATAATATTACAATGGTAAAATGTTATAATTCTATGATCCAGAATGGAATAATATTACAATGGGAAAATGTTATAATACTATGATACAGAATAGAATATATTACAATGGGAAAATGTTATAATAGTATGATACAGAATGGAATATATTACAATGGGGAAATGTTATAATACTATGATACAGAATAGAATAATATTACAATGGGAAAATGTATAATACTATGATACAGAATGGGATAATATTACAACGGGAAAATCTATCATACTATGATCCAGAATGGAATAATATTACAATGGGAAATGTTATAATACTATGATAAGAATGGAATAATATTACAATGGAAAATGTTAAATAAATGATACAGAATGGGATAATATTACAACGGGAAAATCTTATAATAGTATGATACAGAATGGAATAATATTACAATGGGAAAATCTTATAATACTATGATCCAGAATGGAATAATATTACAATGGGAAAATGTTACATAGTATGATACAGAAGGGATATATTACAATGGGAAATGTTATAATACATAGTAACATAGTAACATAGTAATTAGGTTGAATAAAGACATTCGTCCATCAAGTCCAACCTATTCCCTTTTTTTTTTTTTTTTTTTTTTTTAACCCTACCTAACAGTTGATCCAGAGAAGGCAAAAAACCCCAGCTAAAAAAAGGGGGGGGAAAATTCCTTCCTGACTCCAAACGGCAATCGGAAAGTATCCCTGGATCAACCAGATCTATATGCATTAATACCAGTAATTCTCATATTTTTTGTTTTTTAGAAACTTATCAGGCCTTTTTTAAAGTTATTCAATGAACTTTCCATTACCACCTCTGCTGGAAGACAGTTCCCCAGTTTCACCGTTCTCACTGTAAAGAAACCTCTCCTAAAGATGAAACTTCTTTCTTCCAACCTTAAGGATGTCCACGAGTCCTCTGATATGACCTATTAGTGAACAATGCACCAGAGAGTTCACTGTATGGGCCATTAATATATTTGTATAAGGTTATCATGTCCCCACGCAACGCCGCTTCTCCAATGTAAACAGCCCTAACTTGTCTAATCTGCCTGCATATTCAAGCCCCTCCATTCCCCTTATTAATTTAGTTGCCCTTCTCTGAACTGCCTCAATTTCCAAGATGTCCCTTTTGTATATGGGTTCCAAAACTGCACCGCATTCCAAATGTGGCCTTACCAGTGCCTTGTAAAGAGGAGAATAATATTTTTCTCTCTTGATTCCATTCCCCTCTTTATACTAGACAATATCTTGCTAGCTCTAGCTGTTGCACCTGCATGTTTGCTACAGCTAAGTCTGTTATTCTATGATCAGAATGGTAATATTACAATGGGAAAGTTATAATTCTATGATCCAGAATGATAATATTACACGGGAAAATCTTATAATTCTGTGATCAGAATGGAAAATTACTGGGAATGTTATAATACTATGATACAGAATGGGATAAATTACAATGGAGTAAATTTTGTAATTTTAATTGTGGATAGTTATATTCTAAATGGATAATTGTTTACTAGTTGTTTAGAATAATTTACACTAAATATATTATGATACAGAATGGGATATATTATAATGGGAAAATGTTTAAACTATGATACAGAATGGGATAATATTACAATGGGAAAATGTTATATAGTGATAAGGAATGGGATAATATTACAATGGGAAAATGTTATAATAGTATGATACAGAATAGAATAATATTACAACGGGAAAATCTTATAATTCTGTGATACAGAATGGAATAATATTACAATGGGGAAAGTTATAATACTATGATCCAGAATGGAATAATATTACAATGGGAAAATGTTATAATACTATGATACAGAATGGGATAAATTACAATGGGAAAATGTTATAATAGTATGATCCAGAATGGGATAATATTACAATGGGAAAATGTTATAATAGTAGATAGAATGGAATATATTACAATGGGAAAATGTTAAATAGTATGATAAGAATGGAAAATATTACAATGGGGAAATGTATAATACTATGATACAGAATGGAATAATATTACAATGGGAAATGTTATAATTCTATGATCCAGAATGGAATAATATTACAATGGGAAAATGTTATAATAGTATGATACAATGGAATAATATTACAATGGGAAAATGTTATAATACTATGATACAGAATGGAATAATATTAAATGGGGAAATGTTATAATACTATGATCCAGAAGGAATAATATTACAATGGGAAAATGTTATAATAGTATGATACGAATGGAATAATATTACAATGGGAAAATGTTATAATACTATGATACAGAATGGAATAATATTACAATGGAAGTTATACCTATATACTCGAGTATAAACCGACCCGAGTATAAACCGAGGTACCCAATTTCACCTAAAAATCCTAATAAAGTTATTGACCCGAGTTATAACCGAGGGTAGAAACTTGGCACTCAAGATGTTTGGAAACTACAACTCCCAGCATATAAAGCATGCTGGGAGTTGTAGTTTCCAAACATCTTGAATGCCAAGTGAGGGTGGCATTCAAGATGTTTGGAAACTACAGCTCCCAGCATGCTTTATAGCTGGGAGTTGTAGTTTCCAAACATTTGAATGCCACCCTCATTGGCATCAAGATGTTTGGAAACTACAACTCCCAGCTAATAAAGCATGCTGGGAGTTGTAGTTCCCAAACATCTTGAATGTCCCCCTCCCCCTCAGTTCAGTTTGTACCTGTGGTCTTCTCTTGGACTCTTCTCCTGTGGACTCCTGTGGACTCTCTCTTCTCCTGTGGACTCTCCCCTGTGGACTCTTCTCCCTGTGGACTCTTCTCCCTGGACTCTTCTCCCTGGACTTTCCCTGGACTCTTCTCCCTGTGGGCTCTTCTCCTGGACTCTTCTCCTGTGGACGACTCTTCTTCTTCTATCTTCCTCCATCCATCCGGCAGGTACGGTATCAGCATTCCGGCAGCCGCGCGCCCATTCCTGTACCGGCGCGCCGGCTGAACATCACTGCCTGGGCCGGGCTTGGCGCGGGCAGTGACGTCAGGCCGGCGCGCCAGTGCAGAAAAGGATCGCGCGGCTGCCGGATGCCCAGGTAAGTGGTTGACTCGAGTTAAACCGAGTCCGAGTTTTCAGGCTGATTTTTCAGCCCGAAAAACTCGGTTTATACTCGAGTATATATGGTAATTCTATGATCCAGAATGGATAATATTACAATGGGAAAATGTTATAATACTATGATACAGAAGGGATATATTACAATGGGAAATGTTATAATACTATGATACAGAATGGAATAATATTACAATGGGGAAATGTTATAATACTATGTACAGAATGGAATAAATATTACAATGGGAAAATGTTATATACTATGATACAGAATGGAATAATATACAATGGGAAATGTTATAATTCTATGATCCAGAATGGAATAATAGTAAATGGGAAAATGGTATTAATAGTATGAAAGAATGGAATAATATTACAATGGGGAAATGTTATAATACTGTGATACAGAATGGAATAATATTACAATGGAGTAATATTATCCCATTCTGTATCATAGTATTATAACATTTTCCCATTATAATATTATCCCATTCTGTATCATACTATTATAACATTTTCCCGTTGTAATATTATTCTATTCTGTATCATACTATTATAACATTTTCCCATTGTAATATTATCCCATTCCTTATCATATTATTATAACATTTTCCCATTGTAATATTATCCCATTCTGTATCATAGTATTATAACATTTTCCCATTGTAATATTATTCCATTCTGTATCACAGAATTATAAGATTTTCCCGTTGTAATATTATTCCATTCTGGATCATAGAATTATAACATTTTCCCATTGTAATATTATTCCATTCTGTATCATAGAATAACAGACTTAGCTGTAGCAAACAATGCCAGGTAGCAACAGCTAGAGCTAGCAAGATATTGTCTAGTATAAAGAGGGGAATGGAATCAAGAGAGAAAAATATTATTCTCCCTCTTTACAAGGCACTGGTAAGGCCACATTTGGAATATGCGGTGCAGTTTTGGAATCCCATATACAAAAGGGACATCTTGGAAATTGAGGCAGTTCAGAGAAGGGCAACTAAATTAATAAGGGGAATGGAGGGGCTTGAATATGCAGGCAGATTAGACAAGTTAGGGCTGTTTACATTGGAGAAGCGGCGGTTGCGTGGGGACATGATAACCTTATACAAATATATTAATGGCCCATACAGTGAACTCTCTGGTGCATTGTTCACTAATAGGTCATATCAGAGGACTCGTGGACATCCTTTAAGGTTGGAAGAAAAGAAGTTTCATCTTTAGGAGAGGTTTCTTTACAGTGAGAACGGTGAAACTGGGGAACTGTCTTCCAGCAGAGGTGGTAATGGAAAGTTCATTGAATAACTTTAAAAAAGGCCTGGATAAGTTTCTAAAACTAAAAAATATTGAGAATTACTGGTATTAATGCATATAGATCTGGTTGATCCAGGGATACTTTCCGATTGCCGTTTGGAGTCAGGAAGGAAAGATTAGAAAGTAGGGATAAACTAGTTGAAGCTGACACCAGTCCCCACCTTAAGATGCTTATTATTTTGTCAGAATGTGGATGTAAAGCCATGCACAGCCTGTAGTCTCTCTCTCTCTCCGGAGTCATGGACAGCTGCTGTAGATAATTACACGTCACTGCTTGTTATATTAGAGAGGAAAACAGCGTTCTGACAGATTCCAAGACTCTCCGTATTATTACAATTTTTACATTATTACTTGTCATTAGAATATCTGTTACCATTGACTTTCCTATTGATTTGTACCCATGCAATTTCAGAGCACTGCATCTAATTAAAATTAAAGCAACATAAATAACACTGCCAGCTAGGCAATATAATCAGCAATTTTATCACCCTGATCTTAGAAACGTTTCACCACATAGATATATGTATATAGATATATTATATTATACCATATAACTTATATGGTATAAAGGAAATTGGTTCATATTTTAAGATCAACCTGTAACAAACCGAGATATAAATGTTCAGAACCTGTCCAATGCTGTAGCCATCAAGGGATTGGACACAGAGCCAATCCAACATAAATAGACACGACAGCAAAATGAGCAAACACTTCAACAGAATCTATCAGAGAATTTCTGTCGTTGGGAAATCTTAGTTCTAAACAACTGAAAATTTTGATTGATGGATTTCTAAATGGGTAATTCTGGTCCTTTTAATAGACTGTGTTTAGTCCTTTTAAAGGGTAGATACACTGAAAATAAAATAAAAATACTCATCTTAATCTATAAATGAATACATGTAGCACATAACCCTCAGGTGTGTGTTTGCTCATGGCTTCAATCCAGTAACTAATTGTTTAGGCTAAGTATTCCCACTCTTAACCACACCCCCCTTTATCATGCATAACTCACTGTGAGGGCAAGCATGACCTGTAATCACTATGGCCAGCACTGGAAGAGGCATTTTCCCAGAATACATTTCACACATACCATCACCCTTACTGCACACTGCAGAAGAGTCACAATAGAAGACAGATCAACAAAAAATTGGTACATTGGTGGTTTGGAAGATTAATAGTTTCCAGTAATGAGCAAGTTAAAAAAAAACATTGAGGATGTAGGTGGTCAAAGGAAATGATTAAGTTGCTTTTTTGGAGTATTTGTATTCATACACCGACACATTATTAATAGCAATTAAAGGAACACAATAGTCACCAAAACAGAGTGCTTCTCTGAGCTGGAAACGCTGCCAGTGCTGCGCTGCATTTGGTTTTGGTTCGTGACTCCCTGTTCCAGGTTTGAAATTAAGTTGCCTGAAACTGTTGGCAGAATTTTACCATGGACCTGCCATAATTCTGAACATTCTGCAGACCTGACATCTCCTGTGAGTTTGTGACTCTTAACCGAGCAATGAATGAGAATCTATAATTGTTCTTCTGCATTGAGCAGGAAACATAGACTGCCCATGCACTAAAGGACATCCCTCTTCCAAGGGAGTTTGTACTGGAGGTTTCATTATATAGTTATGGAAAGGATTAGTAGTTGGATAGCAGTTGAAGAGGTGCAGAGTCCGGGCAAGTGTGATTTCATTTTTTAAAACAAACTTACGCTCATCGCAGCCAGGGTAATGGTCTAGATTTATTAGGTTAGTTCCCCTTTACAGAGCCTACTTTACGGCAACTTATATCACCAGTGATTTTATCTGCAGTACCAAGACCCCCCATTAGATGCTTCTGAGTATTTCTCACGTCGCATTTTGAGCACACATACACGTTTCCCAGTATATCAGTTCCATGTGGTCTGCTCACTATCACTAGAATGGCTGGATCCAAACCTTGTTCCACGGCAGAACATCTCGATCCACGGATTTCATGGTATTCACGGAATTCCGCTTTCGGAATTTTACAGAACTACATTCAAAATTTTGAGAAATTTCAAAATTTAATTTTCCAGGAATTTCCAAAAAAATGTAAAAATGCTACAGTTAACTTAGTTGTAAATGGCTCTGGGACCTGGGAACATGTCCTGCAGGAAGAACACAAACAAAACGGAAGTTGCGCACACGTGTGCTACTTCCGGCTTTCCGCAGGTCATTTTCGGTATCCTCGAATGGCTAAATTTGAGAATCCTCCAAAGTATTAGGATTCTCAAATTCGCCCATTTAAGGATTTCGAATGCCTGAAAGTCCCGCGGTTGGACGTTCAGGTCCCGGGCTCTACCTGGGCTCTACCCCCTATAAATGCTTTGCGGCACTAATAAGTGCCTTTGTTGGGGGTTCTGCAGATCGAAACCAGGACCCCTATTGGCTCTTAAAAGAGCCCTTGTGCTCTAATAAGAGCCTTTCTGATTGAAGGGTCCCGCAGATTGAAACCAGGACCAATCCTGGTCCTAAAAGGACCTTTACATGTCACGGCATCTTCTTTCTTCTCCGATGTTACACCGAATCAGCGGCGACACACCAACTGCAGCCGCGGTGACACCGACTTATCCGATGTTGCCACAGATCTTGATCCCAACTGGTTAAGATTTCAATCCTACCAATCACATGATCACACATTAACAACCCTTATGATGTAATCTTCCCAGGAATCCATTACTTACATATCACCAATCTTTCTTAAAGGTTATATCCCCCCCAACCCTAAACACTATCTTGAAAACTTTAAAATCTGCCCAGAAATGTACTTGCCCACCTTCGTTCCATCACTCACAGCCTCTTATGCTTCTTCTGGGAAGAGCAGATGGGCTGGACTAGCAGCCATGTCTGTGATTGGCTGAGAGTCAGCCAATCATTGTTGTGGCTTTTTTATCATTGATGATAAAAGTGTTGGAACATGAAAAAACCCTAAAACTGGAATCGTGTAAAAGCAAATAATCAAAAATAAACAATGGCAGGTTGAAAAAGACTTCAACGTATGTATCCCATTATAATCAGGGAGGCATTTCCACTGATATAGTAAGGGAAATAACCCCCTCAGTATGGGGTACTACAATAAATACAGATGTACAAGGTGAGGTTATGGGTTCATATAAAAATTAAATCTTTCATTTTAGCACAAAAAAATATAAAAGTTCACACTAAAAACCGTAAGGAAACCACGCGTAAAAGTTCATGAATATAGTTATGGAATGCTTTCAGATATCATTTAGGATTGGGGGGTCCCCTACATTGTATGAAGGGGGGAGGGAAGGAGGAGAACATCACTGTGCATGCCAGAATCCTCTAAGTGGAGCAGGAAGTATCAGGCATCGGATGGCACACAGTGAGGTTCCTACTTTTCACTTTTTTGGCATTTCATCGGGCCTGCAGGACAACCATAAGAACAGAGGAGAATGGTAACATCTTTTAACACTACGCGTGGGGCAAATTTAGTTGGGGGGTGGACACCCTTTGAGTAAAAGGCATCATTCCAGGGGCCTTAATTGCTGCTTTATCTTTCCTTTACCTTTTATATTTAACTTTTCTTTCACCTAAGTACTTTATGCAGATTTTGATAAGGAACCTATTCCTACATTGACCAAACATTAGAAAGTTTACCCTGTCCCATACTGACAAACCAAATTTTAAAGGGCATCTCCACCCTCATTAAAAAACTTTCCATATACTGTAGGGCATGTCCCCCCTCTCCAAACCGCTATATTCAGACATAAAACGCTTCCCATCTCTAATTACAGCCCCTCGTTCCCTCGCCTCTCTGGTCCGGCTCCCCTGCTGCCGGAACTACAAGCAGGGGGCCAGACAGGAGTGGCAGCCAGGGAGGGATCGGAGGAGGGGGGGGGAAAGGGCTCCACTGTGCATGCTAGAACAATTCAGAGAACACTGCAGAGGCGAGACCTTTTGGACAGGAAGACAGCTCCTACTCTACAGTTTCCTGAACTTTGAAGAGGCACTACAGGAGAACCATAAGGAGCAGAAGTAAGGTAAGGATTTTTTTTAAATTGTACAATTTTAACTGTACAGTGGGGCCAGTAGTTGGTGAATTTTTAGTTTGGGGTGTGGACATGCCCTTTAAACAGCAAGTTTAGCAGCCAATAGAGTTGAATGAAACTGGTGAGTTCAGTTCCAACCTGAAGTACTGAAAATCAAACTAAAACTCAATTCAAAAATAATTTTTCTAATATTCCATCACAACTTCAATTTTCTATATTAGAAGTTTGATTTTCTGACCACAAGTTTAATTTCCAAATGGGATCCAAACCAAACTCGGTTTCGTCACTAGTAGCCAATTAGTTCAGTGTTAATTGTTTGTAAGTAAGTGTCATTTATACTCCTGGCACTTTATTGTAAGGAATCCTGTAGAATAATGTTTATTTTATATACCGTATTAAATGACTATGGGGGGGAAATTCAAGACATTTATTTTGTTTCAGCTTCCCCTTTAAAAGATGTTTTTGATAACTAATAGGAGGGTAAGAAATAGCTACATGTTACGAGCCACATTAATCTGCTAAATATTCGCTCTTTGTAACGTGTCATAGCTTGTTCTGCCAAGACTGCCAGTGTATAATAATTTCTCAACTCACTATCAAGGAAGAACATTCCCAGGGTCTGACTCTAATGACAACCTGTACGATGCAGAAACGCCCAGCGTCTCCTCACTGCATCCTGTGACACATGAGTCTGAAGTGTTTCTGTCACCTTGTATCAACCAGGGAAATTCACTGTGTAGATCACAATAAGGATTTCCCTACCAAACTTGGGGGGGGGCTGGGTTGGGGGTTGGGCATGTATTTAGTAGAGAACAGATAGTAGAATAGTATTAGAATGAAAAAATCTTATAATACTATGATAAGGATGGATAATATTACATGGGAAAATGTTATAATAGTATGATAAGAATGGGATAATATTACAATGGAAAATGTTATAATGCTATGATACAGAATGGGATAATATACAACGGGAAATTTTTATAATGCTATGATACAGAATGGAATTATATTACAATGGAAATGTTTAAACTATGATACGGAATGGAATAATATTACATGGGAAAATGTTATAATTCTGTGATCCAGAATGAATAATATTACAATGGGAAATGTTTATAATACTATGATACAGATGGAATAATATTACAATGGGAAAATGTTATATTCTGTGATCCGAATGGAATTATTACAATGGGAAAATGTTATAATACTATGATACAGAATGGAATAATATTACAATGGGAAAATGTTATAATTCTGTGATCCAGAATGGAATAATATTACAATGGTAAAATGTTATAATTCTATGATCCAGAATGGAATAATATTACAATGGAAATGTTATAATACTATGATCAGAATAGAATAATATTACAATGGGAAAATGTTATAATAGTATGATACAGAATGAATAATATTACAATGGGGAAATGTTTATAATACATGATACAGAATAGAATAATATTACAATGGGAAATGTTTATAATACTATGATACAGAATGGGATAATATTACACGGGAAAATCTTTCATACTATAATCCAGAATGAATAATATTACAATGGGAAAATGTTATAATACATGATACAGAATGGAATATATTACAATGGGAAAATGTTATAATACTTGATACAGAATGATATATTACAACGGGAAAATCTTATAATAGTATGATACAGAATGAATAATATTACAATGGGAAAATCTTATAATACTATGATCCAGAATGGAATAATATTACAATGGGAAAATGTTACAATGTATGTATACAGAATGGGATAATATTACAATGGGAAAATGTTATAATACATAGTAACATAGTAACATAGTAATTAAGGTTGAATAAAGACATTCGTCCATCAAGTCCAACCTATTCCCTTTTTTTTTTTTTTTTTTTTTTTTTTTTTACCCTACCTAACAGTTGATCCAGAGGAGGCAAAAAACCCCAGCTAAAAAAGGGGGGGGAAAATTCCTTCCGGCTCAAACGGAATCGGAAAGTATCCTGGATCAACCAGATCTATATGCTTAATACCAGTAATTCTCAATATTTTTAGTTTTAGAAACTTATCCAGGCCTTTTTTAAAGTTATTCAATGAACTTTCCATTACCACCCTCTGCTGGAAGACAGTTCCCCAGTTTCACCGTTCTCACTGTAAGAAACCTCTCCTAAAAGATGAAACTTCTTTTCTTCCAACCTTAAAGGATGTCCACGAGTCCTCTGATATGACCTATTAGTGAACAATGCACCGAGAGTTCACTGTATGGGCCATTAATTATTTGTATAAGGTTATCATGATGTCCCCACGCAACCGCCGCTTCTCCAATGTAAACACAGCCCTAACTTGTCTAATCTGCCTGCATATTCAAGCCCCTCCATTCCCCTTATTAATTTAGTTGCCCTTCTCTGAACTGCCTCAATTTCCAAGATGTCCCTTTGTTATGGGATTCCAAAACTGCACCGCATTCCAAATGTGGCCTTACAGTGCCTTGTAAAGAGGAGAATAATATTTTTCTCTTGATTCCATTCCCCTCTTTAACTAGACAATATCTTGCTAGCTCTAGCTGTTGCTACCTGGCATTGTTGCTACAGCTAAGTCTGTTATTCTATGATACAGAATGGAATAAATTACAATGGGAAAATGTTTATTCTATGATCCAGAATGGAATAATATTACAACGGGAAAATCTTATATTCTGTGATACAGATGGATAATATTACAATGGGAAAATGTTATAATACTATATACAGAATGGGTATATTACAATGGTGAAAAATGTTATAATAATTGATAAGGAATGGGATAATATTACAATGGGAAAATGTTATAATAGTATGATACAGAATAGAATATTACACGGAAAATGTTATAATAGTATGATACAGAATGGGATAATATTATAATGGGAAAATTGTTATAATACTATGATACAGAATGGGATATACAATGGGAAATGTTATAATAGTATGAATAATGGGATAATATTACAATGGGAAAATGTTATAATAGTATGATACAGAATAGAATAATATTACAACGGGAAAATCTTATATTCTGTGATACGAATGGAATAATATACAATGGGAAATGTTATAATACTAGATCCAGAATGGAATAATATTACAAATGGGAAAATGTTTATAATACTATGATACAGAATGGGATAATATTACAATGGGAAAATGTTATAATATAATGATCCAGAATGGGATAATATTACAATGGGAAAATGTTATAATAGTATGATCCGAATGGATATATTACAATGGGAAAATGTTTATAATAGTATGATCAAGAATGGAATAATATTACAATGGGAAATGTTATAATCTATGATACAGAATGGAATAATATTACAATGGGAAATGTTATAATCTTGATCCAAATGGAATAATATACAATGGGAAATGTTATAATGATGATACACATGAAAATAATATTACAATGGGAAAATGTTATAATACTATGATACAGAATGGAATAATATTACAATGGGGAAATGTTAATACTATGATCCAGAATGGAATAATTTACAATGGGAAAATGTTATAATAGTATGATACAGAATGGAATAATATTACAATGGGAAAATGTTATAATACTATGATACAGAATGGAATAATATTACAATGGGAAAATGTTATACCGTATATACTCGAGTATAAACCGACCCGAGTATAAACCGAGGTACCCAATTTCACCTAAAAATCCTAATAAAGTTATTGACCCGAGTATAAACCGAGGGTAGAAACTTGGCACTCAAGATGTTTGGAAACTACAACTCCCAGCTAATAAGCATGGCTGGGAGTTGTAGTTTCCAAACATCTTGAATGCCAATTGAGGGTGGCATTCAAGATGTTGTGGAAACTACAGCTCCCAGCATGCTTTATTAGCTGGGAGTTGTAGTTTCCAAACATCTTGAATGCCACCCTCACTTGGCATCAAGATGTTTGGAAACTACAACTCCCAGCTAATAAAGCATGCTGGGAGTTGTAGTTCCCAAACATCTTGAATGTCCCCCTCCCCCTCAGTTCAGTTTTGTACCTGTGGGCTTCTTCTCCCTGTGACTCTTCTCCCTGTGGACTCCTGTGGACTCTTCTCTTCTCCCTGTGGACTCTTCTCCCTGTGGACTCTTCTCCCTGTGACTCTTCTCCTGGACTCTTCTCCCTGTGGACTCTTCTCCTGGACCTTCTCCCTGTGGACCTTCTCCTGGACTCTTCTCCTGTGGACGACTCTTCTTCTTCTATCTTCCTCCATCCATCCGGCAGGTACGGTATCAGCATTCCGGCAGCCGCGCGCCCATTCCTGACCGGCGCGCCGCTGACATCACTGCCTGGCGCCGGCTTGGCGCCGGGCTGACGTCAGGCCGGCGCGCCAGTGCAGAAAAGGATCGCGCGGCTGCCGGAATGCCCAGGTAAGTGGTTTGACTCGAGTATAACCGAGTCGAGTTTTTCAGGCTGATTTTTCAGCCCGAAAAACTCGGTTTATACTCGAGTATATGGTAATTCTAATGATCAGAATGGAATAATATTACAATGGGAAAATGTTATAATACTATGATACAGAATGGGATAATATTACAATGGGAAATGTTATAATACTATGATACAAATGGAATAATATTACAAGATGGGAAATGTTATAATACTATGATACGAATGGAATAATATTACAATGGAAAATGTTATTACTATATACAGATACATGGAAAATATTACAATGGGAAAATGTTATAATTCTATGATCCGAATGGAATAATATATCAATGGGAAAATGTTATAATAGTATGATACAGAATGGAATAATATTACATTGGGGAAATGTTATAAAAATACTGATTATACATAATGGAACTAATATTACAATTGGAAAAATGTTATAATTCTATGATCCAGAATGGAATAATATTACAATGGGAAAATGTTATAATACTATGATACAGAATGGAATAATATTACAATGGGAAAATGTTATAATACTATGATACAGAATGGAATAATATTACAATGGGGAAATGTTATAATACTATGATACAGAATGGAATAATATTAAATGGGAAAATGTTATAATTAGAGATGGGCGAACTTTCAACAGTTCAGTCCGTTTTCGAACTTTCAAACTATATAAAAAGTTTGAAAGTTCAAAAACAGACCCATTAAATTCAATGGGAGTCAAATAGTTTGAAAAGTTCTAATGAAATACAATTAAAATATTAATGGTAACTTACTGTAAATGACTGTGGGACCTGGGAAATGGTCTGGGGAACTTGTTCCAATATCCAGGACATTGGAAAAATCTATTTTACTCTCACTCGCGCTATTTTCGTATTCGTTCGTGCCTAGATACCATGTACATTTTACTCGCGGATTCGATGCACGCGTATAGGTTTTAATGGACACTGTACTTGCGGATTTGATGCTCGCTTTCGCGCCTAGATGGGGAAATGTTATAATACTATGATACAGAATGGGATAATATTACAATGGGCAAATGGAAAGTTATTAATCTATGATCCAGAATGGAATAATATTACAATGGGAAAATGTTATAATACTATGATACAGAATGGAATAATATTACAATGGGGAAATGTTATAATAGTATGATACAGAATGGAATAATATTACAATGGGGAAATGTTATAATACTATGATACAGAATGGGATAATATTACAATGGGGAAATGTATAATTCTATAATCCAGAATGGGAATTACAATGGGAAAATGTTTTAATACTATGATACAGAATGATAATATTACAATGGGGAAATGTTATAATAGTATGATACAGAATGGAAATATACAATGGGAAATGTTATAATACTATGATACAGAATGGAATAATATTACAATGGGAAAATGTTATAATAGTAGATACAGAATGGAATAATATTACAATGGGGAAAGTTATAATACTATGATCAGAATGGAATAATATTACAATGGGAAAATGTTATAAGTATGATACAGAATGGAATAATATTACAATGGGGAAATGTTATAATAGTATGATACAGAATGGGATAATATTACAATGGGAAAATGTTATAATAGTATGATACAGAACGGAATAATATTACAATGGGGAAATGTTATAATACTATGATACAGAATGGAATAATATTACAATGGGAAAATGTTATAATAGTATGATACAGAATGGAATAATATTACAATGGGGAAATGTATAATACTATGATCCAGAAGGAATAATATTACAATGGGGGGAAATGTATAAAGTATGATACAGAAGGGATTATATACAATGGGAAAATGTTATAATGCTATGATACAGAACGGAATAAATTACAATGGGGAAATGTTATAATACTATGATACAGAATGGAATAATATTACAATGGGAAAATGTTATAATAGTATGATACAGAATGGAATAATATTACAATGGGAAAATGTTATAATAGTATGATACAGAATGGAATAATATTACAATGGGAAAATGTTATAATAGTATGATACAGAATGGAATAATATTACAATGGGGAAATGTTATAATACTATGATACAGAATGGGATAATATTACAATGGGAAAATGTTATAATAGTATGATACAGAATGGGATAATATTACAATGGGGAAATGTTATAATAGTATGATACAGAATGGAATAATATTACAATGGGAAAATCTAATAATAAAGAATGGAATAATCTTCTATTAAAACCTATTAATGAGTGAGATGTTAATATTTCTGCTATTTAAAAGGTTTGGACTATTTGAATTTGTTTTGCGTTGGGTCACAGAAGATAATGAACAGATTTAGACCTGGGCTAAGGAGGGGGGACTGGACGCTGGGAATAATAAATGGGGGATCTACAAAGGGAATGACTTTTCTTTCATTTAAAGGGGGGTAAGAAAAGAGAAGAAAAAAAGCAAAATAAAAAGCAGGAAGGTGGAAGGAAGAAAGAAACACACAGCAGGCTGATTATGAGGTGTCAAAACTGCCAGGAGCAAGGAGGTGATACCAATCAGGGGTGAGAAGAGTATGGCATCCGTACGGGGCAACTAATTATCCGTCTCGTTTGAGGAGCAGCTTCCTCTCTGGCTGAGCATTGACAGATTGGACTGGTGAAATGGTGGCAATGTGAACTGTGCTGAATGCTAATCAGGCATCGCACTGGGCAGCACAAACTGAGACTAATAGAGCCAGGCCCCTGGGGGCCCAACCCAGCATCCCAATCGCTACTTAGCAATCTGCAGGACGTTCCCAGGACTGTGCAGCTTAACAGGTTTTTACGTCCCACTTTGTTTTACAGCCTCCGGGTTATAATAGTTACAACCTATTGCCCAGATGTTCTTGAACTGCAATTCTCAGCACTCTAATAAAGGACCAAGTGCAGAAAATGGACAATATAATATATGTGGGGTATCTTCCGTAATGCTGTATATTCCATGGGTCATTAGGGGTGATTAATGACCATGTTGGCTTTGTGATATTTGTGTGGAGATTAACAAACCAAAGGGTAAATAAACTTGAATTTAGTTAACACATTTGGCTGCACTAAAAGTTATAGAAATTAAACAGTGAGTTCTGATTTTAAACTCAATATTGGATTTTATTAAAGGGAATGTCTACCCCAAAAAACACAATTGAATAGGTTATTGGCCATTATTCTGGCTAAAACAAGCCAAACCGAATAAAAATCCGTTCAGCCAACTTTAAGATACATACCTTTCTACAACCTTCTTCTTGCAGACCAGGAGCATCTCAGTGTAAATCCAAGACCTCTGATGTCACCCACATCCGTTCCTACGCATCCTTCATCCTTAACGCCCCCCCCCCCCTCCCACCATCCGGATCCATCCTCGTTTGTCCCTACACGTAGGGTAAAATCCTTTAAACAAATAATAGATGACCCTTGCCCAGATCTAACCGCCGTGGTATTTCTTTAAAAAAATTAAAAGGAACTGTACTTACAGCCCTTCGTTCTCACAGCGCTCTCCATAATGTAAGCCGCATCTGTAATTGGCTGCATCTCAGCCAACCACAGAGATGGCTGCCAATTCATCCCCCTGCTTGCAAGTTCTGGCAAGCAGGGAGCTGGATCAATGCGCCACAGGAGCGAAGGGGCTGTAAGGGCACAGCCACAGTGCAGCGCAAATGCAATCGCATGCGATTTCATGTGCAATTTCGTTGCGTTTGAGCATGCATTTTCTTCATTAGGTATAGGAAATATCAAGTAATCAGACATATATCAAGTTCTGGATATTTGTATGTGTTCCCCAGACCATTTCCAGGCCCCAGTATATCAGTCGGTCGGACCGAAATATTGGGCAAACGAATGATTGCACGCGTCGGAAACCGAGGACTCATCATGCGGGACCGATCATGTGGTCCTCTATAGACCGCATGCTTGGTCGCGGCAAACTGTCGGACGCAGCTACTGCTGTGACTAACTGCCCTTCTTCCTGGCCGACCGGTTGGTTAGGACGAAGAATTGGATGGTGTGTACTGACCTTTAGGGCCAGCTTACAGAGTAGGGAGAGGGTCATGTAATATCACTATGTTTACCTTCTACATTCTCACAGTATATTAATGACTTTACGTCTGTTATTGCGGTAAAGCGGGTGGTGGGAATAGCCCTAATGCACCTCTCCTGTACCTAATATATTTTTTGGTAATTTCTTTTGCTAAATAGGTTATTCACACCGTTTGCAAATATGATTTGAAACTAAGCAGGCACTGCACAATTGGTACAAAGTCTACATTAACCCAGTCTAACCCAGTCTACATTAACCCATCATTACATTGGGTAGCGGTGTGGGTTTGCACTGATTTAGACGAGACAGCACAATATTTCATTTCCCCGTATATTGTACTTGTGTGTGAATTCCAATAACCAGCCTGCCAGCCTGTCTATCAGTCAGCTTACCTGCCAGTCCACTTGTCAACACATGTCTAGGAGCTGCCACACACTTTCCCTGTGAAAGCTTATTTTTATTACATTCTAATATTTTATATCCATGCCATTTCCCATCTTCCTATGCAATTTGAGTGGTTATAATACTGCTATTAGCCTTCAAAATAAAGCACGTCATTACAAAATTTCCCATCAATTTTTTGAAATTTTGGTTTCGCTAAACTGAGCGAAGGCTCCAAAAACCACCGGAACAAACCGGGCAGTTTTGCTATCCTTAGGGTATTGTAACACGGCTCAGTAGTTCCCTTTATCACCAGCAAATTCGGAGCTGTCCTGGACTGATCCCATCGTGTCCTGGCTTACCGGTACCATCTCTATAAATGATGTTGTGCTGTGAAGTGTCTAGAATTTCTCTTCCTATGATATTGGATCTTGTGTACCATAAAGTAACTGCAAGAAGACTGCGTGAAAGTTAATTCAATATTCCGAAGTTTGAATCCCGAAACACGGCATTAAGATCATCGATAGAAACATTTTTCCATGTGCTAATATGAGAGATTCACAATCATTTCGATAATTAAACCGGTAGGTGTGATATTTTGAGTTTTTTTTTACTCAGGCGCCACTTACAAGCTCTCAAATGTGGCTACATTGCAATGGAGAATCCTGTGAGGAATTTGATTTCTAAAGTGCCCTATTGTAATAAACCATCTGTTATCATTACAGACTGTCAGCGCAGATCACTGTCATTCTATGGAATGCACACCTAGTAATGTTCTGAGCCCAGTAAAATCAGCACTTGGACAGAGCAAAATGATCACAGTTAATTAAAATGAAATTAGCCAATTGATAGGCCTAGAAGGTCAGTGGTTTTAGTAAAAGGGCATGTCCATCCCCAAAACTAAAATTTGCCCCACTGTGTAGTGTTAAAAGATCCTTACATTTCACTTCTGCTCCTTATGGTTCTCCTGCAGTGCTTGATGAAAGTCCAGAAAAGTGAAGGTTACTTGTCTGTGTCATCCGGTGCCTGCTACTTCCTGCTCCTCTTAGAGGACTCTGGCATGTGTAGTGAAGCTCCTCCCCCTCTCTCCCTCAACATTGCATCTTAATTTAAAAAAAGAACTTCATACAATGTAGCCCCCCCCAACCCTAAACACCATCTTGAAAACCTACAAATCAGCACACAAATAGACTGCTGGGGGGAGGGGTCCCTACATTATATGATTTTTTTCAATTTGGGGGTGGCGATACCCTTTAAATATGTTTCTATTAAATACATTACAAATTATACTTTATGTTAGCACAAGATCTTAAAACAGCTACACAGACTTTCTAATTTCTCATTCCTTTAACCAGTGCTCCTTACATACCTAGACCTACCTATTACCCTTGGTTATTAGCTCCACCCAGTAAAGTAACTAGAAATCACTCAACACCCCCACTAACCCACCCCCCAGCAAAACTATAATGGGCCCCCTCTCTGCTTCTTCTACAGGGGATGACTGTGGAAGGCTTTATCTGTCATAGGATAAGTAATATGTTGGGAGGGGGGCTAGTTCATGGGCCCTTTTTTAAAAAAAAAATCCAAATAAAATTATAAACAGCCTCTAAAAAAACAAATAATATTAATATTGCACTGATACACTTTCACTGTATAATATGGAACCCAAACTACTTTACACACAGTAGTGGAGTACCAAGCTAATGTAGTGGAATTGGTAACATGGAAAGGTATGTGATATTCAACAACACCTGAAATATAGTGTAGTTTATTTATTTATGGAGAAAGGAGACACCTAGGGGTCAGGGAGAATGGTAAACTGGAAGTAGAGGTTTACAGAAAACCAACACACACAGACCAGTATTTGATGTTTGACTGCCACCACCATTTAGATCACAAGCTGGGTGACATCAGAACCCTGCAACACAGAGCTGAGAACATCCCCACTAGCACAGAGGCGAAGGCTAAAGAAATGAAACATCTAACTTGTGCATATCCGGGCTGGAAGAAGGAAAGAAAAGAACATGAATACCATCAGTGAAGGGGGAAAGGGAAACATTTGTAAGGACATGGTCATCCCATATGTAGGGGGGGGGGTGTCAGAGAAATTAGGGTTTTTTCCTCTGGACCCATCATATGCCTGTTTGTTTTAAACCCAACAACACACTGAGGCAGCAACTAGTGTATCCAAAAGACCTGATACCGAAACACAAAAAAAGCGACATCTGCAGTGCTCTAATTTATATTCAGGGGAGACAAAACTGCAGCCACACCAACGTATATCCCAGCACATCAGGACTCAGATGCTTTCCTATTTCTTAAAGGGCATGCCCACCCCTTTTTTGATATTTTGCTGTAGTGTAGGGCTCCCTCCACCACCCCCAACCACTATAGTAGTTTGTCCATAAACTCCCCCGATCATTACTTATATTACCTCTTTACATCGGCGATCTGTCACAGCCTTCTGCTAGCAAGAAACTGCAAGCAGGGGGCCAGACCAGCAGCTGCGTCCATGATTGGCTAAGAGGCAGTCGATCATGGATGCGGCTTCCGGCTGTACTTAAGTTCATGAAGTATAGATTGGGGGGAGTTTTTTGACAAACTACTACAGCGGTTGGGGGTGGGGGGAGGGAGCCCTACACTACAGCAAAGTGATTTCACACTAGGGGTAGAGGTGGGGGTTCGACCTCAATTGTTTGCCATGTACAATGCTGTTTTGATGCCTTACCTTGGGCAGTTTTGATAACACCTCCAAGCCACAATGCAATCTCCATCCTTATAGCATTCATACCACTTGGGAATATCCCCTAGAGTTTCACATTGATTTGTCTGGCCTGCTTTAGTCTGATTACATTTATTGTAAGACTATGTTTTAATTAATACCATGTGGTTAATGTAAGAAGACAAAAGAGGTTACACCAGCAGTGGCGAAAATGTATTTCATTTTTGTAAAGTTTCATTTTTCAAAAGATCCCCCTGAAACGTTTCCCAGTACAGCTGGAGAGATGCCGCACCTGCCTTCTATGGGCCAGCAGCAGGGGGAGGAGAAGAAGGACCTCATTCTTCCAGGTTTTTTTGGAAATTTGGAAAAAAAAAACTAAAACATTAAACGTTAGAGATATTAAGGCAGTAATGACCCGATGGGTAAGGCTGGGTACAAGCTAGTAGCGAGCGTTCGCTACTAGCGTGTTTCTAAAAATAAACAATGTTGCAGGTTACTGGTGTTGATAAATAAAGTAGAGTTGATCCAGGGATATTTCCGATTTCCACTTGGAGTCAGGAAGGAATTTTCCCCCCAGTTTTTTTGGGGGGGAGGGGCTTCCTCTGGACCAACTGTTAGGCAGGAAATGTGGGCATTGCTGAGTGAGTAGGTTGGACTAGATGTACAGATGTCTTTATTCAACCTCAAATACTATACTAATTAATATTGATAAAAAATGACATAGCTAATCACCGATTATAGCTGATGACATAGATAAACACCGATTAGAAGTCTATAAATTACAGGATATCCATGACTTATGAATTACATATATACAACTATAAAAGGAGGGGGGGTTGGGGGGGCAAATTGCATTTAATAAATATCCAAAATCAACACCATATCCTAAAAATAAAACAAGGTTTTTGTTTATTTTTCAGAGGTTGCAGAGTCTCAATGACTTTATGTATTATCCATAACATTATATGAGGATATTAAAGGATAGTTCAGTCAATCGTCTCCTTGGGATTTTAGATATTTAGGGAAGCGACTATTGACTCCTAGTATGTTTGGATTCATAGCGAAATACACACAATAAATCAACACACAACAATACTAATATTAGAGTTTCCAGCGAAACTGTCTCCCTGTTCTGGGCAATATTCCATCATTCCATGATTTTTGCTTTTATCCCCTTGTCCTTTTCAGTGAACAGATTCCTGCTCTGATTAAAAGTGTTTGTTATTGGGATAGTTAAGATGGCACATGCTTTAATTATAAACATGTATACTGTCAGGACAGACAGACATTTTGATGAAGCAAGCTGTGAATCAAGCCCCCAGCAACCGAAGTAACGGCTACCTAAACCTATGCCCATCTGTCACCATGAGACTGTTTGCAAGTTGCTTGGACCATTTCTTTAGAGCAGACGTGCCAAACAGCGATACGATATGTCAGCCGTACTGTACAGTGTTACATGAGGGCCCTTGCCTGTGACAGTTATAAACACTGTGACTGCATGCCTCTGTACACTTGCTCACACTTGTTAATACCCCAGTATTGTTTTATAATACAGCTGGAAGGATTAAAGAAACAGAATGGAGATTTTCCAGTTTATTCCGAGTGCAACAAAGGTAAATCCCATTCACAGAAAAACTGTGACAATCACATAGCGAGCAAAAATGTAATAAAGTGCGATGATATAAAATTGATTGAAAAATCTCTCGCATGCCTCTGGATCCATTTCTTCTCTATTCAAACTTACATTTAAATTTAGATAAAAGACATCCTTACATTCTTTATATTAGACACTCCAAGGTTGCAATAAAAGGTGTGAAAGTATGCCTGCGCTATTAATCTGCGGTAACCCAATCAGATGTTACTTAACTGCGGTAACCCAGTATAAAGGGAACATCTGGTTGGGTGATGAAAATGAATTGCACAGGCAAAAATTTTGCACATTTGATTTCATTAGTAGTAACTCCAAAGCCTTCAAGAAAGTGTAAGTGTGATTGGTGAGTGTCCAATCTGCAGGTCGAATGAAACACTCAGCCCTACATGTGTTACACTGGGAAATATTGCATTCCAAATGTTAAAAGTGAAAGATTTTCATTTATTGATTTACATCTGTTGGATTTATTTTTAAAGATCTATAAAACTGATAGCAGGAGCACAAATAATTCAACTTGTAGCCATTTTTACTCATCTCACCTGCTTACTGTACTTATATTTCCTCTAACCTTTTTACAAATATACCATACATCTTCTGCTGAAGGAAAGAAAATGTGTGTCTATCTATCTATCTCTATCTGTCCATCTATCTTTTATCTATCGTTCTCTGATTAATATCCATCTATTGATCTATCTATCTGTCTATCTCTATCTGTCCCATCTATCTTTTTATCTATTTATCTATCTATCTATCTTTCTCTGATTAATATCTATCTATCTATCTATCTATCTATCTGTCTGTCTATCTATCTCTATCTGTCCATCTATCTTTTATCTATTTATCTATCTTTCTCTGATTAATATCTATTGATCTATCTGTCCATCTATCTTTTATCTATTTATCTGTTTATCTATCTTTCTCTGATTAATATCTATTGATCTATCTGTCCATCTATCTTTTATCTATTTATCTGTTTATCTATCTATCTTTCTCTGATTAATATCTATCTATCTATCTATCTATCTATCTGTCTGTCTATCTATCTCTATCTGTCCATCTATCTTTTATCTGTTTATCTATCTTTCTCTGATTAATATCTATCTATCGAACTATCTATCTATCTCTATCTGTACATCTATCTTTTATCTATTTATTTATCTATCTGTCTATCTTTCTCTGATTAATATCTATCTATCTGTCTGTCTATCTCTATCTGTCCATCTATCTTTTATCTATTCATCTGTTTATTTATCTTTCTGTCAATCTTTCTCTGATTAATATCTATTGATCTATCTATATATCTGTCTATCTATCTATGTATCTCTATCTGTCCATCTTTTATCTATTTATTTATCTATCTGTCTTTCTGTCAATCTTTCTGATATCTATCTATCTATCTATCTATCTATCTATCTCTATCTATCTATCTACCTATCTATCTATAAGAGTCACCTGAAAGTTCCATAACATGTATAATTTTACAGCCTCATCCTTCTGTATGGACACATACAGTTACTTCTAATAACCTTCTGTTTTACAATAGGGAGTACAGTCTCCACTTTATATTTTTCTATTATGAATTCTACATTAGTTGTCACAGTAAATTTTTTTTATTTCAATTCAGTAAAATACCACAGAGAAGGGCTTATTATTTATCTTTTCACATTGTTAATCACACATGTTTAGTTGCTCCAGCGAGTATTGTCAAAGCCTCATTGATAGATTCCAATGAAAGAGCACTCTCTAGTGGTCAGTTTGGCATAAAATTCGATCGGACTGATGCAATATTGGCCATTTTTGGCCTGAATTAGGGAAAAACCCATGCTACCCGGTGTAGGTTAGCGTGGGGTTTGCAGTAATTTTGTTCTGGCCATGCCATTTTCCAAAAAATGTGTATATAGCACAGGGTAGCCTATTTAATATAGGTAGCAAGGTTGCACAAAACTTAAAGCCTATTGGATAGAGGCATACAGGGTGGAGGTAGTAATAAAAGTTATGTCTTACCTGACCAGGATCCCGCGTTGCGAAGGAGATTAAAGATCACTGTCAGGTAAGGCGTGACTTTTTTTTTAACTACATTGGCCCGTATGTTTCTAGATTAATTGATGAACAGGAAGTTCATATTTCAAGATTTTCATATTTTACTTGTCAAGAAAAGTCATTCAAGATCATGTTGCCAAATCCATAATTGTTTAGTATAATGAAGTTTGAAAGCCATTGTTTATATCTATCCATCTTGTCTCATGTATTTTTCTCTCTGATCTGGTCAAATCTATTCCTATCACTCTGTACTAGAGATGGTCCAGAATGTGGATCCGATCCCAGTTCTGAGGCAGATTTGACCACATGTTCAAAATTCACCAATGACAGCTGTTTTTATCAGTGCCAACTGCCTGTTGTGGAATGGATTTTGCAAGTTCGGTCATCTCTACTCTGTACCTCTCTCTCTCTTTCTCTCTCTCTCTATTTATTTGTCTATCTTTCTTTCCTTAAGCTTCAAGTCCTTTTTATGTAATTGTTTTACCTTGGTGACATTTGAGTAGCGCAAGGAAATATTTTTGAGATGTGTTTTATTTGTGCCCTTAGAATCTTACCTTTACGTTTCAGTCTTGGTTGCCCTTGATGTATTGTGAAGAAGCTTACCATCCCTTGATAACCACTGTTGTCAAAAAAACCCACACACATCTATTACTGCGGAACGAGTGTTGTGACAGACAAAGTGTGTATCAGTCACAAGATTTCTTGTTTGGGTTTCTAGTAACATTGCAGATGTCATATTGGGGATCACAGTGACAAAATCTCGTCTACCAGTCTCTTACCTTTGATGTAATGTGCATTTTATATCTTTTTATCCATTTTTACAATGTGGATAAATTTCCTCTGATTGCGAAAATAGAGTTCAGCACAGAGTGTAATCTACTTGACAAGTAATAAAATTGGTATCAACAATTTAACACATCCTCGTGTACCTTTAATATCTGTTATTTTCATATTGCTAAATAACCACGGTATAAATGGATTTTAAGACCAGTAAAGTGGCATTTTAAGACTGAAACACATTGTGTTAAGTTTGTTAAATTCAGAAAAGCTTATAAACAAATACAACATTATAAAATACAGTAATATGGAGTTATGCTGGCCATACACTAGGAAAACATTACAAGTATTAGAAGTTCCTCCATAGATCAACGTTCAATGACTCTTTGGATGTCAAGGGAAACATTGCAAGAACGTCTGAAGTACAGTTTATTACCTTCAAACTCCCACTCTGCTCTACCAAAGGCTACATATAAATAAGATATATAATATATCTCAGGCTCTCCCACATCATATACCATATCCTATTATAAGGATATAGTCATATATATCCATAACATCATATATACATAACATCTGATTTGTCTGTATACATAACATCTGATTTGTCTGTATACATAACATCTGATTTGTCCATTTACATAATATCTGATTTGTCTGTATACACAACATCTGATTTGTCTGTATACACAACATCTGATTTGTCTGTATACACAACATCTGATTTGTCTGTATACACAACACCTGATTTGTCCATATACATTGGTGAAGGACCTGATCCCAAGTTTGGGCCAAACCTCTATGTATAAGGACGAACTTGAACTATTTGAACTCTATCCAAACTAGTCCGGTTTTCCAAATTCGCGGACCTATATTCGATAATTATTGAAAAATTTAATAATTTTCAATTTCTCGAATCGGTAACCCTCAAATTTATCCTTCGATTTCGGTAACCCTTAAATGTACCCTTCAGGCTACCCTTGAATGTAGCCTTCAATTTTGGTAACTCTCAAATGTAGTGGTCAATTTCGGTAACCCTCAAATGTAGCCTTCAATTTTGCTAACCCTCGAATGTATCCTTTGATTTTGGTAACCCTTAAATGTAGTGGTCAGTTTCGGTAAACCTCGAATGTAGTGGTCGATTTCGGTAACCCTTGAAAATATGGCTCGGTATCGCTCGAATGTAAAGTTCAATTACGATAACCCTCAAATGTAATGTTTGATTACGGTAACACTCAAATATAATATTTGATTTCAGTAACCCTCAAATGTAGCGGTCGATTTTGATAACCCTCGAATGTAGAGGTAGATTTTGGTAAAACCTTCGAATGTAATGTTCGATTTCGGAAGTTCAGTAATGAATCATACTTTGGTAATTTCAGCCACCTCTAGCATACGTAACATCTGATTTGTCCGTATACGTAACATCTGATTTGTCCGTATACGTAACAACTGATTTGTCTGTATATGTAACATCTGATTTGTCCGTATACATAAAATCTTATTTGTCTGTATACGTAACATCTGATTTGTCTGTATACATAACATCTGATTTGTCCGTATAGATAACATCTGATTTGTCCGTATACATAACATCTGATTTGTCCGTATACATAACATCTGATTTGTCCGTATATATAACATCTGATTTGTCCGTATACATAACATCTGATTTGTCTGTATACATAACATCTGATTTGTCCGTATACATAACATCTGATTTGCCTGTATACATAACATCTGATTTGCCCGTATACATTAATTGAATCAATTAAATACTATTTAGAGTCTTGATCAACTTAACCTCATGAAATTAACTTTACAACATGCTCAATATAAACAGACAGAGATGCACACCTTTGTTTAGTTGTTTAGTGTTATATCTCTAAATATACCCATTCTGCTTTGTTTTGAGTTGAAAATAAAACACCTCAATCCTCCTTTGGGCCCATGCGCATAGTTCTATTTAGTAAAATAAACTAATGACATGTACCAAAAAAACATTCAACTTATTCTGCTATCTGTGAGCCAACTAGATTCTTCCTAAAATCTCACAATAATGCCTTCTTACCAAATACTCTATGGCACCCATCGTCCTTTATTTGATGTTCATTAAGGCCTCCAGATTTGGCATTAAATGTAAGAGGAAGGTTTAAGACAACCCGTCCCTTTCTATGCACACTTGGATTTTTAATATTTGCCTTCATACTGTATTAAATGAATGTTAGAGACAGAATGTGAAAAAGACAAAATCCATCATTAATTCTTGTTCCTTCAAAAACAATCCCTGATTACAGAAGGTTCAGCAAGAATTTACACCACATCTCGGAGGTTTAACCTTCTGCTATTATCTTGTTAAAGCATGATTATTTTTCTCAATATCTCATTCTGTTTTTCAGGTCTCCAGGGATCCAATATAGCAGTAAGGACTTTTTTCATCCAAATGTAGCCCTGCAGGTGATCATTCACTGGCTGGTCGGGGGTATTGTGTAGGAGTAGTCTATCTAATAAACAAGCCTACTGCAGTGTAGGTGAGAAAAAGATGGAATCCTCGGAGCATAAATGAGGTCAACTTGAACTGTACGTTTTCGTGGTTCTTTTAATAAAAAAAAAAATGGAATTGCTTTTATCTGTTATTTTTATTACTGTTAATTTATTGCATTTTGTTTTTATCTAAACTAGGCACATCACCAATTAACCTCTGCTTGGCAGATCCATCTTGCTTGCAGGCTGACAATAAATACATAGAGGAGACGTTTATTCATATTGGTGGAAACGGAATTAAAAAGCTAGAAGTGGTTTATTTATCCTTTTTAAATGTGCAGCGTTGATATCACTTTATTTAACTACTTATATGTCTTCAACTCCATCATTTACTGAATTTAACCCAATTTGGTTAATGATTTGTGGGCCAGTCTGTTAATCAATTTAAATCAAAAATGACCTGTGGAGAATGTGTCTTTATAGGAGAATAAATTGGGTGTTTTTTTTAAATTGCCCATTACTGGGCTTCACAGAAAGACGGGGCATATCCCCAGGGTGAAGGCAGGCGACCGGACTCCAGAAGTATAGTTAAAACGTAGAAACTTTATTGAAACTCTTTCAAAACAAGGCATGCAGGGTCTGAACAGGTATACTAGGAGGCCCACAAACAAGCTCCGCCCTACACATTTCGTGGAATAGCTTCCACTTCCACTTCCTCATAGCTTCCACTTACTGGGCTTAAAATAATTTAGTCAGCTTATTGAACTAATTGCTTTTATTTATCCAGGGTTTATGGCAGGCTCTTTGAAGCAGCAACCTTATGGTTTTTGGGCTCTAGTTGCACTTTAATATGGATGTACAACAGCCTAAATTTATATATATTGTGGGAACTATTACTGTACCATTTCTGGTAGATCTGTCCCCTATTTCTTTAGATTTCCAATCTGAAACATCTTACATTTCAGCTGTCAATCAAGTGATAGTTTTTACGTGAACTGCATGGTGGGAAATTCCCTTTCCCAATGCTGCCTCATAGGGATTATTGAGCATGCTTGCCCTCGCAGAGAGTCAGATAGTCTGTCAAGGGGACTAAGCTTGAGCAAACAAGTACTGGATTAAAGTCTTGCAGCAACACAAACACCTCAGAGTAAGTGCTGCTTACATGTATTCATTTATAGATTGAAATGAGGCAATGTAATTTTTTCAGTGTACAATTCCTTCAAAGTTTAATCTACATGGGAAATTTGTTTTTTTTAAAGGGACTGTCCACCCCTCTTTTGAAAAATTAATATATGGTAGATTAGCCCCCAAAACCTAGAGATCATTTAAAGGAGAACTAAACCCAATTTTATATACTCCAGAATCTGAAAACACCCCCCTAAAAACACCAATAAACTGTAAAATGCCACTTTAGTAAACTCTATTAAAGTAAATCAAAGCCTGTTAAGAACTGGATGAATTATCTGTGTGTATGTGCAGTGTCAGACCACACCTCCTGACCACAGTCACATGCTTCCTTGCTTTATCTGTCCTGTAAAAGGATTGGTTAGAGATTATTAATGGGTGTGACCCACTGTAACAAGTTTCTGCCATAGCTAAAGACTGAGCATGGGCAGAACATAATGGTCGTTGACCAAACTGTGTGATACTAGAATGCTGAGAAGTAAAGCACAACCCATATGTTATTTAGGTAAAGTTCCCAGTGCCTGTATCCAAATGAGAGGTAGGACACAGATTACTGGTTTTATATCAAGGTGTTCTGCCTTCTGGTTCAGTGTTGTTCTGTGGCTTTAGTTGCCCTTTAAGTCTAAAGCTGTAATTTGGCTCCCACACAGAGATATTATACTTACATGCTCCTCCTCGCTCCACCGCCTCTTCCGGGTTCTTCTCCCAGTCACCACTGTGGCTGCTCTGTTCTTTTTCTGTTCCCGAGCAGCCGCAGTGGAGACTGCCCGGGAATGGCGGTCAGTGATTGGCCGAGATGTCACAGTCACGGCCGACACGGACTGCCTTACCAGGAAGTGCAGAGTCGCGGCGGTGGAGCGAGGAGGAGCATGTAAGTATAATATCTCTACGTGGGAGCCGAATTACAGCTTGAGACTTAAACGATGTCTAGGTTTTGGGGGCTAATCTACCACATATTAATTTTTCAAAAGAGGGGTGGACAGTCCCTTTAAATTGCCAATATTTTTTTTCAAACCACCACTTTACCATTGTTGATCCATCTTCTATTTCTTCAGATAACAAATCTGAAGAATTTTAAATTTTATTTATCTTTCAAATGTAGCACGCATGTTTCAGTGTTAAATAAAGCTCTTGAACCTATACACAGCCACAGTCCTGTGTCATCATCTGTTACACTCAACTATTTATTCATGAGCAACACAAACCTCTTACATGAGATTATTTATAGATTATGATTTAAGTATTTCTTTTCAGTTTACATACCCTTTAAAAAGTCAAAAATAACCCAGCACACCACTAACACTAGCATGTATCTCCCCCAGTTAATTATTCATTTTCATTTCTCATTTTGCCTCTTTTAGTGGAATTTAGCTGCTGGGCGGGTCAGATCATGAGGAAGTTGGCGATTCCTTGTTAGTCAAAGAAGCATATAGGGGTCATTTGTCAACTCTGTTGTTTGTCCAAATTAAATTGCCAGTAAGGAGCAGGATACTTTTTACTTTAATTCTGACTGATTTTAGCTTTTCCAGAGTGGATGACACACACAGATACATAGTTGTTCATTGGGTTTTCTATTCCTTCCTCTCCTTACCAAAGATGTCTAATTACAGGGTGACCTTACTGTGTCCTCTCACTTAACAAGTCTAAGCAGTCAGAAAATTTATAGGGAGGCTGTAGAACACATTGAGGCTTAGGCTCAACTATATTGCACCAAAAATTGCTTTAACATTTTTGGAACAAAATGATGAGCGATTTGGATGAAAATGGAGCACGGCGCAACACAGATGGTGGGGCATTGAAACTGTGGTTTCCGAAAAACAGATCACAGATCTGCATAAACCTGCAGAATTACCAATTCTAGTCTGCTATTAAAGTGGCAGAGAGTTCATTTTGATTTATTTACGTTTTAGTCTTAGCTTGTGGAGAGTAATAAATACTGGTTTATTCAGGAGAAAGTATTGGATGTTTGGAACATGTGTACCGAGTTTTAGGATGATTTCCTGATGAGCGTTTCTATGGCATACAAACTGTCACCATTGCAGTTATAACCGTCAGTTACCGAGCCATAAACTCAAATCACTTTTGAATGAAGTTTGGAATAACAGCAGGATCAGTGCCGCTCATATACTTGCTTGATGTTACATTGATGTTCAATACGACCCAAACATCGAATCAATAGACATTTAGAGCCACAAAGGGGTCCAATGTAAAGTCAGTCGCATAGAAATCAGGTCAGGCGGTTATGTAGACACGTGATATATAGAATAATATAATATGTTTGATGTTTCCCATTGTTATCGATTAGTGATCCATCCTGCTGGGTTTAAATGGTGTTGGGTCTCCCAAGTGTTTCCTCCCAATAAAAAAGAGACTAGAACATAAATGGTGTGATGCATAGAGAGCCGCTGTCCCTCTCTTTTGCCCCCTTAAGGCAAGGTTAAAGATCCGATCCTAAAAAGCTGCAATCCCCTTGGTGCATTGGTTGCGTCACTTTCATTTTGCGTGCGGACGTTGCTCTTAAAGCCGTGTTAAACCTAAGTGCATTGGATTAAAGTGGATTTAAGAAGAAAACATCCGATAGCAGATTTCTATACAATGCCTCTAAAGATCATCTCACATTCTGTCTAAACACGTTTTCAGGAGAATGACACAGCCAGTGGGGTAACTAGGAATTACTGGGCCCCCCAGCAAAACTATGATGGGGCCCCTATCCGTGCTTCCTCTACAGTGGTTTTCTGGGAGGAGACTATATCTGTCATAGGGAAAATAAGAAAATGGGGGCCTCCTGTGGTTGCAGAGTCTGTTCCCCTGGTAGTTACCCCCTAAATACAACAACAGTGACAAATGCTCCTTTAACAAGAATATTGCCATATCATCAAAAACCCCTGGGGAAAAAAACACATCTGATAGAACATGTTGGTTTATTGATACATTGGTCAACTCCTTCAAAGTCTCCGAGGACCAATCTGAGAAGGGTGGGATTTAGCGAAATCCAAAAAGTTATGAGTCAGATAACAAGTATAAAACCCGCACTATACATATTTCCCAGTTTGTTTCCAAACGTTCCACATATGGAAGTAAATTGAGTATTTAGCAAGAAGGAGGACAGATGCATTGTGAGCAGTAGATACCTCTAGAGCCCAAAAAAAGGGACGTCTTATCGCCGCCTCCCCTACAAGTTACATATATTTCATTGCTAAGAAGAAAAAAATATAAGGAAACCCCATGGCTGTTAAATATGAAAACTGAAAATACTCACAAATTATTTAATATATGAGGCGTCTGACAACTTTAACGCTTTCTCACTGTTTGGTTAATAAATATAATTTAAAGGACGTTTTTTTTTTAATAAATCTTCATTCAAACCATGAATTCATTACGTAGATTTCAGATCACTGGATGCCTATGGACTTCATAGGAATAGGTGTGAAATCGACCAATCAAAAAAAAGTGAACCAACCTGCCTTCAAAAGCACAGCATGACCATGTAATTCCTTTTTTTTTTTTCCAGTTTGCGGTAAGGAATGATGAAACTTCTTTTTCCAAGTAGCTATCACCCAGATTTAGTGTGAAAAGTAGTGTAATTGTAATTCACGCCATCAGGATCTATCAGCTGTTCGCTAGTTTAGGGAAAGCTTGCTTTTCAAATAGGAAAGCTGCCAAGTGCTCTGTGATACCTCCAGCAAGCTTATCGGATTCAGATAGGAGCCAAAACAGCAGCTGCACACATATGCAAATTGGCAATTAATAGTATATAGCATTCTGCAGGGGGAAAAAATGTTCCAAAATAAAAAAAAAAATTGGAATTACCTGAGCTTTACCCCTAATGTGGAGCAGGATTTTTTGTTGTTGTTGTTGAATTTTTAAAAAGAGCCAATTGTTTATTAGGTAATTTTGTTTTGTAGATATTTTTGGGATGGAATAAAAGTTTTTTCAAAAAGAGTTTAAATGAAAAGTGCCTGGGTCAGGGAGGTAGGATTGGTATTTTCTACCTTCCAATATAATTCTATAAGAATTGGCAGCACAAAGAAAACTGCTTCTGCCTGAGTGCTTCAGTCCTATCTTTAATACAGGAAGGCCCAGGGCACTAACCTGGCAGATGAAACCTGTATGCACTGTAGCTCCTTAACAAAACAGTATCGGGAGACAGGAATAACCAACCCTACCTCCGTCCCAGGTACTTGGACACAGGTAGAGAAAGCCATAGAGGAAATGAATAGCACTGAGTCATGGGGTTAAATAATTCACCTTTGGAGTTACACATAGAAATCTATTGAAGAGGGAAGGCCTAATTAATTAAAGGACCATCCCTATGTGCCTGATTATTGGTCACTTACAACACAGGGGAAAGCTTATGGGTAGGGTTTCATACATGTACCTAAAAAGCAACTAATGCGTGAGAAGAAACAAACACACGTTTAAAAAAACCTGATTAGACTTTTTGATACACAAAGAACCTTTTACTGCCCTTGTAATGTGACAATGAGGAGCCGAGTCCCTGATGTAAACAGATGTGAGTTTTTTATTAGTGAAGTCAGACTAGCTGCTATAAAAAGGACAGCTCTTCTGCATTGCCGTCAGTCATGGCAGATCTGTCTACAGCCAGAGTAATAAGAGCTGACACACAGAGCCAAAAGTTGGGGCCTTTGTAAAAAAAGAACAAATCCAAATATGCTAAAGCTCTGTCAATCAAAAAGTTAATTAGCAGTTAAAAAAAAATTCTTGGTCTCATCCTAATCTATAAATGTCTGTGTGTAAGTAGCCCTTACTCTGAGGTTTGTATGTTGCTGCATGCAGGCTAAGTATTCTCTTACCTCCTTGTATCTGTCATGACATTCTGTGAAGTCAAGCATGCTCAGTAATCAACTGGGAGAGGGTATTTCCCAACATGGAATTCACACATAACACATGATTGATAGCTGAAATGCAAGATGCTTTAGATTGGGGACAGATTAATGGTACAGTGGTAGTTCGGAAGAATTATAGTTTCCCATAATGGACAATTTAAAAATGTATTTTTTTAGTATAGATGCCCTTTTATACAGTATACTTTACTTATATGGTATAAAGGCTGATTCGTTGCTTCTGTTCCTTATAATGACCAGTCACGGTGACTTCCTGTGTATTACGTGCAGCATGTTATTACATGCCTGTTCATGCCTTGCTAAATCAACTTCCAGAATTATACCATATGGGACTATACCATATAGGACTGGGCACATATGCGCAACCTGTGATAAACGTGAGGACAATGTTCGGCCGTGTGCACATATATAGGTCCTCATTTACCTGCAGGTGCACTAACCAATATTGAATAGGTTAGCGCAAGTTTAACCCCTTCATTGCGCCGACTGCACGGGAATCACAAAAGAAACCCGTGCAACTGGTACAAGGTAATTAGCACTAGTTTTAGCACTACTATTTAATGCCAGCTAATGTCCAGCATTTAAAATCGCGCTGGGGTTATATCCTTTTCAGGAATCACCCCCGTGTGCAAATCCGGTATTAAATACCGGTAGCCACGTTTAGCCAGAGCAATTGCAATAATAACGATCTATAAAAAACAAATACCCAACTGAACTTTCTTTCAAAAAGAACAAAAAAACTTCAATGGTTTCAAAAAATGTTGTAGAGTTGACATTGGTTGACATCCTTTTCACATTATTTTTAGCCATTTTCCCTTTATGAAATTATTTCTGCAGCTATACCAACACTTAACTCCTAGATAATTGGGACTTACTGTATAATGAACTTACAATAACCCCAAGAGCCTTAGACAGCAGAAATATAATGACGGGGCCTTCAATTGTCTAGAAGGCCCAACCAACACCTCAATCTTGTAACACAATAATACAAAAAAAGTGGGATTTTGACACAATCAGTAGCGCCATCGTATCTTTGTATTACAGAATAAAACCTTTTTAAAAAACATTATGCAACATTACAAACACGCAAACATTGAGAGCAATGGAGGAGCTATAATGGTGAAATTACTGAGGGAAGGAGGGACCAGCTTACTCTGCCAGAATACGGACAATAATTATCCTTATACTCGAGTATAAACCGTCCCGAGTATAAACCAAGGTACCTAGTTTTAGGTAAAAAAGGAGGAAACCACACTGACTCGAGTATAAACCGAGGGGTGTAGTATTTGCCACTAAAGATGTTTGAAACTACAACTCCCAGCATGCTTTATTGCTGGAGTTGTAGTTTTCAAACATCTTAAGTTGCAAATACTTACATAAGAGTAAAACCTTCTTTATTTGTGCAAAACTGTATGCACAAGTATAGGAGGATTTACCCCTATTTGCAAGTTTTGCCACTTAAGATGTTTGAAAACTACAACTCCCAGCAATAAAGCATGCTGGGAGTTGTAGTTTTCAAACATTTTAAGTGGCATACAGTATGCACAAATAAGAAGTTTTACTCCTATTTGTATGTATTTGCCACTTAAGTGTGTCCCTGTGCAAGTAAATGTTTCTCCTACCTTGTCGGCGGCCGCCGCGATCCGCATCCTCGCTCCACAGCCTCTGCCATCTGGATGATGTCACTACCCGCGCCTCTCACTTTGCGGCGCCGGTAGTGGACATCATCCGGATGCGCAGAGGCTGCGGAGCGAGGAATGCGGATCGCGCGGCCGCCCGGACGGTAGGGGAAACATTGACTCGAGTATAAACCGAGGTAAGATTTCAGGCTTTTTTAAAGCCTGAAAACCTCGGTTATACTCGAGTATATACGGTAGTTCACGCAAAAATTGAACTTTTCCTTTAATGTATCGATTGAAGCAGTGAGGTTAAGGAGCTAATGTCTTACCTCCTGTTCTTCAATCAATATCTCAGGAGCCGAGGATGAAGGTAAGTATATCTACCTTTCACGCGATCCACCGCTGCAGAACTGAAAATCTCTGACCGTTTCCTGGTTCTAATCTGCTCAAACCTTTATTCAAAAATACTTTCAGGTGTGGTGCAATGGAGGACCGGCAATATATACATTACACGAAAGACTCCAGCACTCAACTACACATACAATTATAAATGAATGGGGTAAAAGAATTAGACATGCAATCAATGAGGGGTAATCAATCACCTGCACTGAAGTTTAAATGGATACCTTTAGTTACATTGTACAAACATGTGAAAGCTGATGTGTATATTTTTTTCACTATTTTTTTCCCTCCCCCAGCCCCAACCGCCATAAAAGATTTTACTAGAACTCCCCCGATCTTTACTTACCTTACCTCACCTCTTTCCCGCGGCATACTAAACCGGCCCTCTGCTTGCATGGAACTGCAAGCAGGGGGCGGGAACGGCAGCCGCGTCCGTGAGAGGCAGCCAATCACGGACGCGGCTGCCGACTGCACAGAACGCCGGGGGAGAGAGGTAAGTAAAGTTCAGGGGAGTTCCAGTAAAATCTTTTATAGCGATTGGGGCTGGGGAAAGGATAGCTAATATTGGGCAAAGGGATTTAACACTAGGGTGAGGGATTGCAAAACGGGTGGGAGAGGGAGGGGGAGAAGGGCTGCAGTGCGCATGCCAAACTTCTCCCCGAGGGGAGACACGAGTCCTATATGGACTCTGCTATCCTCCTGTATACAGGACACTAACCTGACAGACAAAAACTGTATGGGCTATAGTTCCTTTATAAAACAATATTGGAGTTAGGAATTATCAATCCTATCTCCTGGCCCTTTACATTTTTAAAAAGTACATTTTTTACAGTATAGTTGTCGTTTAAATTCCAATCTGTTTTGGTGAAATCCCTACAGTCTGGATTGCATCATCCCAAATGAGGTCCAGGACTAGAAAAAAATCTGACCCAGTTTGTGGGTGAGATATGAGGAAATGGAAATCGGATTTGGGTCGCTTTTGGCTGCAAAGTTACCCATACACTACAACTTACCTGGCAGACCGATCCACGACATACAATTTCGGAGGAACCACCTTTACGGCCTTCTTTGCGACAAAAATCGTATGCGGCCTCATAGAAGATCTGGAAAGGCGGTTCCTCCAAAATTGATTGTATGACGTGGATCGGTCTGCCAGGTAAGCTGTAATGTATGGGCACCTTTAGTTTCACTTCTAATCTAACGGAAAGAAAATGACAATAAATTGTATTGAATATTTTGGATTTAATAAGTAATGTTTTGTGGTGTAACATGCACACGATTGATCACAGCTCATTGTCAGTTAATAGAGTGCAATTAGTGTTTGCATTGGTGGTAGAAAGAAAATCAGCAGGGTATCATATTATTTGACAGCTGTTAAGTGATGTTAACATGAAAAATCTCACACCTAATGCACAGTTAATTTAAAGACTAGATATATCATTTAAAAAATATAAAAATATTGCAAGCCATGATTATAATAGGCAGGCATAATAATTAAAAGCCTTATAATGCCTGAGCAGTCTACAATCAGTTCATCATTTCCTGCAATCATTTTACAGCTGTACATTTATATAATGGTAATATGTACTGTGTAATGACTGTATGACTGTAATGACTGTATCCTTACATCCTATATATATATATATGTATATACATACATACTAGAATCACATTGCACTCACGGGACTTCACCGAACTTCCATTTTATTGAGCCAACACCGATCAACGCATTTCAGCCCAGTTCAGGGAACAGTCAGGATCAGGTGTAAGGGCTAGGCCACACTAGCTCGTTTTTTGCACGTGTTTTTGCTTGTGATTGCGCCCATGGTTTTAGCTAACGCTCGCAGTTACACGCGCGATGTGGTGCGTTGTAGTGTGGCATCAGAGTACATATCACCCAATTTAAACCCATAGACACAACCCCTTTTTCCAAAACCAACACCATCAACCCACTTAAATTTTTTTTCCCATATCTGGATCCGTAACGTCCCTCCTGCCATCAGTTACCCACAGAGCCTCAATCAATCTTTATTCTACTTCATCACAGCAGTCCAGCCTCGATCCCCCACACAGACCACTCATAAGCAGGTAGTATTGTCGATTGATCAAAGGTAGGCACAAGCTTCCCCACACCATAACATGTAATAAATGTGTTCAGTAGTAGTATACCTTAAATATCAGATTAAAACCTTAATACATTAAAAATTAATTTCACTGCAATAAACAATTTTTTTGCCCTAACGCATGCGTCTCCATAATGTTAAGTAGCAAAATCGCATGCACAAACGTGGAACAACGCACCAGAATCGCACACGCAATCGTGTGCGATAACATTCACGCTTCAGTGTGTTGTTTTGGGGCCTCAGAAATCCTCCTGCGTGCGATTCTGGTGCATTGTTCTGCATTTGCGCATGCGATTTTGTGTTGGTGCATTGTAGTGGGGCCTTAGCTTTAGAAATCCTCCTGCGTGTGATACTGGTGCATTGTTCCATGTTTGTGCATGTGATTTTGCTTCGGTGCATTGTAGTGGGGCCTCAGCTTTAGAAATCCTCCTGCGTGTGATTCTGGTGCATTGTTCCGCGTTTGCGCATGCGATTTTGCTTCGGTGCATTGTAGTGGGGCCTCAGCTTTAGAAATCCTCCTGCGTGTGCGATTCTGGTGCATTGTTCCATGTTTGTGCATGTGATTTTGCTTCGGTGCATTGTAGTGGGGCCTCAGCTTTAGAAATCCTCCTGCGTGTGATTCTGGTGCATTGTTCCGTGTTTGTGCATGTGATTTTGCTTCGGTGCATTGTAGTGGGGCCTCAGCTTTAGAAATCCTCCTGCGTGTGATTCTGGTGCATTGTTCCGTGTTTGCGCATGTGATTTTGCTTCGGTGCATTGTAGGGGAGCCTAAGCTTTAGAAATCCTCCTGCGTGTGATTCTGGTGCATTGTTCCGTGTTTGCACATGCGATTTTGCTTCGGTGCATTGTATTGAGCCTCAGCTTTAAGACATCCTCCTGCGGGTGATTTCTGGTGCATTGTTCCTGTTTGCACATGCGATTTTGCTTCGGTGCATTGTAGTGGGCCTCAGCTTTAGAATCCTCCTGCGTGTGATTCTGGGTGCATTGTGTCCGCCTTTGCACATGCGATTTTGCTTCGGTGCATTGTAGTGGAGCCTCAGCTTTAAATCCTCCGCGTGTGATTCGGTGCATTGTTCCGTGTTTGCACATGCGATTTTGCTTCGGTGCATTGGTAGTGGCCTCAGCTTTAGAAATCCTCCTGCGGTGATTTCTGGTGCATTGTTCCGCCTTTGCACATGCGATTTTGTGGCTTCAGTGCAATGTAGTGGAGCCTCAGCTTTAGAAATCCTCCTGCGTGTGATTCTGGTGCATTGTTCCGTGTTTGCACATGTGATTTTGCTTCGGTGCATTGTAGTGGGGCCTCAGCTTTAGAAATCCTCCTGCGTGTGATTCTGGTGCATGTTCCGCGTTTGCACATCGATTTTGCTTCGGTGCATTGTAGTGGGGCCTCAGCTTTAGAAATCCTCCTGCTGTGCAATTCTGGTGCATTGTTCCATGTTTGTGCATGTGATTTTGCTTCGGTGCATTGTAGGGGGCCTCAGCTTTAGAAATCCTCCTGCTGGTGATTCTGGTGCATTGTTCCGTGTTTGCGCATGTGATTTTGCTTCGGTGCATTGTAGGGGAGCCTAAGCTTTAGAAATCCTCCTGCGTGTGATTCTGTGCATTGTTCCGTGTTTGCACATGCGATTTTGCTTCGGTGCATTGTAGTGGGGCCTCAGCTTTAGAAATCCTCCTGCGTGTGATTCTGGTGATTGTTCGCGCTTTGCACATGCGATTTTGCTCCGGTGCATTGTAGTGGAGCCTCAGCTTTAGAAATCCTCCTGCGTGTGATTCTGGTGCATTGTTCCGTGTTTGCACATGCGATTTTGCTTCTGCATTGTAGTGGGGCCTCAGCTTTAAATCCTCCTGCGTGTGATTCTGTGCATTGTTCCCCTTTGCACATGCGATTTTGCTTCGGTGCATTGGTGGGAGCCTCAGCTTTAGATCCTCCGCGTGTGTTTCTGGTGCATTTTCCGTGTTTGCACAGCATTTTGCTTCGGTGCATGTAGTGGGGCCTCAGCTTTAGAAATCCTCCTGCGTGTGATTCTGGTGCATTGTTCCGCCTTTGCACATGCGATTTTGCTTCGGTGCATTGTAGTGGAGCCTCAGCTTTAGAAATCCTCCTGCTGTGATTCTGGTGCATTGTTCCGTGTTTGCACATGCGTTTTGCTTCGGTGCATTGTAGTGGGGCCTCAGCTTTAGAAATCCTCCCTGCGTGTGATTCTGGTCATTGTTCCGTGTTTGCGCTGTGATTTTGCTCTCGGTGCATTGTAGGGAGCCTAAGCTTTAGAAATCCTCCTGCGTGTGATTCTGGTTGCATTGTTCCGTGTTTTGCACATGCGATTTTGCTTCGGTGCATTGTAGTGGGGCCTCAGCTTTAGAAATCCTCCTGCGTGTGATTCTGGTGCATTGTTCCGCTTTCCATGCGATTTTGCTTCGGTGCATTGTAGTGGGAGCCTAGCTTTAGAAATCCTCCTGCGTGTGATTCTGGTGCATTGTTCCGTGTTTTGCACATGCGATTTGCTTCGGTGCATTTGTAGTGGCCTCACTTTAGAATCCTCCTGCGTGTGATTCTGGTGCATGTTCCGCCTTTGCACATGAGATTTTGCTTCGGTGCATTGTAGTGGAGCCTCAGCTTTAGAAATCCTCCTGCGTGTGATTCTGGTGCATTGTTCCGGTTTTGCACATGCGTTTTGCTTCGGTGCATTGTAGTGGGGCCTCAGCTTTAGAAATCCTCCTGCGTGTGATTCTGGTGCATTGTTCCGCCTTTGCACATGCGATTTTGCTTCGGTGCATTGTAGTGGAGCCTCAGCTTTAAATCCTCCTGCGTGTGATTCTGGTGCATTGTTCCGTGTTTGCACATGCGATTTTGCTTCGGTGCATTGTAGTGGGGCCTCAGCTTTAGAATATCCTCCTGCGTGTGATTCTGGTGCATTGTTCCGCCTTTGCACATGCGATTTTGCTTCAGTGCATGTAGTGGAGCCTCACTTTAGAAATCCTCCTGCGTGTGGATTCTGGTGCATTGTTCCGTGTTTGCACATGTGATTTTGCTTCGGTGCATTGTAGTGGGGCCTCAGCTTTAGAAATCCTCCTGCGTGATATTCTGTGCATTGTTCCGCGTTTGCACATGCGATTTTGCTTCGGTGCATTGTAGTGGGGCCTCAGCTTTAGAAATCCTCCTGCATGTGCATTCTGTGCATTGTTCCAGTTTTGCATGTGATTTTGCTTCGGTGCATTGTAGGGGGCCTCAGCTTTAGAAATCCTCCTGCGTGTGATTCTGTGCATTGTTCCGTGTTTGCGCATGTGATTTTGCTTCGGTGCATTGTAGGGGAGCCTAGCTTTAGAAATCCTCCTGCGTGTGTTCTGGTGCATTGTTCCGTGTTTGCACATGCGATTTTGCTTCGGTGCATTGTAGTGGGGCCTCAGCTTTAGAAATCCTCCTGCGTGGTGATTCTGGTGCATTGTTCCGCTTGTGCACATGCGATTTTGCTTCGGTGCATTGTAGTGGACCTCAGCTTTAGAAATCCTCGGCGTGTGATTCTGGTGCATTGTTCCGTGTTTGCACATGCGATTTTGCTTCGGTGCATTGTAGTGGGGCCTCAGCTTAGAAATCCTCCTGCGTGTGATTCTGGTGCATGTTCCGCCTTTGCACATGCGATTTTGCTTCGGTGCATGTAGTGGAAGCCCATCTTTAGAAATCCTCCTGCGTGTGATTCTGGTGCATTGTTCCGTGTTTGCACATGCGATTTTGCTTCGGTGCATTGTAGTGGGGCCTCAGCTTTAGAAATCCTCCTGCGTGTGATTCTGGTGCATTTTTCCGCCTTTGCACATGCGATTTTGCTTCGGTGCATTGTAGTGGAGCCTCAGCTTTAGAAATCCTCCTGCGTGTGATTCTGGTGCATTGTTCCGTGTTTGCACATGCGATTTTGCTTCGGTGCATTGTAGTGGGGCCTCAGCTTTAGAAATCCTCCTGCGTGTGATTCTGGTGCATTGTTCCGCGTTTGCACATGCGATTTTGCTTCGGTGCATTGTAGTGGGGCCTCAGCTTTAGAAATCCTCCTGCGCGTGCGATTCTGGTGCATTGTTCCATGTTTGTGCATGTGATTTTGCTTCGGTGCATTGTAGGGGGGCCTCAGCTTTAGAAATCCTCCTGCGTGTGCGATTCTGGTGCATTGTTCCATGTTTGTGCATGTGATTTTGCTTCGGTGCATTGTAGTAGGGCCTCAGCTTTAGAAATCCTCCTGTGTGTAATTCTGGTGCATTGTTCCGTGTTTGTGCATGTGATTTTGCTTCGGTTCATTGTAGTGGAGCCTCAGCTTTAGAAATCCTCCTGCGTGTGATTCTGCTGCATTGTTCCGTGTTTGCACATGTGATTTTGCTTCGGTGCATTGTAGTGGGGCCTCAGCTTTAGAAATCCTCCTGCATGTGCAATTCTGGTGCATTGTTCCATGTTTGTGCATGTGATTTCTTGGTGCATTGTAGTGGGGCCTCAGCTTTAGAAATCCTCCTGCGTGTAATTCTGGTGCATTGTTCCGTGTTTGTGCATGTGATTTTGCTTCGGTGCATTGTAGTGGGGCCTCAGCTTTAGAAATCCTCCTGCGTGTGATTCTGGTGCATTGTTCCGCGTTTGCGCATGCGATTTTGCTTCGGTGCATTGTAGTGGGGCCTCAGCTTTAGAAATCCTCCTGCGTGTGATTCTGGTGCATTGTTCAGCGTTTGCACATGCAATTTTGCTTCGGTGCATTGTAGTGGGGCCTCAGCTTTAGAAATCCTCCTGCGTGTGCGATTCTGGTGCATTGTTCCATGTTTGTGCATGTGATTTTGCTTCGGTGCATTGTAGGGGGGCCTCAGCTTTAGAAATCCTCCTGCGTGTGCGATTCTGGTGCATTGTTCCATGTTTGTGCATGTGATTTTGCTTCGGTGCATTGTAGTGGGGCCTCAGCTTTAGAAATCCTCCTGCGTGTATTCTGGTGCATTGTTCCGCGTGCACATGCGATTTTGCTTCGGTGGCATTGTAGTGGCCCGCAGCTTTGAAATCCTCCTGCGTGTGATTCTGGTGCATTGTTCCGTGTTTGCACATGCGATTTTGCTTCGGTGCATGTAGTGGGGCCTCAGCTTTAAAATCCTCCTGCGTGTGATTCTGTGGCATTGTTCCGCCTTTGCCATGAGATTTTGCTTCGGTGCATTGTAGTGGAGCCTCAGCTTTAGAAATCCTCCTGCGTGTGATTCTGGTGCATTGTTCCGTGTTTGCACATGCGATTTGCTTCGGTGGCATTGTAGTGGGGCCTCATCTTTAGAAATCCTCCTGCGTGTGATTCTGGTGCATGGTTCCGCCTTTGCACATGCGATTTTGCTTCGGTGCATTGTAGTGGAGCCTCAGCTTTAGAATCCTCCTGCGTGTGATTCTGGTATTGTTCCGTGTTTGCACATGCGATTTTGCTTCGGTGCATTGTAGTGGGGCCTCAGCTTTAGAAATCCTCCTGCGTGTGATCTGTGCATTGTTCCGCCTTTGCACATGCGATTTTGCTTCAGTGCAATGTAGTGGAGCCTCAGCTTTAGAATCCTCCTGCGTGTGATTCTGGTGCATTGTTCCGTGTTTTTGCAATGTGATTTTGCTTCGGTGCATTGTAGTGGGGCCTCAGCTTTAGAAATCCTCCTGCGTGTGATTCGGTGCATTGTTCCGCGTTTGCACATGCGATTTTGCTTCGTGGCATTGTAGTGGGCCTCAGCTTTAGAAATCCTCCTGCGTGCAATTCTGGTGCATTGTTCCTGTTTGTGCATGTGATTTTGCTTCGGTGCATGTAGGGGGGCCTCAGCTTTAGAAATCCCTCTGCGTGTGATTCTGGTGCATTGTTCCGGTTTTGCGCATGGATTTTGCTTCGGTGCATGTAGGGGAGCCTAAGCTTTAGAAATCCTCCTCTGTGATTCTGGTGCATTGTTCCGTGTTTGCACATGCGATTTTGCTTCGGTGCATTGTAGTGGGGCCTCAGCTTTAGAAATCCTCCTGCGTGTGATTCTGGTGCATTGTTCCGCGTTTGCACATGCGATTTTGCTTCGGTGCATTGTAGTGGAGCTCAGCTTTAGAAATCCTCCTGCGTGTGATTTCTGGTGCATTGTTCCGTGTTTTGCACATGCGATTTTGCTTCGGTGCATTGTAGTGGGGCCTCAGCTTTAGAAATCCTCCTGCGTGTGATTCTGGTGCATTGTTCCGCTTTGCACATGCGATTTTGCTTCGGTGCATTGTAGTGGAGCCTCAGCTTTAGAAATCCTCCTGCGTGTGATTCTGGTGCATTGTCTCCGTGTTGCACATGCGATTTTGCTTCGGTGCATTGTAGTGGGGCCTCAGCTTAGAAATCCTACTGCGTGTGATTCTGGTGCATTTTCCGCTTTGCACATGCGATTTTGCTTCGGTGCATTGTAGTGGAGCCTCAGCTTAGAAATCCTCCTGCGTGTGATTCTGGTGCATTGTTCCTGTTTGCACATGCGATTTTGCTTCGGTGCATTGTAGTGTGGCCTCAGCTTTAGAAATCTCCTGCTGTGATTCTTGTGCATTGTTCCGCGTTTGCACATGCGATTTTGCTTCGGTGCATTGTAGTGGGGCCTCAGCTTTAGAAATCCTCCTGCGGTGCGATTCTGGTGCATTGTTCCATGTTTGTGCATGTGATTTTGCTTCGGTGCATTGTAGGGGGTCTCAGCTTTAGAAATCCTCCTGCGTGTGCGATTCTGGTGCATTGTTCCATGTTTGTGCATGTGATTTTGCTTCGGTGCATTGTAGTAGGGCCTCAGCTTTAGAAATCCTCCTGTGTGTAATTCTGTGCATTGTTCCGTGTTTGTGCATGTGATTTTGCTTCGGTTCATTGTAGTGGAGCCTCAGCTTTTAGAAATCCTCCTGCGTGTGATTCTGCTGTCATTGTTCCGTGTTGCACATGTATTTTGCTTGGTGCATTGTAGTGGGGCCCAGCTTTAGAAATCCTCCTGCGTTGCGATTCTGGTGCATTGTTCCGTGTTTGTGCATGTGATTTTGCTTCGGTGCATTGTAGGGGGGCCTCAGCTTTAGAAATCCTCCTGCGTGTGCGATTCGGGTGCATTGTCCATGTGTTGTGCATGTGATTTTGTTCGGTGCATTGTGGGGGCCTCAGCTTTAGAAACCTCCTGCGTGTGATTCTGGTGCATTGTTCCATGTTTGTGCATGTGATTTTGCTTCGGTGCATTGTAGTGGGGGCCTCAGCTTTAGAAATCCTCCTGCTGTGTGATTCTGGTGCATTGTTCCATGTTTGTGCATTGATTTTCTTCGGTGCATTGTAGGGGGGCCTCAGCTTTAGAAATCCTCCTGCGTGTGATTCTGGTGCATTGTTCCTGTTTGTGCATGTGATTTTGCTTCGGTGCATTGTAGTGGGGCCTCAGCTTTAGAAATCCTCCTGCGTGTTCTGGTGCATTGTTCCGTTTTGCGCATGCATTTTGCTTCGGTGCATTGTAGTGGGGCCTCAGCTTTAGAAATCCTCCTGCGTGTGATTCTGGTGCATTGTTCCGCGTTTGCCATGCGTTTTGCTTCGTGCATTGTTGGGGCCTCAGCTTTAGAAATCTTCCTGCGTGTGATTCTGGTGCATTGTTCAGCGTTTGCACATGCAATTTTGCTTCGGTGCATTGTAGTGGGGCCTCAGCTTTAGAAATCCTCCTGCATGTGATGTGCATTGGAAATCACACACTTTTCCTATTCTAAACAAAATTGCATGCAATTTTTCAAGCTTCATACACACGTGCGATCGAAGGCACGTGTGCTGACCCATGCCGCACGTGTGTGAGTGTTTGTTACGTCCGCCAATCGTGCCGTGTGTGGGCACTTTGGCGGCCAGAACAGATGTTTAGTCGACCTTGGTGTGGCCAGAGCCGGCCTTTGAAATGGGCAACCACACGGGTTGCATTACCAGGGGGGAGACAGCTGGGAGTCTTAGGTCACGGACCTGTAGCTCAAAGTTGTTAATCAGTGCCACAGTCCCTCTAGTTACGGTCCTCCAGATCAAATGTATGTATCAGCACCTCACCTTACTAAGCCCCAAAGCTTTACTTAAGATGTCTGCATGCTGTGCTTTTCTGTCTGTGCATTTAGTACGTTACTTGATACATAATGATGTACGCACCATATATACAAGCACGCACTGAAGATACTGAAAGACAGTAAGCGCAGGTGGGGTACTTGATTTGAAGCAGCATTAAACGGAGTATTGTGTGTGCCCAGGGGGGTGGGGGTTTTTTGGGGTGGGGTGGGGGTGGGGATTGGGTGCTAGGCGCCAGTAACAAATCTTGCACAGGGTGCTATTTATCCTAAGGCCGGCCCTGGGTGTGGCACCCGCGATCGCATGTAATTATGTCAGCATAGTAAGATCGGGAAAACGTACAATTTTTAGGCAATCAATGGAAATGTCGACTTGCATATTGGATTAATTGTAATATTGGCCCACCTTTAGAGTAGTAATATTCTCAGCATATTGGTGGATTTGAATCTGTGAAGGTTTCTAGCCTTGTCCTATTGGATATGGACAATGGGATAAGGACAGTAAATAAAACAGAGAATGAATAGGTGACAAACAGTTTTGTCCTAATGTATTTTTTAATAACTTTGTTTCCTTACGCATAATGTGTACAAACGGCCATTTTAGCCGCCTATTGGTAAGTGTATGGGTGCAGTTGGGCGAAATGGGTGTACGGTCATGCATCAATGATAATCAGCCAGGTTGGATCATCAACGATGCCTGACTGAGCACCCATAAGCTTACCAATAGTCAGCCGTAGTGGGCATTGTACACATCGTGTGACACGGGTTGGGCCACCACGATCCCACGTGTGTATGAAGCTTAAGAACAAAGCGATTTCATGTCAAACAAAACACTGGATATGATTGGCAATGTTCTAATCCTCTTGCAAAAAAAAGAAATAAATAATGATTAGATAATAGAAAGATTCTTCTTCCGAAGCAGGTAGCTGTCTAATGGCATATGTCTAATTAAAATCAACATTACTTACAATTAGGCATAAACAGTCAATAGCATCTGTAGTTAAGAGAGAACATTTGATTTGAATTCTTACACGCAGAAAGAATTAATTGGCTGAAGCCGCCTACATAATAATTGGGGGGGGGGCAAATATTACATAGCACAGAGTTAATATTGAGATGACCCATGAAGGTTGCAGTCTGCAGAAAGACAGTTCAGTTTAGTGAATCTTTAGATTAATATATATATATATATATATATATATTATATATATATATATATTTATTTAATTTTTTTTTTTTTAAAGGGCACAAAACAATTACTTTGCATAACTATGCGCACTGTATGTAAAAAAGAACCATCTGTGGGCACATCTATATAAAGACTGCACAGGGGAATTGGATTTTAGTTAAGTCTCGCCTGCCTACACGCAAAGCGAGGTTGAGTTGCACTGTATAACAATGGCTCTGTTAAGAACACATGCAGACAGAGCACTCAGTGAGGTTGCACTTGTATAATAATGGTTGCTGGTTAAGAACACATGCAGACAGAGCACTCAGTGAGGTTGCACTTGTATAATAATGGTTGCTGGTTAAGAACACATGCAGACAGAGCACTCAGTGAGGTTGCACTTGTATAATAATGGCTGCTGGTTAAGAACACATGCAGACAGAGCACTCAGTGAGGTTGCACTTGTATAATAATGGCTGCTGGTTAAGAACACATGCAGACACAGAGCACTCAGTGAGGTTGCACTTGTATAATAATGGCTGCTGGTTAAGAACACATGCAGACAGAGCACTCAGTGAGGTTGCACTGGTATAACAATGGCTGCTGGTTAAGAACACATGCAGACAGAGCGCTCGGTGGGGTTGCACTTGTATAACAATGGCTGCTGATTAAGAACACATGCAGACAGAGCACTCAGTGAGGTTGCACTTGTATACCAATGGTTGCTGGTTAAGAACACATGCAGCAGAGCACTCAGTGAGGTTGCACTTGTATACCAATGGTTGCTGGTTTAAGAACACATGCAGACACAGAGAACTCAGTGAGGTTGCACTTGTATAATAATGGCTGCTGGTTAAGAACACATGCAGACAGAGCACTCAGTGAGGTTGCACTTGTATAATAATGGCTGCTGGTTAAGAACAAATGCAGACAGAGCACTCAGTGAGGTTGCACTTGTATAAAAATGGTTGCTGGTTAAGAACACATGCAGACAGAGCACTCAGTGAGGTTGCACTTGTATAATAATGGTTGCTGGTTAAGAACGCATGCAGACAGAGCACTCAATGAGGTTGCACTTGTATAATAATGGTTGCTGGTTAAGAACACATGCAAACAGAGCACTCAGTTACCGTATATACTCGAGTATAAGTCGACTCAAGTATAAGTCGAGGTACCAATTTTTACCTCAAAAATTAGTAAAACCAATTGACTCGAGTATAAGTCGAGGGTAGAGTCTCCCCTCCAGCCCCAGGAATAAAACCTATTTCCCTGCACCCATCTTCTCACCCTGCCACTACACTACACTACTACAGTACACTACACTACTCCCTGCACCCAGATGACACCAATGGGGACAATGTTATATACTATGATACAGAATGGGGATAATATTACAATGGGAAAAGTATAATCAGATTGATACAGAATGGGATAATTTACAATGGGGAAATGTTTAATAGTATGATACAGAATGGAATAATATTACAATGGGAAAATCTAATAATAAAGAATGGAATAATCTTCTATTAAAACTATTAATGAGTGAGATGTTAATATTTCTGCTATTTAAAAGGTTTGGATTTGAATTTGTTTTGCGTTGGGTCACAGAAGATAATGAACAGATTTAGAACTGGGCTAAGGAGGGGGGACTGGACGCTGGGAATAATAAATGGGGGATCTACAAAGGGAATGACTTTTCTTTCATTTAAAGGGGGGTAAGAAAAGAGAAGAAAAAAGCAAAATAAAAAGCAGGAAGGTGGAAGGAAGAAAGAAACACACAGCAGGCTGATTATGAGGTGTCAAAACTGCAGGAGCAAGGAGGTGATACCAATCAGGGGTAGAAGAGTATGGATCCGTACGGGGCAACTAATTATTCGTCTCGTTGAGGAGCAGCTTCCTCTCTGGCTGAGCATTGACAGATGGATGTGGTGAAATGTGTGGCAATGTGAACTGTGCTGAATGCTAATCAGGCATCGCACTGGGCAGCACAAACTGAGACTAATAGAGCCAGGCCCCTGGGGGCCAACAGCATCCCAATCGCTACTTAGCAATCTGCAGGACGTTCCCAGGACTGTGCAGCTTAACAGGTTTTTTACGTCCCACTTTGTTTTACAGCCCTCGGGTTATAATAGTTACAACCTATTGCCCAGATGTTCTTGAACTGCAATTCTCAGCACTCTAATAAAGGACCAAGTGCAGAAAATGGACAATATAATATATGTGGGGTATCTTCCGTAATGCTGTATATTCCATGGGTCATTAGGGGTGATTAATGACCATGTTGGCTTTGTGATATTTGTGTGGAGATTAACAAACCAAAGGGTAAATAAACTTGAATTTATGTATAACACATTTGGCTGCACAAAAGTTATAGAAATTAAACAGTGAGTTCTGATTTTAAACTCAATATTGGATTTATTAAAGGGAATGTCTACCCCCAAAAACACAATTGAATAGGTTATTGGCCATTATTCTGGCTAAACAAGCCAAACCGAATAAAAATCCGTTCAGAACTTTAAGATACATACCTTTCTACAACCTTCTTCTTGCAGACCAGGGCATCTCAGTGTAAATCCAAGACCTCTGATGTCACCCACATCCGTTCCTACGCATCCTTCATCCTTAACGCACCCCCCCCCCTCCCACCATCCGGATCCATCCTCGTTTGTCCCTACACGTAGGGTAAAATCCTTTAAACAAATAATAGATGACCCGCCCAGATCTAACCGCCGTGGTATTTCTTTAAAAAAATTAAAAGGAACTGTACTTACAGCCCTTCGTTCTCACACGCTCTCCATAATGTAAGCGCATCTGTAATTGGCTGCATCTCAGCCAACCACAGAGATGGCTGCCAATTCATCCCCTGCTTGCAAGTTCTGGAAGCAGGGAGCTGGATCAATGCGCCACAGGAGCGAAGGGGCTGTAAGGGCACAGCCACAGTGCAGCGCAAATGCAATCGATGCGATTCATGTGCAATTTCGTTGCGTTTGAGCAGCATTTTCTTCATTAGGTATAGGAAATATCAAGTAATCAGACATATATCAAGTTCGGATATTTGTATGTGTTCCCCAGACATTTCCAGGCCCCAGTATATCAGTCGGTCGGACCGAAATATTGGGCAAACGATGATTGCACGCGTCGGAAACCGAGGATCATCATGCGGGACCGATCATGTGGTCCTCTATAGACCGCATGCTTGGTGCGGCAAACTGTCGGACGCAGCTACTGCTGTGACTAACTGCCCTCTTCCTGGCCGACGGTTGGTTAGGACGAAGAATTGGATGGTGTGTACTGACCTTTAGGGCCAGCTTACAGAGTAGGGAGAGGGTCATGAATCACACTATGTTACCTTCTACATTCTCACAGTATATTAATGACTTTACGTCTGTTATTGCGGTAAAGCGGGTGTGGGAATAGCCCTAATGCACCTCTCCTGTACCTAATATATTTTTGGTAATTTCTTTTGCTAAATAGGTTATTCACACCGTTTGCAAATATGATTTGAAACTAAGCAGGCACTGCACAATTGGTACAAAGTCTACATTAACCCAGTCTAACCCAGTCTACATTAACCCATCATTACATTGGGTAGGGTGTGGGTTTGCACTGATTTAGACGAGACAGCACAATATTTCATTTCCCCGTATATTGTACGTGTGTGGAATTCCAATAACCAGCCTGCCAGCCTGTCATCAGTCAGCCTTACCTGCCAGTCCACTTGTCAACACATGTCTAGGAGCTGCCACACACTTTCCCTGGAAAGCTATTTTTATTACATTCTAATATTTTATATCCATGCCATTTCCCATCTCTATGCAATTTGAGTGGTATAATACTGCTATTAGCCTTCAAAATAAAGCACTCATTACAAAATTTCCCATCAATTTTTTGAAATTTTGGTTTCGCTAAACTGAGCGAAGGCTCCAAAAACCACCGGAACAAACCGGGCAGTTTTGCTATCCTTAGGGTATTGTAACACGGCTCAGTAGTTCCTTATCACCAGCAAATTCGGAGCTGTCCTGGACTGATTCCATCGTGTCCTGGCTTACCGGTACCATCTCTAAATGATGTTGTGCTGTGAAGTGTCTAGAATTTCTCTTCCTATGATATGGATCTTGTGTACCATAAAGTAACTGCAAGAAGACTGCGTGAAAGTTAATTCAATATTCCGAAGTTTGAATCCCGAAACACGGCATTAAGATCATCGATAGAAACATTTTTCCATGTGCTAAATGAGAGATTCACAATCATTTCGATAATTAAACCGGTAGGTGTGATATTTTGAGTTTTTTTTTACTCAGGCGCACTTACAAGCTCTCAAGTTGGCTACATTGCAATGGAGATCCTGTGAGGAATTTGATTAAAGTGCCCTATTGTATAAACCATCTGTTATCATACAAGACTGTCACGCGCAGATCACTGTCATTCTATGGAATGCACACCTAGTAATGTTCTGAGCCCAGTAAAATCAGCACTTGGACAGAGCAAAATGATCACAGTTATAAAATGAAATAGCCAATTGATAGGCCTAGAGGTCAGTGGTTTTAGTAAAAGGGCATGTCCATCCCCAAAACTAAAATTTGCCCCACTGTGTATGTTAAAAGATCCTTACATTTCACTCTGCTCCTTATGGTTCTCCTGCAGTGCTTGATGAAAGTCCAGAAAAGTGAAGGTTACTTGTCTGTGTCATCCGGTGCTGCTACTTCCTGCTCCTCTAGAGGACTCTGGCATGTGTAGTGAAGCTCCTCCCCCTCTCTCCCTCAACATTGCATCTTAATTTAAAAAAAGAACTTCATCAATGTAGCCCCCCCAACCCTAAACACCATCTTGAAACCTACAAATCAGCACACAAATAGACTGCTGGGGGGAGGGGTCCCTACATATATGATTTTTTTCAATTTGGGGGTGGCGATACCCTTTAAATATGTTTCTATTAAATACATTACAAATTATACTTTATGTTAGCACAAGATCTTAAAAGCCTACACAGACTTTCTAATTTCTCATTCCTTTAACCAGTGCTCTTACATACCTAGACCTACCTATTACCCTGGTTATTAGCTCCACCAGTAAAGTAACTAGAAATCACTCAACACCCCACTAACCCACCCCCAGCAAAACTATAATGGGCCCCTCTCTGCTTCTTCTACAGGGGATGACTGTGGAAGGCTTTATCTGTCATAGGATAAGTAATATGTTGGGAGGGGGGCTAGTTCAGGGCCCTTTTTTAAAAAAAAAATCCAAATAAAATTATAACAGCCTCTAAAAAACAAATAATATTAATATTGCACTGATACACTTTCACTGTATAATATGGAACCCAAACTACTTTACACACAGTAGTGGAGTACCAAGCTAATGTAGTGGAATTGTGAACATGGAAAGGTATGTGATATTCAACAACACCTGAAATATAGTGTAGTTTATTTATTTATGGAGAAAGGAGACACCTAGGGGTCAGGAGAATGGTAAACTGGAAGTAGAGGTTTACAGAAAACCAACACAACAGACCAGTATTTGATGTTTGACTGCCACCACCATTTAGATCACAAGCTGGGTGACATCAGAACCCTGCAACACAGAGCTGAGAACATCCCCACTAGCACAGAGGGGAAGGCTAAAGAAATGAACATCTAACTTGTGCATATCCGGGCTGGAAGAAGGAAGAAAAGAACATGATACCATCAGTGAAGGGGGAAAGGGAAACATTTGTAAGGACATGGTCATCCCATATGTAGGGGGGGGGTGTCAGAGAAATTAGGGTTTTTTCCTCTGGACCCATCATATGCCTGTTTGTTTTAAACCCAACAACACACTGAGGCAGCAACTAGTGTATCCAAAAGACCTGATACCGAAACACAAAAAAAGCGACATCTGCAGTGCTCTAATTTATATTCAGGGGAAGACAAAACTGCAGCCACACCAACGTATATCCCAGCACATCAGGACTCAGATGCTTTCCTATTTTCTTAAAGGGCATGCCCACCCCTTTTTTGATATTTGTGGTGTAGGGCTCCCTCCACCACCCCCAACCACTATAGTAGTTTGTCCATAAACCCCCCGATCATTACTATATACCTCTTTACATCGCGATCTGTCACAGCCTTCTGCTAGCAAGAAACTGCAAGCAGGGGGCCAGACCAGCAGCTGCGTCCATGATTGGCTAAGAGGCAGTCGATCATGGATGCGGCTTCCGGCTGTACTTAAGTTCATGAAGTATAGATTGGGGGGAGTTTTTTGACAACACTACAGCGGTTGGGGTGGGGGGAGGGAGCCTACACTACAGCAAAGTGATTTCACACTAGGGGTAGAGGTGGGGGTTCGACCTCAATTGTTTGCCATGTACAATGCTGTTTTGATGCCTTACCTTGGGCAGTTTTGATAACACCTCCAAGCACAATGCATCTCCATCCTTATAGCATTCATACCACTTGGGAATATCCCCTAGAGTTTCACATTGATTTGTCTGGCCTGCTTTAGTCTGATTACATTTATTGTAAGACTATTTTTAATTAATACCATGTGGTTAATGTAAGAAGACAAAAGAGGTTACACCAGCAGTGGCGAAATGATATTCATTTTTGTAAAGTTTCATTTTTCAAAAGATCCCCGAAACGTTTCCCAGTACAGCTGGAGAGATGCCGCACCTGCCTTCTATGGGCCAGCAGCAGGGGGAGGAGAAGAAGGACCTCATTCTTCCAGGTTTTTTTGGAAATTTGAAAAAAAAAACTAAAACATAAACGTTAGAGATATTAAGGCAGTAATGACCCGATGGGTAAGGCTGGGTACAAGCTAGTTGCGAGCGTTCGCTACTAGCGTGTTTCTAAAAATAAACAATGTTGCAGGTTACTGGTGTTGATAAATAAAGTAGAGTTGATCCAGGGATATTTCCGATTTCCACTTGGAGTCAGGAAGGAATTTTCCCCCCAGTTTTTTTGGGGGGAGGGCTTCCTCTGGACCAACTGTTAGGCAGGAAATGTGGGCATTGCTGAGTGAGTAGGTGGACTAGATGTACAGATGTCTTTATTCAACCTCAAATACTATACTAATTAATATGATAAAAAATGACATAGCTAATCACCGATTATAGCTGATGACATAAAAACACCGATTAGAAGTCTATAAATTACGGATATCCATGACTTATGAATTACAATATACAACTATAAAAAGGAGGGGGGGGTTGGGGGGCAAATTGCATTAATAAATATCCAAAATCAACACCATATCCTAAAAATAAAACAAGGTTTTTGTTTATTTTTCAGAGGTTGCGAGTTCCAATGACTTTATGTATTATCCATAACATTATATGAGGATATTAAAGGATAGTTCAGTCAATGTCTCCTGGGATTTTAGATATTTAGGGAAGCGACTATTGACTCTAGTATGTTTGGATTCATAGCGAAATACACAAATAAATCAACACACACAATACTATATTAGAGTTTCCAGCGAAACTGTCCTCCCTGTTCTGGGCAATATTCCATCATTCCATTTTTTGCTTTATCCCCTTGTCCTTTTCAGTGAACAGATTCCTGCTCTGATTAAAAGTGTTTGTATTGGGATAGTTAAGATGGCACATGCTTTAATTTTAAACATGTATACGTCAGGACAGACAGACATTTTGATGAAGCAAGCTGTGAATCAAGCCCCAGCAACCGAAGTAACGGCTACCTAAACCTATGCCCATCTGTCACCATGAGATGTTTGCAAGTTGCTTGGACCATTTCTTTAGAGCAGACGTGCCAAACAGCGATACGATATGTCAGCCGTACTGTACAGTGTTACATGAGGGCCCTTGCCTGTGACAGTTATAAACACTGTGACTGCATGCCTCTGTACACTTGCTCACACTTGTTAATACCCCAGTATGTTTTTATAATACAGCTGGAAGGATAAAGAAACAGAATGGAGATTTTCCAGTTTATTCCGAGTGCAACAAGGTAAATCCATTCACAGAAAACTGTGACAATCACATAGCGAGCAAAAATGTAATAAAGTGCGATGATATAAAATTGATTGAAAAATCTCTCGCATGCCTCTGGATCCATTTCTTCTCTATTCAAACTTACATTTAAATTTAGATAAAAGACATCTTACATTCTTTATATTAGACACTCCAAGGTTGCAATAAAAGGTGTGAAAGTATGCCTGCGCTATTAATCTGCGGTAACCCAATCAGATGTACTTAACTGCGGTAACCCAGTATAAAGGGAACATCTGGTTGGGTGATGAAAATGAATTGCACAGGCAAAAATTTTGCACATTTGATTCAATAGTAGTAACTCCAAAGCCTTCAAGAAAGTGTAAGTGTGATTGGTGAGTGTCCAATCTGCAGGTCGAATGAAACACTCAGCCCTACATGTGTTACAACTGGGAATATTGCATTCCAAATGTTAAAAGTGAAAGATTTTCCATTTATTGATTTACATCTGTTGGATTTATTTAAAGATCTATAAAACTGATAGCAGGAGCACAAATAATTCAACTTGTAGCCATTTTTACTCATCTCACTGCTTACTGTACTTATATTTCCTCTAACTTTTTACAAAATACCATACATATCTCTGCTGAAGGAAAAAAATGTGGTGTCTATCTATCTATCTCTATCTGTCATCTATCTTTTATCATCGTTCTCTGATTAATATCCATCTATTGATCTATCTATCTGTCATCTCTATCTGTCCATCTATCTTTTATCTATTTATCTATCTATCTATCTTTCTCTGATTAATATCTATCTATCTGTCTGTCTATCTATCTATCTGTCCATCTATCTTTATCTATTTATCTATCTTTCCTGATTATATCTATTGATCTATCTGTCCATCTATCTTTTATCTATTTATCTGTTTATCTATTTTCTCCTGATTAATATCTATTGATCTATCTGTCCATCTATCTTTTATCTATTTATGTTTATCTATCTATCTTTCTCTGATAATATTAATCTATCTCTCTATCTATCTATCTGTCTGTCTATCTATCTCTATCTGTCCATCTATCTTTTATCTGTTTATCTATCTTTCTCTGATTAATATCTATCTATCGAACTATCTATTCTATCTCTATCTGTAACATATCTTTTATCTATTTATTTATCTATCGTCTATCTTTCTCTGATTAATATCTATTATCTGTCTGTCTATCTCTATCTGTCCATCTATCTTTATCTATCATCTGTTTATTTATCTTTCTGTCAATCTTCTCTGATTAATATCTATTGACTATCTATATATTCTGTCTATCATCTATGATTCTACTGTCCATCTTTTATCTATTTATTATCTATCTGTCTTTTGTCAATCTTTCTGATATCTATCTATCTATCTATCTATCTATCTATCTCTATCTATCTTCTACCTATCTATCTTAAGAGTCACCTGAAAGTTCCATAACATGTATAATTTTACAGCCTCATCCTTCTGTATGGACCATACATACTTCTAATAACCTTTGTTTTAACAATAGGGAGTACAGTCTCCACTTTATATTTTTCTATTATGAATTCTACATTAGTTGTCACAGTAAATTTTTTTATTTCAATTCAGTAAAATACCACAGAGAAGGGCTTATTATTTATCTTTTCACATTGTTAATCACAACATGTTTAGTTGCCCAGCGAGTATGTCAAAGCCTCATTGATAGATTCCAATGAAAGAGCACTACTCTACGTGGTCAGTTTGGCATAAAATTCGATCGGACTGATGCAATATGGCCATTTTTGGCCTGAATTAGGGAAAACAACCATGCTACCCGTGTGTAGGTTAGCGTGGGGTTGCAGTAATTTTTTTGGCCATGCCATTTTCCAAAAAATGTGTATATAGCACAGGGTAGCCTATTTAATATAGGTAGCAAGGTTGCACAAAACTTAAAGCCTATTGGATAGAGGCATACAGGGTGGATGGTAGTAATAAAAAGTTATGTCTACCTGACCAGGATCCCGCGTTGCGAAGGAGATTAAAGATCACTGTCAGGTTAAGGCGTGACTTTTTTTTTAACTACATTGGCCCGTATGTTTCTAGATTAATTGATGAACAGGAAGTCATATTTCAAGATTTCATATTTTACTTGTCAAGAAAAGTCATTCAAGATCATGTTGCCAAATCCATAATTGTTTAGGTATAATGAAGTTTGAAAGCCATTGTTTATATCTATCCATCTTGTCTCATGTATTTTTCTCTCTGATCTGGTCAAATCTATTCTATCAACTCTGTACTAGAGATGGTCCAGAATGTGGATCCGATCCAGTTCTGAGGCAGATTTGACCACATGTTCAAAATTCACCAATGACAGCTGTTTTTATCAGTGCCAACTGCCTGTTGTGGAATGGATTTTGCAAGTTCGGTCATCTCTACTCTGTACTCTCTCTCTCTCTTCTCTCTCTCTCTATTTATTTGTCTATCTTTCTTTCCTTAAGCTTCAAGTCCTTTTTATGAATTGTTTTACCTTGGTGACATTTGAGTAGCGCAAGGAAATTTTTTGAGAGTGTGTATTTGTGCCCTTAGAATCTTACCTTTACGTTTCCGTCTTGGTTGCCCTTGATGTATGTGAAGAAGCTTACCATCCCTTGATAACCACTGTTGTCAAAAAAACCCACACACATCTATTACTGCGGAACGAGAGTGTTGTGACAGACAAAGTGTGTATCAGTACAAGATTTCTTGTTTGGGTTTCTAGTAACATTGCAGATGTCATATTGGGGATCACAGTGACAAATCTCGTCTACCAGTTCTTACTTTGATTGTAATGTTGCATTTTATATCTTTTTATCCATTTTTACAATGTGGATAATTTCCTCTGATTGCGAAAATGAGTTCAGCACAGAGTGTAATCTACTTGACAAGTAATAAAATTGGTATCAACAATTTAACACATCCTCGTGTACCTTAATATCTTTTATTTTCATATTGCTAAATACCACGGTATAAATGGATTTTAAGACCAGTAAAGTGGCATTTTAAGACTTGAAAACACATTGTGTTAAGTTTGTTAAATTCAGAAAAGCTTATAAACAAATACAACATTATAAAATACAGTATATGGAGTTATGCTGGCCATACACTAGGAAAACATTACAATATTAGAAGTTCCTCCATAGATCAACGTTCAATGACTCTTTGGATGTCAAGGGAAACATTGCAAGAACGTCTGAGTACAGTTTATTACCTTCAAACTCCCACTCTGCTCTACCAAAGGCTACATATAAATAAGATATATAATATATCTCAGGCTCTCCCACATATATACCATATCCTATTAAAGGATATAGTCATTATATCCATAACATCATATATACATAACATCTGATTTGTCTGTATAACATAACATCTGATTTGTCTGTATTCATAACATCTGATTGCCTTTACATAATATCTGATTTGTCGTATACACCAACATCTGATTTGTCTGTATACACAACATCTGATTTGTCTGTATACACAACATTGATTTGTCTGTATACACAACACCTGATTGTCCATATACATGTGTGAAGGACCTGATCCCACATTTGGGCCAAACCTCTATGTATAAGGACGAACTTGAACTATTTGAACTCTATCCAAACTAGTCCGGTTTTCCAAATTCGCGGACCTATATTCGATAATTATTGAAAAATTAATAATTTTCAATTTCTCGAATCGGTAACCCTCAAATTTATCCTTCGATTTCGGTAACCCTTAAATGACCCTTCAGGCTACCCTTGAATGTAGCCTTCAATTTTGGTAACTCTCAAATGTAGTGGTCAATTTCGGTAACCCTCAAATGTAGCCTTCAATTTTGCTAACCCTCGAATTATCCTTTGATTTTGTAACCCTAAAGTGTGGTCAGTTTCGGTAAACCTCGAATGTAGTGGTCGATTTCGGTAACCCTTGAAATATGGCTCGGTACGCTCGAATGAAAGTTCAATTACGATAACCCTCAAATGTATGTTTGATTACGGTAACACTCAAATTAATATTTTGATTTCAGTAAACCCTCACAATGTAGCGGTCGATTTTGATAACCCTCGAAATGTAAGGTAGATTGGATTTTGAAAAACCTTCGAATGTAATGTTCGATTTCGGAAGTTCAGTAATGAATCATACTTGGTAATTTCAGCCACCTCTAGCAACGTAACATCTGATTTGTCCGTATACGTAACATCTGATGTTGTACCGTATACGAACAACTGATTTGTCTGTATATATGTAACATCTGATTTGTCCGTATACATAAAATCTTATTTGTCTGTATCGTACACAGCTGATTTGTCTGATATACGTAACATCTGTTGTCCGTTATAGATAACATCTGATTTGTCCGTATACATAATTCTGATTGTCGTATAGACATAACATCTGATTGCGTATACATACATCTGATTTGTCCGTATCAACATCTGATTTGTCTCCGGTATACATAACATCTGATTTGTCCGTATACATAACATCTGTTTGTCCGTATACATAAAATCTGATTTGTCGTATACAAACATCTGATTTGTCCGTATACTAACATCTTGATTTGTCCCGTATCAACATGATACTATCCCTGATTTGTCCGTATACATAAACATCTGATTTGTCCGTATACATAACATCTGATTTGTCGTCCGTATACATAACATCTGATTTGTCCGTTACATAAACATCTGATTTGTCCGTATACCAGAACATCTGTTTGTCCCTTATAATAACATCTGATTTGTCCGTATATAATAACAGTCTGATTTGTCCGTATACATAACATCTGTTTTGTACTATACATTTACACGATCATACATAATCATCCATAACATCTTGATTGTCCGTATACATAACATCTGATTGTCCGTATACATAACATCTGATTGTCCTATACATAACATCTGATCCGTATACATACATCTGATGTGTCCGTATACATAACATCTGATTTGTCCGTATACATAACATCTGATTTGTCCGAATACATAACTGATTGTCCCGTTACATAACATCTGATTTGTCCGTATTACATAACATCTGATGTCCGTATACATAACATTGTTTGTCCGTCGATACTAACATCTGATTGTCCGTATACATAACATCTGATGATTCCGTATATAAAACATCTGATTTGTCATACATAACATCTGATTTGTTGTATACCACAACATGATTGTCCGTATACATAACATCTGATTTGCCTGATACATAACACTGATTGCCCGTATTACATTAATTGATCAATTAAATACTATTAGAGTCTTGATCAGACTTAACCTCAATGAAATTAACTTTACAACATGCTCAATTAAAACAACAGAGATGCACACCTTTGTTTAGTTGTTTAGGTTATATTCTAAATATATACCCATTCTGCTTTGTTTTGAGTTGAAAATAAAACACCTCAATCCTCCTTTGGGCCCATGCGCATAGTTCTATTTAGTAAAATAACTAATGACATGTACCAAAAAAACATTCAACTATCTGCTATCTGTGTGAGCCAACTAGATCTTCCTAAATCTCACAATAATGCCTTCTTACTCACATACTCTAGGCACCCATCGTCCTTTATTGATGTTCAAAGGCCCCAGATTTGGCAAAAAAAAGGAAGGTTTAAGACAACAACCCGCCCCCGGCACAGGGATTTAATATTTGCTTCATACTGTATAAATGATGAGAGACAGAATGTGAAAAAGACAAAATCCTACATTAATTCTTGTCCTCAAAAACAACAACCCTGATTACAGAAAGGTTCAGCAAGAATTTACACCACATCTCGGAGGTTTAACTTCTGCTATTATCTTGTTAAAGCATGATTATTTTTCAATATTCTCATTCTGTTTTTCAGGTCTCCAGGGATCCAATATAGCAGTAAGGTAGGACTTTTTTCATCAAATGTAGCCCTGCAGGTGATCATTCACTGGCTGGCGGGGGTATTGTGTAGGAGTAGTCTCTCTAATAAACAACCTACTGCAGTGTAGGTGAGAAAAGATGGAATCCTCGAGCGAGCATAAATGAGGTCAACTTGAACTGTAAGTTGTTCGTGGTTCTTTTAATAAAAAAAAAAATGGATGCTTTTACTTGTTATTTTTATTACTGTTAATTTATTGCATTTTGTTTACTAAACTAGGCACATCACCAGTAACCTGCCTTGGCAGATCAGATTGCTTGCAGGCTGACAATAAATACATAGAGGAGACGTTATTCATATTGGTGGAAACGGAATTAAAAAAGCTTATAGAAGTGGGTGATTTATCCTTTTAAATGTGGCAGCAGTTTGATATCCATTATTAAACTTACTTATATGGTCTTCGAAAACTCCATCATACTGAATTTAAAACCCAATTTGGTTAAATGGATTGTGGGCCAGTCTGTTAATCATTAAATCAAAAAAATGACCTGTGGAGAGAATGTTCTCTTTATAGGAGAATTAAAATTGGCTGTTGTTTTTTTTAAATTGCCATTACGGGTTCACAGAAAAGACGGGGACATATCCCCAGTGGTGTAGAAGGGGCAGCGACCGGACTCCAGAAGATAGTTAAAACAGAAGTAGAAACTTTATTGAAATCTTTCAACATTTTCCCATTGTAATATTATTCCATTCTGGATCATAGTATTATAACATTTCCCCATTGTAATATTATTCCATTCTGTATCACAGAATTATAAGATTTTCCCGTTGTAATATTATTCTATTCTGTATCATACTATTATAACATTTTCCCATTGTAATATTATCCCATTCCTTATCATACTATTATAACATTTTCCCATTGTAATATTATCCCATTCTGTATCATAGTATTATAACATTTTCCCATTATAATATTATTCCAATACTGTGATACAGAATGGGATAATATTACAACGGGAAATCTTATAATAGTATGATACAGAATGAATAATATTACAATGGGAAATCTTATAATACTATGATCCAGAATGGAATAATATTACAATGGGAAAATGTTACAATAGTATATACAGAATGGGATAATATTACAATGGGAAAATGTTATAATACATAGTAACATAGTAACATAGTAATTAAGGTTGAATAAAGACATTCGTCCATCAAGTCCAACCTATTCCCTTTTTTTTTTTTTTTTTTTTTTTTTTTTTACCCTACCTAACAGTTGATCCAGAGGAAGGCAAAAAACCCCAGCTAAAAAAGGGGGGGGAAAATTCCTTCCTGACTCCAAACGGCAATCGGAAAGTATCCCTGGATCAACCAGATCTATATGCATTAATACCAGTAATTCTCAATTTTTTTTAGTTTTAGAAACTTATCCAGGCCTTTTTTAAAGTTATTCAATGAACTTTCCATTACCACCTCTGCTGGAAGACAGTTCCCCAGTTTCACCGTTCTCACTGTAAAGAAACCTCTCCTAAAGATGAAACTTCTTTCTTCCAACCTTAAGGATGCACGAGTCCTCTGATATGACCTATTAGTGAACAATGCACCAGAGAGTTCACTGTATGGGCCATTAATATATTTGTATAAGGTTATCATGTCCCCACGCAACCGCCGCTTCTCCAATGTAAACAGCCCTACTTGTCTAATCTGCCTGCATATTCAAGCCCCTCCATTCCCCTTATTAATTTAGTTGCCCTTCTCTGAACTGCCTCAATTTCCAAATGTCCCTTTTGTATAGGGATTCCAAAACTGCACCGCATATTCCAAATGCCTTACCAGTGCCTTGTAAAGAGGAGAATAATATTTTTCTCTCTTGATTCCATTCCCCTCTTTATACTAGACAATATCTTGCTAGCTCTAGCTGTTGCTACCTGGCATTGTTGCTACAGCTAGTCTTTTATTCTATGATACATGGAATAATATTACAATGGGAAAATGTTATAATTCTATGATCCAGAATGGAATAATATTACAACGGGAAATCTTATAATTCTGTGATACAGAATGGAATAATATTACAATGGGAAAATGTTAAATACTATGATACAGAATGGGATAATATTACAATGGGAAAATGTTATAATAATATGATAAGGAATGGTATATATACAATGGGAAAATGTTATAATAGTATGATACAGAATAGAATATATCCAACGAAAATGTTATAATAGTATGATACAGAATGGTAATATTATAATGGGAAAATGTTATAATACTATGTACGAATGGGATAATATTACAATGGGAATGTTATATAGTATGATAAGGATGGGTAATATTCACATGGGAAAATGTTATAGTATGATACGAATAGAAATATATTACAACGGGAAAATCTTATAATTCTGTGATACAGAATGGATAATATTACAATGGGGAAATGTTATAATACTATGATCCAGAATGGATAATATTACAATGGGAAAATGTTATAATACTATGATACAGAATGGATAATATTCAATGGGAAAATGTTATAATAGTATGATCCAGAATGGGATATATTACATTGGAAAATGTTATAATATTATGATCCGAATGGAATAATATTACAATGGGAAAATGTTATAATAGTATGATACAGAATGAATAATATTACAGGGGGAAATGTTATAATACTATGATACAGAATGGAATAATATTACAATGGGAAAATGTTATAATTCTATGATCCAATGGAATAATATTACAATGGGAAAATGTTTAATAGTTGATACAGAATGGAATAATATTCACAATGGGAAAATGTTAATACTATGATCCAGAATGGAATAATATTAACATGGGGAAATGTATAATACTATGATCCAGAATAATAATATTACAATGGAAATGTTATAATTATGATACGAATGGAATATATTCACAATGGGAAAATGTATAATACTAGATACAGAATGGAATAATATACAATGGGAAATGTTATACCGTATATACTCGAGTATAAACCGACCCGAGTATAAACCGAGGTACCCAATTTCACCTAAAAATCCTAATAAGTTATGACCCGAGTATAAACCGAGGGTAGAAACTTGGCACTCAAGATGTTTGGAAACTACAACTCCCACTAATAAAGCATGCTGGGAGTTGTAGTTTCCAAACATCTTGAATGCCAAGTGAGGTGGCATTCAAGATGTTTGAAACTACAGCTCCCGCATGCTTTATTAGCTGGGAGTTGTAGTTCCCAAACATCTTGAATCCACCCTCACTTGGCATTCAAGATGTTTGGAAACTACAACTCCCAGCTAATAAAGCATGCTGGGAGTTGTAGTTCCAAACATCTTGAATGTCCCCCTCCCCTCATGTTCAGTTGTACCTTGGCTCTTCTCCCTGTGGATCTTCTCCCTGTGGACCTGGGCTCTTCTCTTCTCCCTGTGACTCTTCTCCCTGTGGACTCTTCTCCCTGTGGACTCTTCTCCTGGACTCTTCTCCCTGTGGACTCTTCTCCTGGACTCTTCTCCCTGTGGACTCTTCTCCTGGACTCTTCTCCTGTGGACGACTCTTCTTCTTCTATCTTCCTCCATCCATCCGGCAGGTACGGTATCAGCATTCCGGCAGCCGCGCCCCATTCCTGTACCGGCGCCCGGCTGACATCACTGCCTGGCGCCGGGCTTGCGCCGGGCAGTGACGTCAGGCCGGCGCCCAGTGCAGAAAAGGATCGCGCGGCTGCCGGAATGCCCAGGTAAGTGGTTGACTCAAGTATAAACCGAGTCCGAGTTTTCAGGCTGATTTTTCAGCCCGAAAACTCGGTTTATACTCGAGTATATATGGTAATTCATGATCCAAATGGAATAATATTACAATGAAAATTTTATAATACTATGATCAGATTGGATATATTACAATGGGGAAATGTTATAATACTATGATACAGAAGGGAATATATTACAATGGGGAAATGTTATAATACTATATACAGAATGGAATAATATTACAATGGGAAAATGTTTAATACTATGATACAGAATGGAATAATATTACAATGGGAAAATGTTTAATTCTATGATCCAGAATGGAATAATATTACAATGGAAAATGTTATAATAGTATGATACAGAATGGAATAATTACAATGGGAAATGTTTATAATACTTTGATACAGAATGGAATAATATTACAATGGGAAAATGTTATAATTCTAGATCCAGAATGGAATAATATTACAATGGGAAAATGTTATAACTATGTATACAGAATGGAATAATATTACAATGGAAAATGTTATAATACTATGATACAGAATGAATAATATTACAATGGGGAAATGTTTATAATACTATGATACAGAATGGAATAATTTAATGGGAAAATGTTATAATTAGAGATGGGCGAACTTTCACAGTTCAGTCCGTTTTCGAACTTTCAAACTATATAAAAAGTTTGAAAGTTCAAAAACAGACCATTAAATTCAATGGGGTCACAATAGTTTGAAAAGTTTCTAATGAAATACATAAAATATTAATGGTAACTTACTGTAAATGACTGTGGGACCTGGGAAATGGTCTGGGGAACTTGTTCCAATATCCAGACATTGGAAAATCTTTTTACTCTCACTCGCGCTATTTTCGTATTCGTTCGTCCTAGATACCATGTACATTTTACCTCGCGGATTCGATGCACCGTATAGGTTTTAATGGACACTGTACTTGCGGATTTGATGCTCGCTTTCGCGCCTAGATGGGGAAATGTTATAATCTATGATACAGAATGGGATAATATTACAATGGGGAAATGTTATAATTCTATGATCCAGAATGGAATAATATTACAATGGGAAAATGTTATAATACTATGATACAGATGGAATAATATTACAATGGGGAAATGTTATAATAGTATGATACAGAATGGAATAATATTACAATGGGGAAATTTATAATACTATGATCAGAATGGATAATATTACAATGGGAAATGTTATAATTCTATAATCCAGAATGGGACATTACAAGTGGAAAATGTTATAATACTATGATACAGAATGTGATAATATACAATGGGAAATGTTATAATAGTATGATACAGAATGATATATTACAATGGGGAAATGTTTAATACTATGATACAGAAGGGATTATATTACAATGGGAAAATGTTATAATAGTAGGATACAGAATGGATAATATTACAATGGGGAAATTTTATAATACTTGATCCAGAATGGAATAATATTACAATGGGAAAATGTTTAATAGTATGATACAGAATGGAATAATATTACAATGGGGAAATGTTATAATAGTATGATACAGAATGGATAATATTACAATGGGAAAATGTTATAATAGTATGATACAGAATGGAATAATATTCAAATGGGGAAATGTTATAATACTATACAGAATGGAATATACAATGGGAAAATGTTATAATGTATGATACAGAATGGAATAATATTACAATGGGGAAATGTTATAATACTATGATCCAGAATGGAATAATATTACAATGGGAAATGTTATAATAGTATGATACAGAATGGATAATATTACAATGGGAAAATGTTATAATGCTAGATCCAGAACGGAATAATATACAATGGGGAAATGTTATAATACTGTGATACAGAATGAAAATTTACAATGGGGAATGTTATAAACTATGATACAGAATGGATAATATTACAATGGGAAAATTTTATAATAGTATGATACAGAAGTAATAATATTACAATGGGAAAATGTTATAATAGTATGATACAGAATGGAATAATATTACAAGGGAAAATTTTAATAGTATATACAGAATGGAATAATATTAACATGGGGAATGTTATAATACTATGATACAGAATGGGATAATATTACAATAAATGTTATAATAGTATGATACAAAGGGGATAATATTACAATGGGAAATGTTATAATAGTATGATACAGAATGGAATAATATTCAATGGGAAAATCTAATAATAAAAATGAATAATCTTCTATTAAAACCTATTAATGAGTGAATGTTAATATTTCTGCTATTTAAAAGGTTTGGACTATTGAATTTGTTTTGCGTTGGGTCACAGAAGATAATGAACAGATTTAACCTGGCTAAGGAGGGGGACTGACGCTGGGAATAATAAATGGGGGATCTACAAAGGGAATGACTTTTCTTTCATTTAAAGGGGGGTAAGAAAAGAGAAAAAAAAAAAAGCAAAATAAAAAGCAGGAAGGTGGAAGGAAGAAAAACACACAGCAGGCTGATTATGAGGTGTCAAAACTGCCAGGAGCAAGGAGGTGTACCAATCAGGGTGAGAAGATTTGGCATCCGTACGGCCAACTAATTATCCGTCTCGTTTGAGGAGCAGCTTCCTCTCTGGCTGAGCATTGCAGATTGACTGGTGAAATGGTGGCAATGTGAACTGTGCTGAATGCTAATCAGGCATCGCACTGGGCACACAAACTGAGACTAATAGAGCCAGGCCCCTGGGGGCCCAACCCAGCATCCCAATCGCTACTTAGCAATCTGCAGGACGTTCCCAGGACTGTGCAGCTTAACAGGTTTTTTACGTCCCACTTTGTTTAACAGCCTCCGGGTTATAATAGTTACAACCTATTGCCAGATGTTCTTGAACTGCAATTCTCAGCACTCTAATAAAGGACCAGTGCAGAAAATGGACAATATAATATATGTGGGGTATCTTCCTTAATGCTGTATATTCCATGGGTCATTAGGGGTGATTAATGACCATGTTGGCTTTGTGATATTTGTGTGGAGATTAACAAACCAAAGGGTAAATAAACTTGAATTTAGTTAACACATTTGGCTGCACTAAAAGTTATAGAAATTAAACAGTGAGTTCTGATTTTAAACTCAATATTGGATTTTATTAAGGAATGTCACCCAAAAAACACAATTGAATAGGTTATTGGCCATTATTCTGGCTAAAACAAGCCAAACCGAATAAAAATCCGTTCAGCCAACTTTAAGATACATACCTTTCTACAACCTTCTTCTTGCAGACCAGGAGCATCTCAGTGTAAATCCAAGACCTCTGATGTCACCCACATCCGTTCCTACGCATCCTTCATCCTTACGCACCCCCCCCCCCCCCCTCCCACCATCCGGATCCATCCTGTTTGTCCCTACACGAAGGGTAAATCCTTTAAACAAATAATAGATGACCCTTGCCAGATCTAACCGCCGTGGTATTTCTTTAAAAAATTTAAAAGAACTGTACTTACAGCCCTTCGTTCTCACAGCGCTCTCCATAATGTAAGCCGCATCTGTAATTGGCTGCATCTCAGCCAACCACAGAGATGGCTGCCATTCATCCCCTGCTTGCAAGTTCTGGCAAGCAGGGAGCTGGATCAATGCGCCACAGGAGCGAGGGGCTGTAAGGGCACAGCCACAGTGCAGCGCAAATGCAATCGCATGCGATTTCATGTGCAATTTCGTTGCGTTTGAGCATGCATTTTCTTCATTAGGTATAGGAAATATCAAGTAATCAGACATATATCAAGTTCTGGATATTTGTATGTGTTCCCCAGACCATTTCCAGGCCCCAGTATATCAGTCGGTCGGACCGAATATTGGGCAAACGAATGATTGCACGCGTCGGAAACCGAGGACTCATCATGCGGGACCGATCATGTGGTCCTCTATAGACCGCATGCTTGGTCGCGGCAAACTGTCGGACGCAGCTACTGCTGTGACTAACTGCCCTTCTTCCTGGCCGACCGTTTTGGTTAGGACGAAGAATTGGATGGTGTGTACTGACCTTTAGGGCCAGCTTACAGAGTAGGGAGAGGGTCATGTATATCACTATGTTTACCTTCTACATTCTCACAGTATATTAATGACTTTACGTCTGTTATTGCGGTAAAGCGGGTGGGGGAATAGCCCTAATGCACCTCTCCTGTACCTAATATATTTTTTGGTAATTTCTTTTGCTAAATAGGTTATTCACACCGTTTGCAAATATGATTTGAAACTAAGCAGGCACTGCACAATTGGTACAAAGTCTACATTAACCCAGTCTAACCCAGTCTACATTAACCCATCATTACATTGGGTAGCGGTGTGGGTTTGCACTGATTTAGACGAGACAGCACAATATTTCATTTCCCCGTATATTGTACTTGTGTGTGAATTCCAATAACCAGCCTGCCAGCCTGTCTATCAGTCAGCTTACCTGCCAGTCCACTGTCAACACATGTCTAGGAGCTGCCACACACTTTCCCTGTGAAAGCTTATTTTTATTACATTCTAATATTTTATATCCATGCCATTTCCCATCTTCCTATGCAATTTGAGTGGTATAATACTGCTATTAGCCTTCAAAATAAAGCACGTCATTACAAAATTTCCCATCAATTTTTTGAATTTTGGTTTCGCAAACTGAGCGAAGGCTCCAAAAACCACCGGAACAAACCGGGCAGTTTTTGCTATCCTTAGGGTATTGTACCCGGCTCAGTAGTTCCCTTTATCACCAGCAAATTCGGAGCTGTCCTGGACTGATCCCATCGTGTCCTGCTTACCGGTACCATCTCTATAAATTGTGTTGTCTGTGAAGTGTCTAGAATTTCTCTTCCTATGATATTGGATCTTGTGTACCATAAAGTAACTGCAAGAAGACTGCGTGAAAGTTAATTCAATATTCCGAAGTTTGAATCCCGAAACACGGCATTAAGATCATCGATAGAAACATTTTTCCATGTGCTAATATGAGAGATTCACAATCATTTCGATAATTAAACCGGTAGGTGTGTATTTTGAGTTTTTTTTTACTCAGGCGCACTTACAACTCTCAAATGTGGCTACATTGCAATGGAGAATCCTGTGAGGAATTTTGATTTCTAAAGTGCCCTATTGTAATAAACCATCTGTTTCATTATACAGACTGTCAGCGCAGATCACTGTCATTCTATGGAATGCACACCTAGTAATGTTCTGAGCCCAGTAAAATCAGCACTTGGACAGAGCAAAATGATCACAGTTAATTAAATGAATTAGCCAATTGATAGGCCTAGAAGGTCAGTGGTTTTAGTAAAAGGGCATGTCCATCCCCAAAACTAAATTTGCCCCACGTGTATTGTTAAAAGATCCTTACATTTCACTTCTTGCTCCTTATGGTTCTCCGCAGTGCTTGATGAAAGTCCAGAAAAGTGAAGGTTACTTGTCTGTGTCATCCGGTGCCTGCTACTTCCTGCTCCTCCTCTTAGAGGACTCTGGCATGTGTAGTGAAGCTCCTCCCCCTCTCTCCCTCAACATTGCATCTTAATTTAAAAAAGAACTTCATACAATGTAGCCCCCCCCAACCCTAAACACCATCTTGAAACCTACAAATCAGCACACAAATAGACTGCTGGGGGAGGGTCCCTACATTATATGATTTTTTTCAATTTGGGGGTGGCGATACCCTTTAAATATGTTTCTATTAAATACATTACAAATTATACTTTATGTTAGCACAAGATCTTAAAACAGCTACACAGACTTTCTAATTTCTCATTCCTTTAACCAGTGCTCCTTACATACCTAGACCTACCTATACCCTTGGTTATTAGCTCCACCCAGTAAAGTAACTAGAAATCACTCAACACCCCCCCCACTAACCCACCCCCCGCAAAACTATAATGGGCCCCCTCTCTGCTTCTTCTACAGGGATGACTGTGGAAGGCTTTATCTGTCATAGGATAAGTAATATGTTGGGAGGGGGGCTAGTTCATGGGCCCTTTTTTAAAAAAAAAATCCAAATAAATTATAAACAGCCTCTAAAAAACAAATAATAATTAATATTGCACTGATACACTTTCACTGTATAATGGAACCCAAACTACTTTACACACAGTAGTGGAGTACCAAGCTAATGTAGTGGAATTGGTAACATGGAAAGGTAGTGTGATATCAACAACACCTGAAATATAGTGTGTTTTTTATTTATGGAGAAAGGAGACCCTAGGGGTCAGGGAGAATGGTAAACTGGAAGTAGAGGTTTACAGAAAACCAACACACACAGACCAGTATTTGATGTTTGACTGCCACCACCATTTAGATCACAAGCTGGGTGACATCAGAACCCTGCAACACAGAGCTGAGAACATCCCCACTAGCACAGAGGCGAAGGCTAAAGAAATGAAACATCTAACTTGTGCTATCCGGGCTGGAAGAAGGAAAGAAAAGAACATGAATACCATCAGTGAAGGGGGAAAGGAAACATTTGTAAGGACATGGTCATCCCATATGTAGGGGGGGGTGTCAAGAAATTAGGGTTTTTTCCTCTGGACCCATCATATGCCTGTTTGTTTTAAAACCCAACACACACTGAGGCAGCAACTGTGTATCCAAAAGACCTGATACCGAACACAAAAAAAGCGCATCTGCAGTGCTCTAATTTATATTCAGGGAGACAAAACTGCAGCACACCAACGTATATCCCAGCACATCGGACTCAATGCTTTCCTATTTCTTAAAGGGCATGCCCACCCCTTTTTTGATATTTTGCTGTAGTGTAGGGCTCCCTCCCACCCCCACCCCCAACCACTATAGTAGTTTGTCCATAAACTCCCCCGATCATTACTTAGATTACTTAAAAATATACATTAAATATAAAAAATAAAATTAAATAAACCCCTAATACGTTATAATAAATTTATATAATTACATACATAAATCAACATTAAATTAATATATTATCTACAATGAAATACATCACCTACATTAAATTACAAAATAAATCTTATAAATCTAAATTAAACACGGGGGGGTAAATACAAAACTTAACCTCTTACTCCCCCCCTCCCCCTTCTCTCCTTCTCTTCACCTCAGCCCCTTTCTCATTACTCTCTAACGTCCCTTCTGCTATTCCTCCCTCTCCCTTTCCCTTCCCCCGCTTCTCTTACTCCCCTCCCCCATTAGTCCCCCTTCCCCTGCGCATTAACCTCTTCCCCATACTTCATTAACTTCACCGCTTCCCTTCCCCTTCCCATCTTCTCCCCTCCTTCTTTACTACCCTTCCACCCGTCCTTACTCTCCTCATTATCTCCCCCTTTCCTCCCATCTAATCCTAGCCTGACCACCCCACTCTCCCCTCTCCCTCCCTCCCTCCCTTACCCCTCCCCCCTTCCCCCCTCTCCATCCTTCCCCTTAACTTACTTCTATCATTCTCACACCCCCATTCTACTCCCACCATATTATCCCTTCCTCACCCTCCGATCCTCCCCTTCTCCTACCTTATCCGCTTCCCTCCCCCTCCCTCTCTTCCCTTCCTTCCTCCCACTTCCCTCACCTCATCTCTTCCTTCTCTCTTCCTCCTTCTCCCCCCTTCCTATCTCCCTTCCCCCTCCCCTCCCCTCCTTCCTCTCTCTCTTCCCTCTCCCCTCCCCGTCCCCTTCTCCCTCTCCACCCTCCTTCCTCTACCCCGGGGGCCCCATTCCCTCCTTCCACCTCCCACTTCACTTTACCCCTCAATTTCCCCCCTCTCCTTCCCTTCCTCCCCTTCCTTCCCCCATCCCCCTCCGCCTCCCCCCCCGGCCCCTTACTCTCCCCCTCCCTTCCCCCTTCCCCCTTCTCCTTCCCCTCCTCCCCCCACCCCTCCCTCCCCTCCCCCTCCCCTTCCTTCCCTCCCCTCCCTTCCCCTCCTCCTGCCTTCCCCTCCTTCTCCACTTCCTTCCTTCCCTCCCCTTCCCCCCCCCCCATCTTCTCTCCCTCCCACCCCTCCCCCCTCTCCTCCTTCCTCTTCCTTCTCCCCCCCCCCTTCCTCCTCACCCCCCCTCCCCCCACTTCTCCCCCCCTCCTCCCTCCCTTCCCCCCTTCCTCCTCCTTCTCCCCTTCCTTCCTCCTTCCTCCCTTCCCCGCCCTTCTTACTCCCTCCTCTTCCCCCCTCCCCTTCATTCCCCCCTCTTTCTCCTCTTCTCCCCCCCCCTCCCTCTCTTCCCCCCTTCCTCTTCCCTGCCCCCTACTCTCCCTCCTTCTCCCCTCTTACCCTTCCTCTCTTCTTCCCTTTTCCCCCTCTCCTTCCTCCTCTTTCTCCCCCTACCCTTCCCTTCCTCTCTCTTCCCCCCTTTCCCTCTCCACTCCTTCCCTTCCCTTCCCTCTTCCTCCCTCTTACTTCTCCCTTACTTCCCTTCCTTCCTCCTTCCCCCCCCCCTTCCCCTCCTTCCTTCACCACACTCACTTCCCTCTTCTCTCTCTCTCCCCCCTCTCCTTCTCCTTCCTTCCTCTTCTCCTTCCCCCCTTCACCCCCCTTCCCCCTCCCTTCCTTCCTCCCCCCCTTCCCTTTCCCCTTCCCCCCCCCCCCTTCCCCCTCTTCCTCTCTTCCCTCTCCTCCTCCACCGTCCTTCCCCCCCTCTCAACCCTTCACCCTTCCTACCCTCTCTTCTCCTCCCCCACACCCCTCTCCCCTCTTCTCTTCCCCTTCCTTACCCTCCTCCTCCCGTTCCTCCCCTTCCCCTCCCTTCCCCCTCCCCTCCCCTCCCTCCTTCCCCTCCTCCCCCTTCTCTCCGCCCTCCCCCCCTTCCTCCTCCTTCCCCCTCCCCTCTCCCCCCCCTTCTCCCCCCCCCTTCCCCTCATGCTCCCCCTTCTCCTCCCTCCCCCTCCTCCTCCCCCCATCCCTTCCCTCCCCTTATCCCTCCCTTTCATCTCCCACTCACTTCCTTCTTCTACCCCCTTCCCCCCCTTCTCCCCCTCCTTCCCCCCATTACTCCTACCCCTTCTCCCTTCCCCTCTTCCTCCTTCTCCCTCCGCCCCTCCCTTCTCCCCTTCCCTCCGCCTTCCATCCTTCCCCTGCTCCCCTTCCTTCCCCTTCCTTCCCTCCTCTCTCCCCGTCCTTCCTCCTTCCCCCCCTCCTACCTCCTTCCCCCCCTCCTCCTCCCCCCTCTCCTCTTCTCTTCACCCTCCCCTTCCCTCTCCTCTCACTCCTCACCCCCCTCCCTTTCCCCCTCTCTTCCCTACCTCCTCTCTCTCTTCACCTCCTCTTCCTTTCCCTTCCTCCTTCCGTCTCTCCCCCTCCCCTCTCTCCTTCTCCCGTCCCCTCTTTTCCTTCCCTTCTCTCCTCCCCTCTCCTCTCCCTCCTTCCTCCTCCCCCTTCCCGTCCCCCCTCTTCTCCCCCTTCCCCCCCCCCCCCCATTTCCTCCTCCCCTCCCCCTTCGCCCTCCCCTTCCCCCTTCCTCCCTCCCCCCCTTCCTCTTCTCTCCCCTTCCTCCCCGTTCTCCTCCCCCCTTCCCAACTTCCACACCTTTTTCCCCCACACCCTTTCCCCCTTCCTATTCTCTCCCTCCCTCCTCCCTCCTCTTCCCCTGTCCCCCCCCTCCTTCCCTTCTCTCCCCCCTCCCCCTTCCCTTCCCCTCCCCTTCTCTTCACCTCCTCCCCTTCCTCCCCCCCTCTCCTCTTCCCTCCCTTCCCCCTTCTTCCCCCCCCCTCTCGCTTCTCCCTGCCCTCTTACCCTCCTTACACTTGCCTTCTATCCTTCCTCCCCCTTATAAAACTCCTTCCCTTCCTCTACCCCCCATTACCTCCCCCCCCCCCTATCCCTCTCCTCTCTCTCCCTCGCCTCCCCCTCCTCTCCCTCCTTCCCTCCTCCCTTTCCCCCCCCCTTCCCCCTCACTCTTCCTCCCTCTCCCTTCCGTCTCTTCTCCCTCCTCCCTTCTCGCCCCCCCCTTCCCTCCCCGTCTCCTTCCTTCCATCCCTCTCCACCACTTCTCCCTCCCTCCCTGTCTCTCCCTTCCCTTCTACCCCCCCCTTCCTCCTCCTCTCTCTTCCCCCCCCCCCTTCCTCCCCTCTTCCCCTTCTCTCCTTCCTCTTCCGCTTTCTCCCCTCCTCTCCTCTCCCTTTCCTCCCCTCCTCGCCCTTCCCCATCCTTCTCCTCCCTTCCTTCCCGCTTCCCTCTCCCCTTCCCCTCTCTTCCCCTCCCCTCTCCCCTCCTTCCGCCCTCCCCCCCCTCATCCCCCTTCCCCCCTTCTCTCCTCCTCTATCTCTCTTCTCGTCCCCTCTTCTCATCCCGATCCTCTTCCTTCCCCTTTCCTTCCCCCCTTCCCTTCACTCTATCCCACTTCCCCTCTCCCCTTCCGTCTTCCCTCTCCACCCTCCTTCTCCCCCCCTACTCCTTCTCTTCCTTCTCTCCCTCCCTTTCGTCCAACTTCTCCTCCCCTCTTCCTCCTTCTCCTTATCTTCCCCCTTCCCCCTCCCCTTCCCCCTCCCTTCTCTTCCCTTCCCTTCCCCTTCCCTTCCCCTCTTCCCTTCCTTCCCCCCTTCCTTCTCCCCATCTCCACATCCCCTCCCCCCCTCCCTTCTCCCCTCCCTATCCCTCCCCCCCTTCCTCCTTCTTCCTCTCCTCCTCTCCCCTTCCTTACTCCTCTCTTCCCCCCCTCTCAAATCCCACCATTCACCACCCCTTCCCTCTCCCCTGCCTTCCTTCTCTCTCTCCTTCTCTTCCTTCACTTCCTTCTCCTCTCCTTCCTTCCCCTCCTTTCCCCTTCTCCTCCCTCCCTCCTTCCCCGTGTGGGAGCCTACCACTTCAACTCCCCCCCCCCCTCCGTCCTCTTCTGCCACCTCCCCTCCCTCTCCTACCCCCCATCACTTTTCCCTCTCCCCCGCTTCCCCTCCCCCCTCCACTTCCCCTTCCCCCCTCCTCTTCTCTCATCCCTCCTCTTCCCTTCTCCCCCTCACAAAAATATAACTAATAAACAATTAAACTAATTACTACAAAAATATCATAAAACAACTCCTTACACATTACTATTCCATATACTACCTATATAATATTACAACATTAATATATAACTTAACTATAAATTATATTATATACATCCACATTAAACAATTAATATAAATTTAAAATAAAATAATCCTCTCCTTCCCATCCTATATTCTCATTCCGCCCGCCCTTCCATCTTCCCTTCTCCCTTCCTTCCCCTTCCTCCCCTTCCCTCTCTCCCCCCCCCTCCCTCTCTCCTCCCTCCTCTCCTTACCCATCCCAGTTCTCACTCCCCACCTCTTCCCTCTTCCCCCCCTTTCTCATCCTCCTTTCCCCTTCCACATCCCCTCCTCCTTCTCCTCCCGAACTTCCCCCTCCTCTTCCCCATCCCTTCCCTCTACTTCGCTCGTCATCTTGCTCTGCTCCTTCCCCTAACCTTCCCTATGCTCTCCACTCCCTACCCCTCCCTCTCTCCCACTCCCCCCCCCCCTTCCCCCCTTCTCCCCCTATCCCTCTTCCCCCACCCACCCCTGCTCCCTTCCCTTCTTCTCCCCCTTCCCTTCTCTTCACCCTCTCTTCTCTCCCCCCCTTCCCTTCTCTCCCCTTCCTCCTCACACCTCTCTCCTCTTCCCTCCCCTCCTTCCTCCCCCTCCTCCCTCCCCCCACCCCCTTCCCCCCGCCGCCCCCTTCTCCCTCTTCCCCTTCCACTTCCTTTCCTTCCCTTCCCCTCCCTCTCCTTCTCCTCACGTATACCCCCCTCCACAGCCTCTCCTTCCTCCCCCCCACCTTACCTTCCCTCCCCTTCTATCTCCCCTCCCCAGACCTTCGCTTCCCCCCCTCCTCCTTGCTCACCTCTCCTTCCCCCCGCCCCCCCCTCTCTCCCACCCTACCCTCTACCACCGCTCTTCCCCCCTCTCTCACACTCCCCCCCCTCTCTCCTTTCCCCTTCCCCCCCCCATTCCTTCCTCATCTTCCCTTTCCCTCTATCTCTTCCCTTCCCCCTTCCCCTCCTTCCCCTCCCCCCCCCCCCCACTCCCCCTTCATCTCCCTCCCCTGCCCTCCCACCTCTCTTCTCCTCTTTCCTTCCCCATCCTTCTATCCCCCCCTACCTATTCTCCTCCCTCACCCTTCCCTCTCCCTTCCCTTCTCTCCCCTTCCCTTCCCCTCCCACGTCCTTCGGGAGTCTTCTTCTCCCGTCCCCCCCCTTCCCACCCCTTCCCCCATCCTTCCTCCCCTTCTCCCCCCCCCTTCCCCCTCCCCTTCCCCTTTCCCTCCTTCCTAACCACCTTCCCCTCCTTCTCCCATTCCCCCCCATCACCCTCCATCCTCCCCCTCCCCCCTTCTCCCTCCTTCCCCCTCCCCCCCCTTACCCGTTCTCCTCTCTTCGCCCTTGTCCTTCCCTCCTTCTCTTCCTCCCTCCCCTTCCTTCCTCTCCTCTCTCTCCCTCCCCTCCCCTTTCGTCCCTCTCCTTCTCCTGCCTTCCCCCCACCTTTCTCCCTTCCTCTCCTATTCCTCTCTTCGCCCCCTATCACCCTTCCTCCCACCTTCTCTCCCCCCTCTCCTCTTCTCATCACCCCCTCTTCTTCTCCTCTCCGCTTCCACCCTTCCTCCCCTCTCTTTCCTCCTTCCACTCTCTCCTTCCCCCCATCCTACAATTCTCCCTCTTCCCCTCTACCCGCCCCCCCCCTTCCCCTCCCCCCCTCTTCTCTCCCCCTTCTCCCCCCCTCTCTCCCTCCTTCTCCCCTCTTCCTTCCCCTTCCTTCTTCCCTCCTTCCCTCCTTCATCCTTCCCCATACCTTCCCCCCCTCTCCCTCCCTTCCCCCTTCCCATTTTTGTTTTTTTTCTTTCCCTTTTTCTGCTCTTTTTTTGGGTCTTTTCCCTCTTCCTCGGCGCTCTGTCCCCGCCTTCTGCTCGCCGCCCCTGCACCGCGGGGCCGCCTCCCGCCCTCTGCGTCCCTGCTTGGCCTCCCGGCCGTCGCTCCTGGCTCGGCTTCCGCTGTCCTTCCGTTCTGCCGTAACGCTTGGGGGGCGTTTTGTTGCCCCCCTCTCCCCTCGGTTGGGGGTGGGGCGGGCGCCCTCCCCTCCGCCCCGTGCTTTTCCCCCTCGGGGTCGCGGTGGGGTTCGCCCTCCCCTTGTGTTGCCCATGTCCCCTGCTTGTTTTTGCTGCCATTCCCTTGGCCGTTTTTTTCTCCCACTCCAAGCACAATGGCATCCATCCTTATCTAGCATCATACCCTTGGGAATACCCCCTAGAGTTTCACATGATTGTCTGGCCTGCGTTTAGTCTGAGAGTACATTGAATTGTAAGACATGTTTAAAATTAAACCCCCCCCCCCCCATGTGGTTAATGAAGCAGACAAAAAGGTTACACCCAGCAGTGGCGAAAATGATGTCATTTTTGGAAAGTTGCATTCTTGACAAAAAGATCCCCAGTGAAACGTTTCCCAGTACAGCGGAGAGATGCCGCAACTGCCTTCTATGGGTCGCAGCAGCAGGGGAGGAGAAGAAGGACCTCATTCTTCCAGGTTTTTTTGAAATTTTGAAAAAAAAACTAAAACAGTATAAAGGTAGAGATATTAAGGCAGTAATGACCCGATGGGTAAGGCCTGGGGTAAAGCTATTCGAGTGCGTTCGCACTAGCGTGTTTCTAAAAAATAAACAATGTTGCAGTTACTACTGGTGTGTATAAATAAAGTAGAGTTGAGCCCGGATATTTCCGATTTCCACTTGTAGTCAGGAAGGAATTGTCCCCCCAGTTTTTTGGGGGGGGATGGTGGCTTCCTTGCGACCAACTGTAGGCAGGAATGTGGGCATTGCTGAGTGAGTAGGTTGGACTAGATTACAGATGTCTTTATTCAACCTCAAATACTATACAATTAATTAATATGGATAAAAAATGACATGCTAATCACCGATTATAGCTGATGACATAGAGGTAAACACCGATTAGAAGTCTATAAATAACGGATATCATGACTTAGGAATTACAATAATACAACTATCAAAGGAGGGGGGGGTGGGGGGCAAATGCATTATATAAATATCCAAAATCAACACCATATCCTAAAAAATAAAACAGTTTTTGTTTATTTTTTTCAGAGGTTGCCGGTCTCATGACTTTATGTTATTATCCATAACATTATAGAGGATATTTAAAGGATAGATTCAGTCAATAGTCTCCTGGGATTTTTAGAATATTAGGGAAGCGGACTAGTGACTCTAGTATTTTGGATTCATAGCGAACATACACAAAATAAATCACACACAACAATACTATATTAGAGTTTCCAGCGAAATGTCCTCCCTGTTCTGTGGCATTTTCCATCATTCCATGATTTTGCTTTTATCCTGTCCTTTTCAGTGAACAGATTCTGCTATATTAAGTTTTGTGTATTGGGTAGTTAAGAATGGCACATGCTTTAATTTATAAACATGTTACCTGTCAGACAGACAGACATTTTGATGAGCAAGCTGGTGAATCAAGGCACCCCAGCAACCGAAGTAACGGCTTACCTAACCCTATGCCCATCTGTCACCATGAGAACTGTTTTGCAAGTTGCTTGGAACCATTTCTTTAGAGCAGACGTCCAAACAGCGATACGATATGTCAGCCGTACTGTCAGTGTTACTGAGGCGCCCTTGCCTGTGACAGGTTACTAAACACTTGTGACTGCAGTGCCCTGTACACTGCTCACACTTGTTATACCCCAGTATTGGTTTTATAATACAGCTGAGGAATAAACGAACAGAATGGGATTTTCCGTTTTATTCGATGCAACAAGGTAAATCCACATCACAGAAAAAAAAAACTGTGACAATCACATCAGCGAGCAAAAATGTAATAAAGTGCGATGATATAAAATTGATTGAAAAAATCTCTCGCATGCCTTGGTACCATTTCTTCTCTATTCATAACTTACATTTAAATTTAGATAAAGGACATCCTTACATTCTTTAATATAGACCTCCAAGTTGGCATAAAAGGTGTATAAGTATGCCTGCGCTATTAATCTTCGGGTTTTATACCCAATCAGTGTACTTAACTGCGGTAACCCAGTATAAAGGGTAACATTGGTTGGGTGATGGAATTGAACATGAATGCACAGGCAAAAAATTTTGCACATTGATGTAATATGTAGGTATCCAAAGCTCAAGAAAGTTTAAGTGTGATTGGTGAGTGTGTCCAATCTGCAGGTCGAATGAAACACTCAGCCCTACATGTGTTACACTGGAACTATTGCATTCCAAATGTTACAAGTGAATAGATTTTTCATTTATTGATTACATCGTTGGATTTATTTATAGATCTATAAAAATGATAGCAAGGGGCACAAATATTGCAACTGTAGCCATTTTTTACTCATCTCACCTGCTTACTGTACTTATTATTTTCCTCTAACACTTTTACAAGTATACATACATTTCTGCTCTGAAGGAAAAAAATGTTGTGTCTGATCTATCTATCTCTATCTGTCCATTCATCTTTTATCGTATCGTTCTTGATTAATATCCATCTATTGTATCATCTACTGTCCTATCTCTATCGTCCTTATCTTTTATCTATTTATCTATCTATCATCTTCTTCTCTGATTAATATCTATCTATTCGTCTGTCTATCATCTACTATCTGTCCCATCTATCTTTTCTATTTATCCTATCTTTCTCTGAATTAATTCTATTGATCTTCTGTCCATCTATCTTTTATCTATTATCTTGTTTACTATATCTTCTCCTGATTTAATATCTATTGACTATCTGTCCCTATATCTTTTAATCTATTATATTGTTTTTCTATCTATCTTTCTCTATAATATACTAATTATCTCTTCTATCTATCTATCTGTACTGTCTATCTATCTCTATCTGTCCCATCTATCTTTATCTGTTTATCTATCTTTCTCTGATTAATATCTATCTATCGACTATCTATCTATCTTCTATCTGTAAATGATCTCTTTTACTCTATTATTTATCATCGTTCTATTCTTTTCTCCTGATTAATATCTCTCTATCTGTTTTTGTTTTATTTGTCTCTTCTTGTTATTTTTTTTTTTCCCGTTTTGGGGTTTTGGTTGGTTCTAGTTGTGTTGTTGGTTTGTGGGGGTGGGGTGGGGTGTGGTGGCCTTTTGTTGTTTCTGTTGTCATATCGTCTCGGGGGGGAGGAGAGGTACGAGGGGGAGCGAGGGCGAGAGAATCGTGTCGGTTGGAGCACGAGCCGATGGATCGCGGCTGTGTCTTCATACTGGAGGCGAGGGAGTGTGAGCTACACGGGGCAGGCCAAGCTGGCCTGGAGAGCTAGCGGCGACTAGCGATCTAGCCGTAGATACGCGATGGCAGACGAGTCGACCACCACGATCAGAACAGCCCGGAAAGGCCGACAGTATAGGGGAATAGGACCGGCCTCAATAAGCCAGTCACTGTATGACACTCCAGGAGGTTGCACTTGTATAATAATGGGTTGCTGGTTAAGAACACCATGCAGACAGAGCACTCAGTGAGGTTGCACTTGTATATAATGGTTGCTGATTAAGAACACATGCAGACAGAGCACTCAGTTAGGTTGCACTTGTATAATAATGGCTGCTGGTTAAGAACACATGCAGACACAGAGCACTCAGTGAGGTTGCACTGTATAATAAAGGCTGCTGGTAAGAACACATGCAGACAAGAGCACTAGTGAGGTTGCTCTTGTATAACAATGGCTGCTGATTAAGAACAATGCAGACAGAGCACTCAGTGAGGTTGCACTTGTATACCAATGGTTGCTGGTTAAGAACACATGCAGCAGAGCACTCAGTGGGGTTGCACTTGTATACCAATGGTTGCTGGTTAAGAACACATGCAGACAGAGCGCTCAGTGAGGTTGCACTTGTATAACAATGGTTGCTGGTTAAGAACACATGCAGACAGTGCAGTCAGTGAGGTTGCACTTGTATAACAATGGCTGCTGGTTAAGAACACATGCAGACAGTGCATCAGGGAGGTTGCACTTGTATAACAATGGCTCTGGTGAAGACACATGCAGACACAGAGCACTCAGTGAGGTTGCACTTGTATAACAATGGCTGCTGGTTAAGAACACATGCAACAGAGCACTCAGTGAGGTGCACTTGTATTACAATGGCTGCTGGCTGGTTAAGAACACATGCAGACACAGAGCACTCAGTGAGGTTGCACTTGTATAACAATGGCTGCTGGTTAAGAACACCGGACCAGTAAATTAAGGTATTCCAGCCAATCCAAACAAAGCGGGCCATACACATACCAATTCCGATTGTCTTCTATTAAATCATAAAACATGTCCAAATCTTCTTGTGTATCCGAAACTCCATCTTAATTAAATGTACATGCCAATACACTGTAGACAGAATAATAATAGAATAAATACAAATGTTTGCCTTTGACTGTTCCTTGGGGGGGGATTTCATCAGAAAGAGAGAACTGTCAATCAAATATTGGATATGAGAAATAAAAAAAGAAAAAATTAGTGTGAAAATAAGAGAGTCCATTAATTACTGACAACAATTATTTTCTCATTTGAATATTATGACTATATTCAAACAGGCTTAAAAGGCAACGATGCTCACAAATCCATATCCCAGCATGGTAGGAAATCCTATGGGTATACACAGTATTTTTGCATGTCCGTTCACGTTTGGTAACGCATGCGTTCACCATTTTTGGTGCATTAACACATGCGTTTCCATAACGCAAAACGGCAAAAACGCACGCACAAACGCAAAACGCACAAGAATCGTACACGCAGTATTATTACCTTTATATAGGTACACGCAGTATTAGAACCTTTATATAGGTACATGCAGTATTATAACCTGTATATAGGTACACACAGTATTATTATCTTTATAAAGGTACATGCAGTATTATAACCTTTATATAGGTACACACAGTATTATTACCTTTATATAGGTACACGCAGTATTATAACCTGTATATAGGTACACGCAGTATTATAACCATTATATAGGTACACACAGTATCATTACCTGTATATAGGTACACGCAGTATTAATACCTGTATATAGGTACACGCAGTATTATAACCATTATATAGGTGCACGCAGTATTATTACCTGTATATAGGTACATGCAGTATTAATACCTGTATATAGGTACATGCAGTATTAATACCTGTATATAGGTACACGCAGTATTATAACCTTTATATAGGGAAACAGTACAATTATGTGTGATCAATATTAAATTACAATTTAAAAATATATATATTAATTAACAAAACAATGCAGTAATCAGTAACAAATAATCTACATTAGTGGCAACACTCCTCTCACTCCTTTCTTACCAGACCAACTATGCTTGCAATCACTGTAAAAACTACAAATCCCTTCATGCATCACGAATAGTCAGAAGGCGTCTTGCGTCTGCAGCGTCTTTTGTAATTGGCTCGTGTTTAACGGAAGTCGTGTTACGTTTCGAGCAAACCCGGAAGTCGTTGACTTTGAATGAAATCTGGCTGATTCACGGCGGTGCATTGCAGGAAAGGGGAATAGTTCATTTCTCTTGATAAAAGGAACCTAAAGCCGCCAGGTAAAACCACTCCTGCGCTGACATTTATTATGTGTTGGTTAATGTCACAACCTCTTTACTGGTGACAGAGCTAGAACGGGTTGGGCCCCCAGTGAGGCCTGTACCAACCCTGGCCTTTTCTGGTATCCGCTGCCAGTCAGTTTACAGACACCGCATCATTTACGGGGGGTTCTCCAAATCCCATTAGTTATTTCCTTGTCTAAGCCTTTTATCTGAAGCAGCCAGATGTTAACTACCCTCAGTGTACCAGGGAAGGCTCAAATCTGATTGGTTGTTGGAAATTAATAGCACAGGGACATCTTTATACATATTATTTATTACACAAGGACTCGTTTGTGTCTTAAAGGGACAGTTCAGTGGAAATTATCAATATTTATTAAATTGTTAGTTTGTGTAATGCATACTTAGTTATTCTACATATTCTCTACCATTTTGAAAAATCAGTTGATTTCATACCCTTTGCTGTTCCCTGCTGTTGACATAAGTGAGATGACATTTTATGTTCTAACTGTCCTTCTTCATCCCAGGATGCACCACAGGGGACCTGCAAACAGGAAGTCAGTATTTCCGTTGCAGTTATTCATACACAGACAAAATGCTGAATTGGCAGATTAAGGTCATTGGGATGAAAAATTACTGCTTTTTTTCCTGAAAAGTACATGTATTTGCACTGAACTTCCCCTGTCAATGTTTTAAAGGGCATGTCCACCCCGAAATTTAACTTTTGATATATGGTAGGGCATGCTCCCCCAGCCCCAACCGCATTAATATAACTGTTAGAAAGTCCCCCGATTCTTACTTACCTGCCCTCTCTCCTCCGCTGCAGTGTTCAGGCCCTCTGCTTGCATGGAATTGAAAGCAGGGGGCGGGACCGGCAGCCACGTCCGTGATTGGCTGAGAGGCAGGGAGGGCTGCACTGAGCATGCCTCAACCTTGATGAGGTTGAGGAAGTCTCAGGCACAGCATGAGTCACACACTGCTCCTACACAGCAGTTTCCTGGACTTTGGAGGGGCACAGAAGGGGAACTATTTTGAGCAGGAATGTAAGGTAAGGATTGTTTTAAACTACTTGATGTGGCCAGTAAGGGGTTAAATTTTAGTTTTGGGGGTGGACATGCCCTAGATCAAGCCATACACAGTCCCATGCATTATTTTCACACATTCCCTGTGAACGCAACTGGCTCCTTATACTTTAGTACAGGGCCCTGAGTGCAGGCGAAGGAAATGTTCAGATGGTATCAACAGTTCCCCACCCCCGTAAGAACCCCTCCCAAGCACTCGCACAGTTGAGCCACAAAAGATAAATGAAATCCTTGATTGATGCAGTAAAAATACATTTAATATCTAATACATATACTGACACATAATAAACAAAAATGCAATACTATCTATAAAGTGCAAGAATGTGCTTCTTAGTGAATAAAGTGCAACTTAGTAGCTAGTACCAGCTATTGCTAAAGTGCTACAATATTACTTGTTAAGACACATCAACTACCATATCAAGGCCATTAGAATACTTGTATACAGAGTTTGAAAACACACAGGGGTTAAACACACAGGGGTTAAGTGTCTCAATATCCCCCTGTATAAGGTCCAGTATAAGCACTAAAACTAATAGTTTACACGGTATGGGCTTTACCAATAAAGGTGCAATTCTGATGGAATCATTTCTTTATCTATAATGTGTTATCCAGCTTTATTCACTAAACAAAAGTGCAAACTCTATTTTCTGCACTGTAGTTGTCAGGGCCAGTACATGTCACAACATTTACAATTGTTTAGTAGGGTTCTTCTCCACTGTAGTCTTTTTAAAGAGTATGTCCAATTTCCTCATTTGGGGTCCTGAAAGATATGTTAGTATGTGAATTTGGAAGAATATTTTTGAGAGTCTTTATGATGCAATCAATGTACCAAACTTGCTTGCCATACATAAGTTAGACATTAAAGCCATTTTGACATTTGAAAAGTTAAACACAAATCTGCTTTAATGTTTTACACTAGATCGGTTCTTACTTGTAATTACGGACGAATTACAATTTACGATCAGTGTTACACTTGTTACATCGGTCATAAAGGAGTAGTGTATGGGTAGTATATGCCACTTTAAATGACATTTTTTGTCACCATCAAATACCTGCTGTTAAAGTCACTTAAACTTGCAAACATACACTTGCTGTCATATCATATAAAATATTTAAAAAAGTCAGAATTAATTTCTCTCCTTATATATTAAGAGGGGCCAAAGTTTGTCTGTGCTGTAGAAATCTGAAGCAACACATCAGATATTAGCTTTTTCAGTTGTCTTCTGCAGTTAGATAACATATGATGTCTGTTGTGGTTGGCCACTACATGCCTTTTTGGATTTTGGTAGGTTGTGAGCTAAACACCCTTGTTATTTCACAATAAGGGCAATTGCAGTGACTAAACTACCACCCCGGTGGACCCGGGGCAAACGGCAGTATGTTATAGTCTCACACTACTAAGCACGCTCCATGCGTGGTTGCAACGGTCATCTCTTTGTGTTTTCCCCTGTGGTTTAGGGGATGTTTGGAGTTTTACTACTTAGTAGCTACATCCTTGGGCAATTGGCAAAAGGTAACAACACCTACTAAATAACTTCATACACAGGCAAGCAATGTGCTGTGCTCTAAAAAGCAAGAGGAACATATGGACTTAAAAAACAGGTCATAGGCATGACTCATGCATTTTAAAATAATTTTGTATCTGCTTATTTCACCTAACCATTGCTTGAATTGTGAGGGAGTAAAATAGTAAAAAATGTGTGGATAATGGAATTCCTGATTTATTATCTGTATACATTAATACATAAACAGGGCTTATGATGCAGCTAATGATGGTCTGTCTCAGCAGTGGGCATGCTTGAACCTGAGACTTTGGGGCAAACCAGTGGTTCTGGTGATGTCACAGCTCACAGTGCTACCAGGAAAAAAACACCCTTAAAGGGCATGTCCACTGTAAATAAAAACTTTTGCCAGGTAATAGAATACTGCCCCCCAGCCCCAACCGCTATAAAATTAATTTAAGAAAGCCCCCAGTTCTTTACTTACCTTCCCTCTCTCCTCAGGCGCCCGGCCCGGCCTTCTGCTTGCGAGACACTGCTTTTGGTAAATTGATAGGAATTGCTCTACTTTTTTTGCAATGTATTTTCATTGTTTATTTTGCATAGTTTTGAAGAAATATTTTTGTGTGGGATATGGCAGTAGCATCACCAGGTTCCCTGCACTTCCTGCTCTGAAACCATGTCAATCAATCTGCCCTGTGTCTCCTCCTCCTTTTTGCAGCCCCCCTGGTCCCTCCCACTCATGGACCCCATGGTCACACACAGGTGCCTAAGCTCCACCCAAGCGCAGGTGCCGTGGGCCACTCAGACACACACACCCCCTACAGAAAACTCTGTGGAGACAGCCTTTTCAGGCAGAGTGAGAACTCTGCCTGAAAAGGCTGTTTTCACATAGTGGGAAAGAAGGGCTGTAGATTCCCTTACCTACTCTATCAGGACTTCACACAGCAGAGAGGAGGAGGGACTTCCTGTCTCCCTCGCACACTGAGGGAGTCTGAGGCTGTGTTCGCCGGCGGCACTGTGCAGGAGAAGCCTTAGGAATGTCACATGTCAGCCTCCCACCTATTAACTTTCTGGTCAGTCATTTCTGTATATTTTGGGCTGTGGAGCACGTAGAGAGGTGGTTGATGGTTCATTTTAAAGGTAGGAAACAAAACTTGTTTGGAGACCACAGTTCCCCTTTAAAGGGCTATTATATCAGCAAAAATCCATAATCCAATTCTTCAGAATGATCTCCATCTATTAAATAGCTAAAAAATTGTAAAAACATCTATAAATCTACATAACTATATGTATCAAATGTGTGATTTTTCACGTTTGCGTTAACGCATGCATTGGGGAAAAAAGCAAGGACATCAATTTCACACAAAAATGGTATAATAGCGTTCACATTACCGTATATACTTGAGTATAATCCGAGATTTTCAGGCTAAATCGAGTCTTGGTTTATACTCGAGTCAAAGACTTACCTGCTCCGGCGGCCACACACTCCGCATACTCTGCTGACTGACGTCACTACTCGACGCCGCGAAGTGGAGAATGCGGCCGCCGGAGCTTAGAAGAGGATCCAGAGCAGCCTGCAGGGGAACATGTGGAGCAGGTAGGAGAAGGCAACTGTAGGGATTCAGAAGGGGGGGAATGCACAGTAATTCCTGCAGTGGCTATTCTTTGCCACTGCAGATGTTTGGAAACTACAACTCCCAGCAACTAAAGCATGCTGGGACTTGTAGTTTCCTAACATCTGGAGTGCCAAGGAATGAGGCTTTAATTGCCTTTTAAGTGGACATAAGAATTCCCATACAGTTCTTACTGTATGGGACTTCTGATGTTCATTTAAAGGAACACTAAACCCCAAAAAATAACTAGTTGTCATTCGTTTGTATTATTCACAGGGAGGTGAGAACGCTTATTCTCACCTCCCTGTGCGCGCCAATACAAAAGATAGGGCGCGCGATCGGGAGAGAACAGCTGTTCAGTGAAGGAGCGACTGCGAGTGGAGCGGCAGTAAGGTAAGTTCCAGGTCCTCCGAGCGTAATATTATTCACAGAGAGGTGAGAATAAGCGTTCTCACCTCCTGTGAATAATACAAACAAATGGCAAATACCGGTAGTTATTTTTTGGGGTTTAGGGGAGTTTACAGTCCCTTTAAAGGACAACTAAAGCTAAAACAATACAGAATCAGAAGGAGAATATTATCTATTACTGCCTTCTGATTCTGTATTGTTTTGAGGCTTTAGTTGCCCTTTAAATGGACAGCAGGATTCCCATAGAGCAGTGGGAATTCTGCAGTCCATTTAAAGGGCAACTAAAGCCTCAAAACTCTGCAGAATCAGAAGGAAGTTGTGGTCATAATTTCTACCCTCGGTTTATACTTGAGGCAATCAGTTTTACTTCTTTTTAGAGATAAAGGGGGTGTCTCGGTTTATACTCGGATCAGTTTATACTAGAGTACATACGGTACTGCATTTTTGTGTTGCAAGTTTTATGCATTTGACCTAAAAATATACTAAAACGCACAAAAACATTTTTGCGTTTTTTTTTTTCATGCGTTTTGTGATGTAGTGTGAAAATAGCCTAAAATTAATTAGGCTTGTAGATTATATAGTTGTTGCACAGGGGGCTTGTTGTCTGTAGATAGTTGGGACAGTACAATTATTTTGCGTATATAAAGATTTTATTTTACTAGTAGTGTACTGTTACTAATGTGGCTGATATGGTCCAGTTATTAAGTTTTTTTTAGGCATAGCTAACTAAGGTTTTTTAATTTTATCTATTCCTATACCCACTAGTATGCTTATTGCATCAAGCATACCCTGGAACTGCACACCACAATCTCTTTTTAAAGGAAATGTGCAGGGTAAATCAGTCCATTGCAAAGCTGTACCTTTAAATCACACACGGTTACTCTTATTTTCTAAGCCATTCTTTCCCTATTTGTTGTCCCTCACTCCACTGTAATCTCCTTCACTCCACTGCTCCTGCGAGACTTTCTAGACGGGAATCTCATCCAGTCAGTCTGTCAGGACTGCTCTGCGTGGACCTGTGAACTTCTTGTTTTTCTTTTCCTTGTGTCATTTTATTTTTGCAAAGCATAAATTGTAGGTGAGTGTGGCTAGTGAATGTCGTTTTCTGTTGGACACTGTGTCTCAATAATTCATTTTGGTCGATTGCAGTACTTTAAAATTTAGAGGTTATTTCTGGGCAACATAGTCACTATTAGGAGATATCCTAAAATGTTTACATTTTTTGGGGCGGTTACCCTAAAAATATTTAACGTGAGATGTACCCCATTGTTAAAGGAGAAATAAATATGATACACTTTAAAGTTAACTGTATCATATTAACTTTAAAGTGTATAATATTAACAAAAATAATATTTTTTTTAGGTAAAAGCCCAAATATACAGGGAGATTCAATAAAAGTTCTTATAGTTTAAAATGGTGCTAATTTAGCCCCAACCAATCAGATCTTATTTAACATTTGAAAGCTAACATCTGATTGGTTGGGGCATATAACCCTGATAATTTCCCCCCAGATTTAGACGTTTTGCAGCATCCCCTTAATATGTTGCAAAACAATAACCCTTACATTTAAAAGCACTGCAATCGACCCAAATGAATTATTGACACACAATGTCTCACAGAAAACATAAATCAGATGCCACACTCACATAAAATATATGCTGGCAAAAAAAAACAACACATGGAAAAGAAAAACACTTTACCGTAAAACAACACATGGAAAAGAAAAACACTTTACCGTATTTAAAATGTGCAAGAGGTTCACAGTAAGAGGTTTCTTCTGGAATATTTGGCAGTAATTGGTCTTGACTTCAGAGTATACCCAAAAGGGATTGGGAAAGCCTGTCTCCACATTACAGCATTTTTCAGCTGTGAGTATCCTGGATTTAATTTTAAATTGTTTAATTTTGGGTAAGTACGTGCCCTTTAATTTACATTAATATAGGCATACACATTAAGCATAAACCATTTATGGTTTATTTTGTCTTGTATTTTTACAATTTATTTCTATACATAATAACAAAACCTCTCCATTCTTCTATGATATGTTGTTCTTGTGTCCCTGTATGAAAAAAAATCACCATCTGTAGTAGTTGCTTTCCCAGTCACTCAGCAGGACCTCTAGAGCCAACCAGAGGAATTTTTCCAGCCAGGAAGATCAAGCTCTCAACTGGCAGAGGTGGCCAAGCTGGCAATAGATACATGTATGTGCTTGCATGGGCACATATCTTTAACATTTCGATTTATTTGATTTTTTTTTTCAGATTAGAACACTGGATCTGAAAAGTAACTGGTGCATCCTGTACTTTCTTCACAGGTCTATCAGCAAAGATATTTATAGAATAATCAGGGCAATGTAATAAAAGTTCTTATCGTTAAATACGGTGCTAATTTTGGCCCAACCAATCAGATGTTCTATTCCATTTGAAAGCTAACATCTGATTGGTTGGGGCTAAATTAGCACCATATTTAACGATAAGAACTTTTATTACATTGCCCTGAATATGTTTATCCAAAGCACTTTAAGAAAAAAAAAAAATAAAGTATAAAATGTGGTGGTACAACCAACAAATAATGGCCAAAATAATCTGTTGCAGTTTAGAATTTTTATCCTCATTGCATTGCCAGTATCATAATGTTGCCTGTTGTCATTCTGAATGGCAGACAGCATTGCATTGTATCAGTGTAGTGGTAGACAGTTATGTTGGATGGCTTCCATACAAATACACATTTTTTATGTCTTAATTCGGCAACATATGTGTTATTTAATAATAAGCAGAATCACAAACATATATTTCTGCCCACAATCCTGAATGTTTGTGTACTGTAATTTTGTGTGTCTGTGTATATACAGAATGAGTGAGAAAGACGGAATTCTCTAAATGTCCAGTAATCTGCTTAGATATACAAGGGCTCTCTGTTTTTCAGCCAAACCAAAAGGGGCTCATTTACCAAGAGCCACGGTGCCCTTTAAAGGAGTTAGTTGCACTAAAAGAATTAATATCAAGTAGTGAGACATTAAAGGGTCACTATACTCACTCAAACAACTTTTCATTATCTAAAAATACAATTTGAGAGAAGTAAAATGGTGGTGCTCACATATCTATCTGTGCTTGATTTGTCATTAAAATATAAAATGTTTAGTGAGTGCTCCTAATTGCCCCCACTCTCCCTTAGGGCTAGGCCACACTGTCGCCATTTTCTTGCGTTTGCGCGTGCGTTTTTTTCCGATCATTGGTATCGCAGCAACGCACCGAAATTCCGCTTTTCAATCGCATGCGTTTTTCTATATCAAACGAAAAACCGCATGCGCAAACGCAACAGAATCGCACATGACATCGCATGCGATTCCGTGTGCGATTGCGCAAATTGCGGTGTGGCCATGCCCTTACTCACTGCCTCCTTGTACAGCCTCACCATGGAGACTGCTCTGCTTACACATTCCCCCCCTCCCTCCCCCGTCTTCTTTTCTCTGCTGTTTCTCTTAATTGTTGCAGTAAGTGTGCTGGCAGGCAGACTAAGGGCACGGCCATACTGCAACGCAATCGCACACGGAATTGCATGCGATTTCGTTGCGTTTGCGCATGTGTTTTTTCATTAAGTATTGAAAACCGCATGCGATTGCGATTTAAAATACGGAACACAAATCACAATCGCAACGCACACAAAAACGCACGTTTTCGGTGCGTTGCCTCGTTTTCAATTAAATGAAACAAAACGCAAAAAGAGCGCAGCAGTGTGGCCTAGTCCTAAAAGTCCAGTAAAAGGTCAGACATAGGACCCACATTATAATTTCTGCTTCTGGAGTGACAGGTCTTTCCCTGTAAATACTGTGATTTAAAATGATGATTACTCAGGATCTACAGCTCAGATTTAAAATCCGAAAAACATTTTGAAGTAGTGGGATCTTGATGTATGTAAATGATGTATATTTTTTTGAAAATTCTATTTTTTTAGAGTATAGATACCCTTTAATCCCTTCATTGTTCTACCTGTGTGGGTATCCCGAAAGACACCAGCGCAGTGGGTTCAACAATTCAATATTGGTTTTGCACATGATTTAGTGTGACTTTTATAGCTGGAGTTAGTAGAGATGTGGGTAAATAGACAGACTTAAAACCAGTATTGAATTTGGCTTGGGAGATTTACCTGGAGCGATTCCAGCTCTGGGTAAATCTCCCCCTAGTGTTTCTTTCTTCACATTCAAATTGTTAACTTAAAAAGAATATCAGTAGGTGGAGATGGGACTTTCACTTGGAATAAAGAATAGTATCTCCTCTAGATACTCTTTTTGGAGTCCTTTGTTTTTTTTTCTTCTGCAGATTGTATTAGTTTAGTAGATAAGACCTTGAGTAAGTTTACTGGTGCATTTTTTACTCCACTTGTAGGATGTGAGAAGTACATTTTTGCCTGACCTTTATGAAGATTTGTGCGGTACCCTGCTGGACTGGCACCGTATTGCCAGGGAATTTTGACTACATTTCTCGTTGGGGCCATAATAGTTTGTGCATAAAATATATTTAAAACTTAGGTTTGACTGAATGAGTTTTGTAGTTCACTTAAGTCATGTGATTGATAAATGTGCTCTTACCAGGCCTACAATTTTATGTCGGCAACGATTGAATTTGAATTTACATATGCACACACACACGCTTCAAAAAGATAAAACATTTTGAACGAGCATAATGTTAGAAAGTAGCATTTCCAAATATAGAACATTCTTAATGTTTAAACGGTTTCTAGGAGTTATATTATAATGTGCACTTTTCTTCTTTTTTTTTTTTAACTTACGGACAACCTCTGCATTAATTAGTAAAAGGATCTACTAATGAGGATGTTTCTTTTTCATAGGAGTTTAAAACAAGAGTTCATAATAGCACTTCTTGCAGTAGTATGGAGCATGTATTGAACGATAAGGGCCCTTAATGATGAGGATTTGTAAACAGGAAAATATCATATCTCTATCTTCCTTTTATTCCTGCTTTACAAATTAAAAATATGCTTGTCGTATGGGTTAGGGTAACCAAACCCTAAAGTAGCAAATGAGGTCTGTTAATTAGTGTAGAAGACAGCTTCTTGAATTAATATGTGGCGTTAATTAACAGGAAGACTGTTGTTGTGTTGTAATTACCACCAATATTTTTGGCATACTGAGTGACTGAAGGTGAATATTATACAGGAGAATCAACTAATCAGAACTCTGCACCCTTCTCTCTTTACTTAGGAACATGGACCGACTTTTAAGGCTTGGAGGCGGGATGCCAGGACTCGGTCAGGTTAGTAGGGGTATTTCATTAATTATGTTTTCAAGCTTGCTTGTTGTGCTTAATAAGAAACCCCCGATGTATGCAGAATGTATTAATTATTTCAGCATCAGTAGAAACTTGCCAAAAGGGCTTGTGGCCTGAGCTCCTTATCTAAGATTAACAATCCCTAATTATAAATACTTCTGGATTTGTACGATATAAGCAAAAAAGAAATCCATTTTTGCAGTGGATTATTTAGGTAAATAGACTCAACAATGGGGATGCCCAATCTGTTCTCCCAAGTGCCCAAAAAAGAATTGTTCCGGGCTACAGGAATGCAGACTACTACCGTATATACTCGAGTATAAACAGAGTTTTCCAGGCTGTAAAATCAGCCTCGGTTTATACTTGAGTCTGTAACTTACCTTAGCAATCTGGCAGCCGCTCACTCACTCCCTGTACTGGCGACGTCAGCCGGCTCGCCAGTACAGGGAATGAGTGAGCGGCTGCCGGATTGCTAAAGTTAGTTACAGACTGCAGTTAGCGGTAGGATCGAGATGCACACAAAAGACAGCCCACAGATGGATGAACACAGAAGGTACCCACTGAACTGGGTGGGAGGGTAAGGGGGGTAGATGTTTGGAAAATAAAACTACCAGCTACTAAAGCATGCTGGGAGTTGTAGGTTCCAAACATCTGGAGTGCCATGGAATGAGAATTTAGTTGCCCTTTAAATGGACAGCAGAATTCCCATACAGTAGTCCCATACAGTAATATCCATACTGGATTTGGCTATTACTGTATGGGAATACTTTAGGGGAATTCTGCTGTCCATTTAAAGGGCAACTAAAGCCTCAAAACAATACAGAATCAGAAGGCAGTAGTGGTCATTTTTTCTACCCTCGGTTTATACTCAAGTCAATCACTTTTATTAGTTTTTTCTGGCAAAATTAGGTACCTCGGTTTATACTCGAGTAGTATGTTTTGTAAAAATATTGAGTTTGCAATTAGGTCTCTAATTCTGGTTTGCATGTAAAATAAAGGTGAAGTTCATATTGTTTGCTCCGTAGCACCCTAGATTTAAATGGTCACTGAAAATTGTTTATCATATGAAATGATGCACCTGCTACTTTAAAATATTAAAGGGGAACTGTGGTCCAAAAATGGCTTTATGTAAATTGATAGGAATTGCTCCCCTGAGAATTTTTGCAATTTATTTCCATTGTTTTCTTTTGCATAGTTTTGAAGATATTTACATTTTTGTGTGTGATATGGCAGCAGCATCACCAGGTCCCCTGCACTTCCTGCTCGGAAACTGTCAGTCAATCTGTCCTGTGTGTCCTCCTCCCCTTTGCAGCCCCCCTGGTCCCTCCCGCGGCAGAACTGTGTAGGAAAAGCCTCAGGAATGTCACATGTCAGCCTCCCACCCATTAACTTTCTGGTCAGTCATTTCTGTATATCTTGGGCTGTGGAGCAGGTAGAGAGGTGGTTGATGGCTCGTTTTAAAGGTAGGAAACTGGCCTTTCATTTAAACTTTTGGAGACCACAGTTCCCCTTTAAGATATTAACTTTGATTTTAAAAAAAAAATACTTTATTGAAATATATTTTCATATATAGTAATAATAACGGGGGTGCATTATTCACAATATATTTTTTAATTTGGGTACACTATTTTCGCAGTTTAAGATAAAATGGTAGTAGCCGTATTAGTCCAGTAGCATATACTAAAAGATGAGTACTGTAGGATAAGGTGATACCTTTTTATTATGGACTAACAGTTCATTTTTACAGACAAGCTTTCGAGAGATACACTTCTCTCTTCCTCAGGTCAGGCAGTACTATTTTCGCTTTCTGATATTTACTTTCTGTTTCCATGGCCTTGATGTAAATGGGACATTATAAAAACAAGAGAAAATTGTTACCTTTATATGGAGAATCAGGCTTGCCTTACTAACTCAATGCGCATATTAATGAAATCTAAGATAATTAAGAATCGGCTGAATATTAAAATGAAAACACAAACGTGCTTTACTCCAGCCACTGTCATATGTCTCTTCAAATGTGAGAACATGTTGTCAGAAAGGTCGACATATGGCCTTCATTCAATTGATTCTGCTGCAGAATTACTAAAATCAGAATATAACACCTTTAGTAGTAGTGACTATATTGTGATCTATCATATATACAATGACCACATGATTAATCCTAGAATATTATACTGAATGTTTTACGTACTGTGGCTATTTTTAGGGCATGTCCACCCCCAAAACTATAATGCCCCACTGCCCCCCCCCCCCCCCCCCCAGTGTAATAAATCCTTACATCCCAGCTCCAATGGTTGTACTGGATTCCCCCCCCCCCCCCAAAGTCTGAAAAAACTGGTCACCTGGAGGATAGCAGAGTCCATTTTGCAAGCCCTCCCCCTACCATTAAAACCCCAGTAGTAGGTTGCCTCCCCCAGCCCATCCGCATTATTACTTTTTACAGAGACTCCCCCGATAGTAACTTACCTTACCTCTTTCCCCCTGGCGTTCTGAACTACCAGCAGCCGCGTCCGTGATTGGCTGCCTCTCAGCCAATCAGGGACGCGGCTGCCGGTCCCCCTCCTGCTTGCAGTTCAGTGGGGATTGTGCGGCGGGGGAAAGAGGTAAGGTAAGTAAGTATTGGGGCTCTTTCTGGAAAATCTAATGATGCGGTTGGGGATGGGGGAAGGTGCCCTACCGCATCTAAAAAAGTTGGCCATATCTCACATTACATTGCTGCATTGAAGAAAGGTTTCTTGCTTTACCTGCTATCCAGTGGTTACTAAAGAAAACAGTAAAAATAAATCCTTTCAATAACTTACATCCACAATATAATACACCTATATATACATTTAATGCATGCCACAGGCCATTATCTCCCAATCATTGTTTAATTGTAAGGCAGTTGCTAGAAGGACTGTCTGCTATTTACAAACATGCCCCATGCAACTTAGAACTGCCTTTTCAGCCCTGGTGTGTGACCTGCTGGGAGACAAGCAAATGCCCCACTTGCTTGTTAAACTCATTCTTTAAAGGGCATGTCCACCCCGAAATTTAACTTTTGATATGTGGTAGGGCATGCTCCCCCAGCCCCAACCGCATTAATATAATTGTTAGAAAGTCCCCCGATTCTTACTTACCTGCCCTCTCTCCTCCGCCGCAGTGTTCCGGCCCTCTGCTTGCATGGAATTGCAAGCAAGGGGCGGGACCGGCAGACGCGTCCGTGATTGGCTGAGAGGCAGCCAAACACGGTCGTGGCTGCCAGGAGTTATGAACAGCGGAGGAGAGAGGGAAGGTAAGTAAAGATTGGGGGACTTTCTAACAATTATATTAATGCGGTTGGGGCTTGGGGAGCATGCCCTACCGCATTCCCAAAGGGTTTAATGTTAGGGGGAGGCAGAGAAAAATGGGAGGGGGGGGGCTGCACTGAGCATGCCTCAACCATGACGAGGTTGAGGAAGTCTCAGGCACAGCATGAGTCACACACTGCTCCTACACAGCAGTTTCCTGGACTTTGGAGGGGCACAGCAGGGGAACTATTTTGAGAAGGAATGTAAGGTAAGGATTGTTTTAAACTACTTGATGTGGCCAGTAAGGGGTTAAATTTTAGTTTTGGGGGTGGACATGCCCTTTAAAGTAGACCTTCCTCCCTCAGATGAACTGTGTTTCTGTAAATCAACCACCAAATTTCCATGACTGACAACTGCTAGATAGACAAATCCGGAATTAGAAAGAAGGGTAACAGAACATCAGGCATTACTTCAGGTTAAGGTGGCCACAGACACTACAATTCGATCGTACAATCTGCGGATCATAGGATCAGATTGCCTGTTGGAAAAATAATTTTAACTGGCCCGATACACGATCCAACGACTGTAGGAAATCCCCTGATTGCTGCGACTATGGCCACCATTAGCCATACATTGCTCAGATTTCTAACTTTTGCAGCTTGGGGCTTGATTAACCTATACAAAATGTTTCATTTGAAGGGTATTGTAATAGAATAAAAATAAAGAATTCAAATGTATTTATTTTTAAATGTATTTAATGTTGGAGAACCATAAGACAAATAAATAGGTGCCAAACCTGCAAGCCACATGTGTCCGGTTTTGAAAAACTTGCACCCCACAGGATGGACGGGGCCTGGAAAGACCAGTCGCAGGGCCCCCAGCATGAGGCAGGTCGAGCACCCCGCACTATATAGTTTACTAGCAAGGCCTGGATCAGATAACATTACTTTGTCTCTGTGCTTTTCTTAACCTTCTATTCTATGATCTGATACATTTTACAACAAATTTGCTATTTTAATTTTCTTAAATTCCACAAAAAAACAAAATCACCTTATGAATTGAGACGCTCTCCATAATGCCCAAGGGTTGTATTTGTGTTTTATTTAGAAAGAAAGAAAAAACATGCTAGTATGAATGACGCCTTTCATTTTGAATTCTTAACAGTAGTAAACATGCATGGCAATGCCCATTGTTTTTCAGTCATTTACTTGCCAATTATCCATCAAGTTATTCCATCTGTGAATGTATTTTATCAGATGGGTTAGTTGGGATATTTCCAGATTAGGGCATCATGAATGGCATGCAAACCTTATCACTTGGAATATGATTTCCCAGCATTGGGGCTGGTTATTAAAAAAACTGTTTGTTACAGCTTTTGAGAACACAGTCATAATATATACGAAGACCTGTAAGACCTGGCAGTTGTGGGAAACCAGGCTCTCATCTGCTTGTGACTAACTATATTTCCCTTGTCACGTTCAAGATTCAAACAAGGAAAGGCATTTTCTTGAATGGGGAACACATTGCTATAGAAGCACACGTGGCTTGTTTAGCCTTTTAATGCTTTCTGTGAACATAACTATAATGTGTGATGGTAAAATCAATTGTTAAAATGTATTTTTAATAATATGGGGAAGATATAGTACCAGTGAACAGCTGACCATTTCAATTTAAAAATCAAAATTTAGATTAATATTAGATTAATAACCGAGTCATTTTAAGCACCAGCTTTTCCAACATTATAAAAAAAAAAAAGATTTCCGACATAGTTTATATGCACTATAGTTTTTTAACTATCTGTGATGAGAACTGCTCTCGGTTAATTCAGAAAGGCCCTGGAAAGTAACCTGGCGGATGAAAACTGTGCGTGGCTGGTGCCCAGCCATGCGCCCATCCAACTGGCGTCCTCTGAGAGGTTTCTCAAACTTTTTACTGTGTGTAGCCCATCTTATGCCACCCCAAACCACTGATTTACTTTTGCAAGAAAAGCCACAGAAAGATACTTACAGACCTATGTTCCCCCGGTGCTCTGAATAGCCAGCAGCTGCTTCTGTGATTGGCTGCTGGTCCCGCCCCTCTCTGCTGCTTTCAGGTAGCAGAGGGCAGGGAACACAGCGTCTTTTCTTGTAAAAGTAAATTGGTGGTTGGGGATAGAAGTTTAATGTAGAGGTGGAGGATTTTTCCCCTCTTTCCACTATCCTTAATCTGCCCGTCCAGGTACTGATCTCCTGTATGTATAACCAACAGTGTCCATTATTTAGTTGTCCTTTATTCAACCCGTGGTGTGATTTAGTCACCCCTGTGAAGATGGGTGCAGAAGCGAAGGGATGTAAGTATGAATCGTAAACTTTTTTTTTTTTACTATTAACAGCAGTTGGGGGTGGAACATTACATTAAAAGGGTTTCACGCTAGGAGGAAGAGCAGACAGATGGGATCAGGAGGGAGGAAGGGAGGGAAAGGGCTCCACTGTGCATGTCGGCATCCCTCCCGGAGGCAAAACAGGAGGCAAAGACCTTTGGACAGGAAGTCAGCCACTACTCTTCAGTTTCCTGAAGAGACTTGGACTGCAGGAGAACAATAAGGAGCAGGAATGTAAAGTAAGGATTTTTAGATTTTGGGGCAAATTTTAGATTTTGGGATGGACATGCCCTTTAAATTCTGCTTCCATATGGAGAATTGCTGGCCTTACAGGGGCACTAAGGTCCAGCTAATCCAAGAATTTCACAACTGCCACAAAACATACTTTAAAGCCGGCATCTCTGCCTCTCCATCTGTTGCAAGATCAATTTTGCTGGTCAGAATCTTTTTATCGGCCTGTTGAGCAAATCCTGCCCAGTGGGAAATTTGCTATGACAGATAGTGGTTGTTTTGTCTGGTCTAATGACCAGTCTTCTGCACAGCAGTAGAGAGGTTTGCCTGAATGGTTAAAATAAAGTAGAAGGAAGGAAAGATTTACAAAACAATAAACAATACGAAAAGGCTCAGTGTAAGTAAAGTATAATAAAATTATGAAAAATAAACTATATATGTGGAAATGCAAAAAGTATCTTTATTAAATATACAATTCCCCTGCTTGCATGACATGTCTGCATAATCTAGACATTAAATGTACAGAGCATACCCATGTATGTTGCAAGCACTGGCCGTGGGATCTGTCTTGGTATTGTATAATTTTGCTTGTTCAGTTAAGGCCTCTAAAGTCTTACGTCTTTGCTCACCTTGGAACGGCCTGAGCTTGTACAGGTAAGGGTTGTTACAAATGGGGCAATATTTCTGCTTGAATTTTTGTTTCCTTGTGGCTGGTTTTTTTTTTTTAAAGACATAATTGGTATCTGCCAGAACTGATCACCAATGAGGAAACAATATTGGTGTACCAATTGCTGTAACGGGTGCATGGCTTGTCAGCCCTGTGATTGCATGTGTGTATGAAGCTTAAATGAGAACTAAAACGCAATTTTTACACTCCAGAATATGAAAACATCACCAATAAACTGTAAAATCACACTACAGTAAATATCATTAAATGAAACCCCCTGAAGAACTGTGTGAATGTACAGTGACTGGTCACACCCCTGACCTCAGTCACATGCTCCCTTGCCTCATCTGTCCTGTAAAAAGATTGGCTAGAGACTACTGGTGGGTGTGACCAACTTTACCAAGTTCCTGCAGTAGAGACTTAGAACTGAGTATGTGTAAAGAACACAATGGTCAGAGACCACACTGTGTGATACTGGGATGTTCAGAAATAAAACACTGCCCCAATGTTAAAAAGGTAAATTTCCCAACAACCATACCAAATGAGAGATGAGTCACAGATTATTGCTTTTATATTAAAGGGCAACTGTGGTCTCGAATTCTTCCAAACTAGTAAGAATGATATAAAAAACCTTCCATCACACCTTCAAAATAAAACCTAAATCACATCTCTAGATATAATTTCTTTGCATTTCATACAAAAAACAAAAGTAATCTTTACAATTTATTTCCTATCAAACATTGGGGATAAAAGAAAACACTCTATTTCTAAGTGTGTTTGAACCTAGGTTGTCTGCAATTCATGCTGGCTGGAAAATAAACTACACGGTATCAAGCAGCTTTCAAAGTCTTATTAGGGACTTCTATGTTGGTGTGGAGAAACCTCTATAGAAAATATGTGCATATAGGCAATGAATAGTGGGCTCAGGGGGCTTGGCCAATAGGTGTATATGCTCACAAGGCTTTTTAAAGACTAAATGGGCTGTGAGTAAAGAGCTACTTCTTACATGTAAATGTAACTTATGAGATACCATATATACTCGAGTATAAGCTGACCCGAGTATAAGCCGAGGGACCTATTTTTACCTCAAAAAGTAAGAACCCATGATTGACTCGAGTATAAGCCGAGGGTTGAAATTATGGGAACTCTGCTGTCCATAAAAAAGCCTCATTCCTTGGCACTCCAGATGTTTTGGAAACTACAACTCCCAGCATGCTTTATTAGCTGGGAGTTGTAGTTTCCAAACCCCTTTAGTGCCAAGGAATGAGGCTTTTTTATGGACAGCACCCCCCACCCAAAAACATTCCCCTTTAGAGAGCCCCCCAGTTCAGGGAGTGAGGTGGTAAATCTTTACAAAATCTGCTGCTTCTTACCGGTACTTCTCTATGTAACCAGCTACCGGTAACTTAGTAATTCTCTGGGTATGTCCACCCTTTTTGAGAAGGGTGGACATACCCTTTAAAAAAAAAAAAACATGTTGATCCAGAGTAGATCTTTATGGACATCGGGCAGTTTTGTGCCTCGGTTCAATATCTTGCTCTATATTATGTTTTTTTTTCCCAAGACATTTCATTTTACAAAACAATATTTTATTTAAAAACTTCAGGCTTAGTACTGTCCTATTTTGTTTTATTACCACCATTTTGAAAACGGTGCTGTAATCCTCATGGGTAGCAGTGTTCAATTGATGCCAGTTAGATTGCATATCCTCTGTCATTTTCCCAACATGCGCACATAAATAATCATTCGGCAAGGTCTGAGCAATGAACCTGTAAGCCAAGGATTCTGAAACTGCATGACATATAACCCTATAAAAGAATAGACGTGGCTGGAGTGTATTCCTATAGTCAGAAATTCACTGTATGTTTAAAGAATACCCTTGCTGTTTTAAATTGCCTATAAGGATGTTATTGGTTTATGAGGTATTTTATTGATTTTCTATTCTCCAAATATTCCTGTATAAGTGTAGGAAACCGTTTGATACATATTTCTATGCTTACAGATTAAATTACTGTTGGCTTAATACCGTATATACTCGAGGTTTTTAGGCTATAAAAATAGCATAAAAATCTTACCTCGACTTATACTCGGGTCACTTACCTGACTGTCCTGTTTTTGGCTGCCGAACGCTTCTGCATCCACTCTTCTGCCTGCTGATGTCACTATTTGGCGCCGGTCTTGCCTTCTGATTCTGTATTGTTTTGAGGCTTTAGTTGCCCTTTAAATGGACAGTAGAATTCCCATACAGTAATAGCCAAATCCAGTATGTCTATTACTGTATGGGACTACTGTATGGGAATTCTGCTGTCCATTTAAAGGGCAACTAAAGCCTCAAAACAATATAGAATCAGGAGGCAGTTGTCATAATTTCTACCCTCGACTTATACACGAGTCAATCATATTTTACTAAATTTTAAGGTAAAATATGTACCTTGACTTATACACTGATCGACTTATATTCGAGTATATACGGTATTTGTTTTTTTATTTTATTTTTTTAGATCTGTGTAAATGTGAATTAAGAAGATAGGTGGTAAAACAATTAGGGTGAATGGTACGGTTTAAAGAGTTGAAAAAAAACTTCTTACCCCTAGAAATATTAAATTGATATGTTTTTAGGATAGAGCAGAAAATAGTTTGAGTGCTGTTACTTTAATATTAAAGGTTCAGTAAAAAAGAGTCAGTAATTGGTTTTGTAAGCATGTACGTTCCTTATAAGGGAGGGGGAATATATTTGTCCTCGTTATTCATTGACCTGAGAAACTGCACTCACAGGAGAGCCACTTATGACATCATTAAGGTCATTAAATAGTTCTTAAAAATATGTCGCACCTTTTTTCTCTCCTGTGATTTGCTTTTTGTTTGCCTGGGTTTTGACTGCTAAAAATATGCAGCAAATTAAAAGAATCACTAATTATGTGTTTACAGCATTTGTACCGCATTAACAAAATGAAAAATTTATATTTTGTACATTATAATGTTTAGAATCCAATGCTTGGTTACTACTAGCAATCTGTAGAGGTTAAACAAAAATACTTTGATCAATCTGACATAAAACGGATTTTGTGGGGTGTTAATTACATCAAAAAATGTGTTAATGACCTAAGGATCTCTCTTTTTTTTTTTAATATATTTTATGTTAGGGACAGTTATTTAATATTCATATTTGGTAAATAAATCTTACAGCATTTAAGTACAATCATTCTTATAACATGCGGATGTTAAAATTAACAGGCTAGTGTTTTTAATCTTATATTTCTTTCTTACTATTTGAGGATACACAATTACTGCTGGTAATTTGCACCTCCGATAATGAAACCCTAGCCTTAAATTTTACGTTTGATTACTTCCCTGTGTATTTTAGATTTTTAGGCGTATTAGTCGTGTTTTTGTAAATTCATTGTTGAAAGCAACATTTTTTATTTTTCTATAGACTACATTTTGAGACGTTCCACTAACATTTCCAGTGCACATTTTAACTTTAAAAAGTTGTTGCATGTATTACTGTTTGTGCAATGACAATGTTTAGCTTTTGTAATACAACTACAATGTCAGATAAATCATTAATCTGTGCCATCAACAGGGAGAATCTAAATTGTATGATTTTATTATATTAACCAGTATATACAACATTAGAAACTAAATCCTTTTTGTATTAGAATCAGGACCCAATCCTCTCCATTTGCAGGCAACATTTAAAAACAGATTAAATAGACAAGTCAGAAATAAGTAAAGCCAAGACATGTTAAAGCTATATCTTTCAGAACTGTAATGAAGGATACAGTGGTATATGTAGCCCATTTCTAATCACATTGTTCATCAATGGCTCTTTTAATATTACGTCCAAAATCCAATTCTTAAAAATAGCCCACAGTTAGTAGAAAGTTTACTACTTGTTATGATTTAAAAAAAAAAAAAAATCCATTATTTTATAAAAAAACTAGTGCTTGGAAAATGTAAAATTTATTCTATGTAGAATATTTCTGAATTGGGGGTTGGGGAAGAAACTAGGCTTGCTTAATAAAAACTCATCTAGGGTTAAACCAGCAGGAAAGAATTCATTTCCACTCTAATGACCAAGCCTTACCGAACTTGGACAATAGGGAACAAGCTTCTGACTTGTACTCCTATTGCCAATTAACACCTCCTATAACAGGTTGCCTGAGCTAGTCACTGAAGCAGACGCAGTAGCTATAGTTTACATGCCGCTTGTTTTTCACACTAGTTGTTTAATGTTCATGAAATTAAAGCATTAAAAGGTTGCTTGTTGGCATGTAGTGTATCTTGGAAAAACAGCCGCCTATTTTACAAGATAAAATAAAATAAAGCTTTCATTGATCTGTGTTCAACCTTTTTGTTTTAAAAGATTGAAACGTTAACCGTTACAAGTTATAAGTTACACATTATAATTGTACCCTTTTTGTTTAATATCAGATCTCGGCACAGCATTTTTTTTTTTACATTGTCCTTACAGCTCATTATCTGCATATTGTGCTCATTTATTTATTTTTATACTGTCAGGGATTTTTTTTTATTTCTTCTTCTCCGAGACCTGTTTTCTTCAGAAAATAATCAAGATTAACACCTGACCAAAGAAATTTAAATGCATATCTTAGAAGTTGCTGCTGTGTTCAGCTTGTTGTTCAAAACAAAAGGAAATGCGTGTGCTAGGGATTTCTATAAAATGATATGTATATATAATATATATATATTTTAATATAATAACCTCTGTAACTATTTATTTGTCTCCAGGCTTATTTACAGCAAACAGAGATCAGCTTTGGATTGCAGTTTTCCTATCAGTCGTTTTGACTCTTGTTTAATCAGCAGGTATTTAATAAACCTGGCTAAGTAAGTGCTAGAAGTTCACACTAACAGGAAGGTGAAGTAAAACGGCTAATAATGTTAACAAATTTGCTAAAAGGCCTGAGTAGATAACACATTAGGTCTGTGCTGTTACCATCTTGTGTGCCTCTTATAGCACTTTGTCAACAAGAACTGTCCACGTGAAAAGAAGGAGCCAGTAAATTGCATTCAAATGCACATAACACAAAGAAGTGGGTTTGAGAGCCTATTTCTAAAGGTTGCCTGTATGTTTTTTGTTTACCCTTCTTTCTGACTGTGCAGCTTGTTCATGGGTATCTACTGTAGTCATGATGGGGGGGAAGTGGTTTGATAAATGATCCTATGGGACAAGCAAAAATCCCACATCAGAGCCCATCCTGTTATCATTGTCTGGCTTGTTCTACTATGCAATCAGTCTTTCAGAAAATTTCCCTATTATTTTATCATGATATCATTATCTGGCTGGGAGATTGTGAAACACTATAATGGGGCTCTCCGGGTTTCAGATTGTCTTTATGTACTGAGTGAAGGATGTGATTATTGGCCTGCAGGCTGGTCAGCTCACTGGCTAACACGTTTAGACAGTTAAAGGTAGATTGTAGCAGAGATACTTTTTTGTATAAAGGTCAGCCAGATCATTTTTTTTTCTCAGTTGTCTTGTAGCAGACAGTTCTGACATACCTGAGGAAGGATTGCTATAAATCCCCTGAAACGTTGTATTTTTTGCTAATAAATAATCACTAATAGTGAAATGTGCTCCTCTGTTTTTTACGTATGTTAGCTTGGAACTGACCCATCATTCTACTATAGAATGTACGTTGTTCTGAGATTTCTACCTATGATTTCATTGCTAACAGATTTCACCTTTCTCTTTAATTTCTCCTATATTCACAAAAAGTTTAAAACACTACTGGAAGATTCATACGGCTCTAAAAAAAATCTTATGTCATTTTCTTTTCTTTCAGTACCGTATTTAAACATTTTAAACAAAAGAGAAGGAATAGGTGTTTTTGTTTTTTTTAATTTACCGTAACGTCCAAAGTTTTCTATATATAAGTAATCAAGAAGAGGAAAAGTTAAGCTGTGACATTATTATGTTAATGAACTATTCCTTATGACTCTTGCTAATTTATATTTTTAACTTAACATTAACAAATACATTTCTTTATTTTAAGCTTGGGCTGGTCAGATGGGCTAAACTTACATGTCGGAACATTAGACGCTTTTCTGTGCAGATTTTGAAAACACATGCATTTCAAATTTAACAGGGACATTTTTATTCACATACCAAACAATCAGTTTGGGAAATGTACTGCAAGCACACCAAAAAGACACGGTGAAATGTTTGGTGCATGTGAATGTAGCAATACACAAAGTCTCCAAGAATTTTTTTTATTATACCGTCAACTACTACATTGAGCACATTCATCAGCATATGGCCCAGACGAAGGTGCTCTGTATAGTACCAAAACATTGATCAGGACCTGGTCTGGATGAAGGTGCTCTGTATAGTACCAAAACATTGATCAGGACCTGGTCTGGATGAAGGTGCTCTGTATAATACCTAAACGTTGATCAGGACCTGGTCTGGATGAAGGTGCTCTGTATAGTACCTAAACGTTGATCAGGACCTGGTCTGGATGAAGGTGCTCTGTATAGTACTGAAACGTTGATCAGGACCTGGTCTGGATGAAGGTGCTCTGTATAGTACCAAAACGTTGATCAGGACCTGGTCTGGATGAAGGTGCTCTGTATAGTACTGAAACATTGATCAGGACCTGGTCTGGATGAAGGTGCTCTGTATAGTACTGAAACACTGATCAGGACCTGGTCTGGATGAAGGTGCTCTGTATAGTACCTAAATGTTGATCAGTACCTGGTCTGGATGAAGGTGCTCTGTATAGTACTGAAATGTTTATAGTACTAAAAAAAATATATAATTCCCAAGTGCTCAGAGACTTTGCATATTGGAATATGATGTTTAGTGTGAGGTCCCTGTAATCCTTTTATTAAAAATATCCATTGCTTAGTTTGTTTCAGTTGTACACAAGCTGTACAGCATAAAAACATTTTGTTTACTGAACAAGATGCTCAATTTCTTGTACCCAACGCTCTGGTCCCCTATTTTATTCTTCTGTCCTGTCAGCAATGTTTAGGGGGACTAGATGATTATAGTGGGTTTGTGTTGGAAGACCCATACTGGTTCATTGCATGTGTGGTTAGGGGGCCCATATTTTAGTTTTAATAACTTTTCACTTTTATACTTCATGTACAGAATCTTTTTGTTGCAGCCTACATCTATAGATAAGTAGTTGACTTTGTTAGTTCTTTCTGTCGATCCTCCATAGCCTTTACCTGCATTCCTCTTAGCAAACTGCTTTGTTTTGCCAAGTTAATCATGTCAGCTGCAAACAGCACTTTGATTCACACCAGAAAAAAATGTGAGATTGCTTATTGAGAAATAACAAATTACTGTGAAGGTCCTTAGGACAAAAACCATGTCTCAGTGAAACAAACTTCATTTCAAATTATATATTATTTAATACACATTTCCTTTTTTGACATTGTTTTTTCAACAGCGAATGTAAATCCATAAAAAAACAAAGGAGCGTATTATTGGGTCACTTATCCTCCTGTATAGTATGGTTTGATCTTATCAACTGGATAAAACATTAACTCACCAATTGCTGTATCTTGTTTTTCAGGGGCCACCCACTGATGCACCTGCAGTTGACACTGCAGAGCAAGTTTATATTTCCTCCCTGGCTTTGCTTAAGGTAAGCTGCTAATCCTTAAAGGAAACTACAATTTGGGAGAAGTAAAATGGTGGTACTCACATTTATCTGTGCTTGCTTTGTCATTAAATTATTAAAGGGAATGTCTACCCCCCAATCTAAGATTTTACTCATTACTGGCCCCACTGTGTAGTTTAAAAAAAATACTTACCGTACATCCCTGCTTACATGGTTCTCCTGCAATGGCTGCCCAAAGTCCAGGAGACTGAAGAGTAGGAGGTGTCTTCCTACCTGAAAAGTTTCTTCCTCCTACTTGTCCTCTGAGAGGACAGTGGCATGTGCTAGGAAGCCCTTCCCCCATCTGTGATTGGGCTGCCTCTCAGCCAATCACAGACGCGGCTGCAGGTCATGGGGTCGAAGGGCTGTAAAGTGGCCTGCAAGATATTAAATTTTTTAAAAATGCACTTAAATTCACCGTAGGGGATGGGTCTTTACCAGTGTTTATCAATCTTTTATCCTTATGGAACACTTAAAAAATATCTCCGGGAACCCTTACATACAAACATTTATTACTTTTTTATTTCTCTCTCTGACATCACTATACCAAACAAATATTTCATACAAATAATTTTAAAAATATAAATATTTCATACAAATAATTGCTAAATAAACAGAAAATATATCTTTTTTTTTTTTAATTTTTTTTTATTCATCACTATGGTGGATCCATATAGTTTTTGTCACAATCTCTTGGGGACCCCTATGCAACATCTCAGGGATCCCTAGGTTTCCCTGGACCCCTGGTTGAAAAACACTGGTTTAGTGAGTGCTCCGAATTGCCCCCACCTCCCTTATAAAGTAGACTATCAGGGAGATTCAATAAAAAGTTTAAAATGGGGCTAATTTTGCCCCAACCAATCAGAACTTATGTAACAGTTGAAAGCTAACATCTGATTGGTTGGGACAAAATTAGCACCATTTTAAACAATAAGAACTTTTATTGAATAACCCCCTATATGTTGTTGAAGCCTCTCAGAAAACTGCAACCACTCTGAAATTGTCAAAAACATAGTGCATTTATTGCATAACACAACATTTTTAGGACATCTAGGTCTTTCTATGGACTTTAATAGAAATCAATTCCACCGTACAAAATAAAAAATACACAGGCCCAGCGACACTGACAAGCACACATACAGTGGGCAGTAGGAGGTGCAAGCCTGTTACACACAGATAGCAAGGAGTGAATGACTTCTCTGCTTACACATCTTCTCCCTCTTTTCTTTTCTCTGCTGAGTTTCTTAATTGTTGCAGAAAGTGTGCTGGCAGGCAGCCAAAGATCCTAGTAAGTGGTCAGGGATGGGGAACATATTATAACTTCTGGACAGATCTTTCCATGCAAATGCTGTGATTTCCGATGATGATGATTTCAAAGAATCAATTGAAAAAGGCTTTCCTTTAGTAACAACAAGGTTTTAGCATCAGGTGCTTGTAACGCTAGGTTCATACTTAATGCTCATTTCCAGTTCTTTAGTTTTGGCAGTTAAGCTATTTAAATTACGAATATATCCTATTCCAGTGTGAGCAGTTTGTGGACCTAAATGTTTGTGTTGAGTGGGTTGGGAAGGTGTTCCCAACCTACTCAAGGATAAAGGACCTTATTAGCTACATATTTGTAAGGAAACTGGCTGCTCCACATAATTCTGCCCTGGTCTCTCCAAGTCCTCTTACAGTCAAACTGCCCCAGCTCTTATTCTGCTGGATGCAGAATTTCTGGCAGCATACAGTTGGTGTTAATATGGAAAAGAGAGACACATTTTTAATGATGGTTTTTAGTACAGAAGTGGCTGCTTCATCTGTTAAGAGGTGTATGTAAACTGAATTAAAAGATCAAAAAGTTGAATAAATTCCAAATAAACAGTTTTAAATCATCAGGCCAGAATCTATTTTACAATACATACACTACTCCAATTTGTGATTATTATAATGATTGTGTGTGCTTATGTTAGAAAACGAGGTTGTACATTTCTGTATAAGGAACAGTGTTAGCAGTTGGCCATTTTAGAACAACACAGATTGAAAAGGAATTGAAAAAGAGCCCAGCATAAAACATATTATTCATGCTTCATCCAATCAGACGATTCCTTTTTACTGGTTAAGTAAACTTACAAAACATTTTATAACCTCTAATTGGTAGCTGCAAATTAAGAAAGCCGCAAAATGTTGCACCTCTTATTGAATACGCCCCATTTTTGTGCTATGTGGGCTGCACGTGCAATAAAGTTTTGCTTTTTGAATGTAGAATGCTGTATGGTCAATGAATGATTTGAAATAATCATAAAAGTGTCTTTTGTAAAGGCTAATGTTCTAATGTAATGGCAGAAAAAGCATGGAAAAATAGGTTTTATTATAGTTCCAACAACAATGTACAGTGTTTAGGTGGTGGCGTTTGACCTTAGGTGAAAGGGGAAAAAGCAAACCCTGAAAGAAAGTGCATTGTTGTCAGCGTTATAATAATGTATTTTTGTATTCATGCCTTTGTATTGTGCCTTTGGAGCCAATTTTTATATAACTTCCAACAGTGAATAGAACATTTTATCCTGAAATTTTGCCATTTGGAATCATTTGAACATTGTGGCCTATCAGGTCACAACAAGAAAGTTGTAAGAATGTAAAATGACTATGCATTCTATTTTGTTAGACTAGAGGAAATATCACGGTGGTTTTATGCCCTAAAGATTAGTAAAGAGTTGTGTTCTATAAATAACACACCTAGCGTATGTAACAGACCCACTGTAACTTGTTTCTGTTTATTTCTAGATGTTAAAGCATGGACGAGCAGGAGTCCCAATGGAAGTCATGGGGCTCATGCTGGGAGAGTTTGTGGATGACTACACTGTCAGGGTTATTGATGTTTTTGCCATGCCGCAGTCTGGAACTGTGAGTTCTTTTAACTATTATTAATCGCTTGCGTCTCATTTTTTAAGATGACGTTAAATGCACTAGAACACAAAACTTAAGATGGAACATCCAGGAACTACTACAACTGTCATTGATAATTATCACTTTAGGGTATGTCCAGCCTCTAAATAACAATCAGTCTATAGGTAAAGTAACCTCCACATTATCCGTTTCATCTGTAGTTGCCGTTACTAAAGATGTGGCTAACACTCATTACAGACCCTGGTCCTCCGATGCAGCCGTTTCCTCACCTAGCCAATGACGTCATGGCCAATCACTATCCGCTGATCCCAAAGTTGCCTACTCTGCTGCCATCACGCAACAGCAGCAGAGGAGGTTTGGCTATGCCTGCGAGGAATCTAGGTCTGTATCTAGCGTTAACAATGTTCTTTATAAAGTTAAGTATAAGTGAAACTGATTGTGCTTTACCAATAGACTGATTGTTTTTTAGAGGCTGTAAACTTGCTGGTTAAATGAACTTGTAAACTTTTTTTTTTTTGGTCCAATGATCATTTACTTGATGTTTAAACTCACAAATCAGGTTTTAGTTTGTCGTCTCAGAACTTGACTTATTCCTCCCCCCAGGGAGACCTCTTCTCATGAAGAGCAAGTAAGTGCACTGGTTGTCAACCTTCCAATCTCCACCTAGTAGGTTTGAAAAGTCTAATGTGAAAATGCAATCTGTTAGATGTAACCATGTACATTATGGAATAATCTAAAACACTGTCCAATTGTGGCTGGTTTCTTGTTTCAATCTGAACAAGTTTTCTTTGAGGGCTTTGTTCTTAGAACTCTATCTTAAAACATTTCCTTTCAATTTGTTTATTGTTGGGGAATACATATGCCAAACATGTAGAAATCGCTATCTACAGTAAATCTGCAAGCATTGAGCTATTCTCAGGCATTCTCTATTGTTTAGACTGGTATACAGAGAAGTAGAAAAATTGCAAATGGATGGAACAACAGCTGTTATTTTCCCAATACATGCTAATGGGTGAGTTGTGCACCAATCTGGTTTCCCATTTTGGGCAAATAACGGCGTTGTAGACTTCCCTTACAATAACCAGGTTTGATGTCCGCACATGGATTATTAGTCTGACAAGTCTCTCTTAGAATGAGCAAGTACTGCACACAAACAGTGTCTTGGTTCATAGCCAAGAACCCGGTTTCATGCTCTGTCATTAAAGCTGTTATTATTGTTATTATGACTGCTGAAAGTACAAGTCCTTATATTAACAGTGCTTTGAAAAATATCTGGACTGCGCACATCGGGGATGATGACAATGAGTTTATTTAATATTACTAATAATTAATGGAGAACTAAAGTTCCACTTGAATAGAATTGAAGTAAATCTAACTCCCTCGGTAAGAGAATTGTGTGTATGTGAACTGTAAGGTCACGCTGTCTCTCGTCCGTCGCATACTCTTGCCAAATTTGTACTGCAACAGGATTGGCTAGAGGGTACTAAAAGGCGTGACCTGCTGTAACAAGTTCCTGCAGTATCTTAGGACTTCGTTTTACAGGAACGCTGGGAAATAACGTACAAACCCCATACGTACGGTTTGTACGGTAAATTTCCCAGCACCATATCAGAATGAGAGACGAGACATCACAGATTACTCCATGTTCTGAGGCTTTAAAGGGACAGTAAACCGGATTTAGTAAGTACATGAAATCTGTTTCTATTATTCAAAGAGAGGTAAGAACCTTTATTCCCACCTCCCTGTGAATAATAGAACGCCCGGGAAACACTTCAAGACTTTGAACCACTCTCAGCTGACAGGTGCCCTGTCCTGACCGATCACCTATCTTTTATATTAGCACACGTGCGCCAAAGATAGGCGATTGGTCAGGACAGCACGCCTTACAGCTGAGAATGAGCCGAGTGGAGTGCCGGTAAGGTAAGTCTTGCAGTGTTCCCCGGGCGTTCTTTTATTCACAGTAAGGTGGGTATCCGCAATCTCACTTTCCTGTGAATATTAGAAACAGATTTCATGTAATTAACAAAGTGCACGAAATCCGTGTAGTGTCCCTTTAATTTTCCAATAATAATTCTTTGGAAGCCTGAGAGCTGATACAGTCCCTTTAAATGAAAGTTTTCCTAAAAGCCTGAAACATTTAGTCAATTTTAGTTGAACAGCATTTTCCATACTGCAATTGCTAATGTTTGGTTTGGCCTTACTCATAACTGTGTAGGCTTTTTCTAAAACTGTCATACTTGTCACAAATTGCTCCATTTGCTAATTAACTTGATTTTAGAAGAAAAAATCCTGCTTCTTTTAACAGTTTTATGCCTTGTTTTGTAACAGCAATAACCCTTTACTATTAGCTCACTGAACAGCTTGGTTTGCAACTATCATTTCATGCTGAAAATATTGAAATCAACTGTACACACTTTCATACAAGCTACAGAGAATTCTTTTAGTTCTGAGAAGCATGTTGTGGACAAAAATGAGATTTTGTAACGTGTTTATTTTTTTAAAGGGTGTCAGTGTTGAGGCTGTGGATCCAGTGTTTCAGGCTAAAATGTTGGATATGTTAAAGCAAACAGGAAGGTAAGACTTTATCTGCAGTGATATTTTAAGAAACTGTAGCTACAATTTCATTTTCCTTACTGTAGAGAAGTAAAGGAAAACCAAACCCCAAAGCTGCAATAGTTAGAAAGCTGAAAGGTACAAGAATAATTCTGTACAGTATCCTGTTACTAGTTTTCCTGCCATTTAGCAACCATCAGTCTTGCACATCACAACCAATAACTGAATGCTATTCCCCTATTTGCCTCCTCTGAGCACGTGCAAGCTCTGAAAGCATGGAGAGTAGGAGTAAACCTCTGAGAGGCAGAGAGTAGTGGGAAAAGATCATTTTGCTGCATAACAGGTTAGTCCTACACCTGTCCGCTTTCAGACTATTGCAGTTTGGGGGTTGGTTAACCTATACACTTTTTTCATTTGAGGGGTGAAATTGCCCTTAAACCAGATATCGATTATGGTCACTTTTGTGTTCTGCCCAAGTTTTTCATTGTTTACATAGAAAATTGTGGACATTATTTTACATTTACTATTTAAAGAGGTTTGTATGAAAGATTCATACATTATTAGAATACATGTTCCTGTTTATAGCTGATGCATTGTTTAAACAAATTTCTCACCTACATAACAATGTCACCATCTTTAATTTGTGCAACAGAGATAAATTGATGTTCCAATTTAAATTCATTCATTGTGTAATGGTTTACCTCCGAGATCCCCAACATGCATTTTGCAAAGCAGAGTTCAGCCAGGCAATGCTGGGATTTTAAATATCTAGAGTGCAGATTTATTCACCTTAAAGGGGAAGTTCAGTGCAAATACATATGCTTTTCAGAAAAAAAGAGCAGTATTTTTTTCATCCCAATGACCTTCTTCTGCCAATTAAGCATTTTGTCTGTGTATAAATTAAATGCAACCGAAATACTGACTTCCTGTTTGCAGGACCCCTAGTAGAGACCATTATGGTCTTGCCCTTGACCCAGTGCCTGGGTTGATACAGTTGCTCAGTAGAGATCTGAGCATCTTTGACCCATCCAACAGCCAATCAGTAGAAATAACCGTTAGGAACATTCCAAGGAAGTTGTGCATCCTGGGAAGAAGGAATGTTAGAACCTGAAATGTCAGCTCTCTATTGTCAAGAGCAGGGAACAGAGAGAATATGTAGAATAACTAAGTATGCATTATACACACTAACAATTTTACAAATATTAATAATTTCCACTGAACTGTCCCTTTAAATGTTAGCTGTTATCTCCTTTTTTTATTCCCTTCACTGTATTTTTTAAGGTTTGGTAAAATTATTTATTCACTCCCACAAACTCCACCTTGTGTTTTACCCATGGAGGCGCAGGGTAGGCAGTCCATATAGCTGTTGGAGGGGGGCAGAAATGGATAAAATGATTTTCATGATCACTGTTCTTAGTGAGACCTCACTGTAGTTGATTTTATGGCAGGTCTAATGCTGGAAATGTGCCTGAAACATTGAAAATAAATATAGCTCATTAAGGAAAGACACTTAAAGTTCTATATGGCAAATCTGCCAGTGTAGGAGTGTTTATGGATCTGTCGTCTACAGTTCCTGAAATTTGTACATTTTCTGGTATTTTCAGCTTACAAAATTACATTTGCATATTATTTTGTCTCTCCTGAGCCTTTATGCAATTCTATTGCACGGTTTGTCTCCTGGATAGAGTGCCAATTACAGTTCACAATGGGTGCCTTTAATAGTTAGCCTGACCCCCTAACTAACCGCTACATAACTGGTAATTTTCTGTTCTCAAACTTACCTTAAAAGGTTTTGTAAATACTGCTTAGATACCCCAGTCACTGAACATTCCAAAGATACATTTTCAGTTAAAAGTAAACCAAAAATACAAATATTACATCTAGACCATATTTACTTTTCTTGTATCTATTTATTGGCTGATAGGCAGGAATAGGGGGTCTGCATAACGACCTGGAACAGTTGCCACAGCAACACAACATGCAGAAAAATAGTCTAAAGGAATTAAATGCAAAGGGTTATTTTGTATATTTTCCCTTAAAGGAAGTGTTCTCTCAGAAAAGACATTTTAAAAACATTTGTATAATAAACTCCCCTGTGCCCCAGACCCAAGGATCCCTTTCTGCTTGTAGCCTCTGCAATCAGCTTATAAAGTTCTGCTCGTTTTTGGGGGTGTGGCCTCCACTCTACACTGCTTTTTTTTTTCATCTGCAGTATTGGCATGTTATAACCCCGCCCCCTTTGACCCCGTGACTAATAGACTATCTTCACGTGCACTTTTTTTGCTGCATCAGACAGAGTCTACTGGCACATAGAGAGGGGATATTAGCACAGCTCAGCTACTGAACTTAGGGATTACTGACAGACAACACCTCACTTGGTACTGATTAATGAAATAAAATATATTTATTAATGTTGATTTCTATATATATAGTGTGTTACTGTGGGTCTGTCAGTGTGCTTGTGGGACTGTCTGTGTGTGTCCCACACAGAAGGATATGAAGACACTAAGGAGCTCTGTGTCCAAATAAAGGTACAAGAACACAGGCTGAGTTATACAGGGAACTGTGTACCACTCCTGTATTATAAGGGATAAGGTATCCCCTACTGTAAATTATAAGGATATTAGAAGTCACTGAGGAGTTCTGAAATATACCCTCCCACATAATTCTCTGTGTGAAATCATCAAAAATGGTCAATACTTTGGTCAATACCTCACCCCCTCTCCATAATGCACTGTAATTTACCTTAACCTACATCCTCCACCCCCTACCAGGTCAACCATCTAATTCATGTAAACCATACATGCACATGCAGCCCATAAAAAGAGAACAATATGCATCACTTTCTGTCATTTTTATGGTATGTGACAGCTACTATTGGTGTCCCAGACTGACATTAATTTTACATCTGTAAATAGGGATATTATATAGGGACTGCAGTGGGAACTCTAGGGTCCTGGTTGGATTGTAGCATTGAATGTTTAGTCCTGTAATCCTCCAATCAGGACTAGCACTAGATTTTGATGGTTACAATAGATTGTTAGATGATCAGTCCAACAATCTTAACATAGAAACAGGCTACTTTGAATTCACCAGGCACCCTGTTCTGTTCTATAGGGAGAACAGAACAATATGCAGCAGTTTGTGTCACTTTTATGGTGTTACTTGCACTCGCACGTTCACACACGCACACGCCGCTATACCAATGCAAATCCATTTGATTGCCCGCACGTTCAGAGAGGTCACAGCTCTCGACTGCTGTGGCCTCTCACTGCGCATGTGTGAACGGCTGAGGACAGTCGCGAATATCAGCAGAAAGCTGACTTACAGATCCAGGAGCTGGAAGGGGGGTCCATCTTTCGGGAAACCCAGTATCAAACTGAGAAGCAGGAAAGAGGTATTGGATGTGTTAAAATTGTGTCATATGTCTATGCAAAGTTGTTTTCAGCACTGAACTATTCCTTTAAACAGAATATTAAATGCCAGTGCTAGTATGTGTACATGGGATATAGACAGGATGATGTACCAAGAGCCACTTTAATACAATGAACCAACACAAAAGTGGCTCTTGGTACATTGCATTTGGTCTAAAACCTTTGCATGACTTAAAAGCAGGATATTTGCTGGTATTAAGCAACTCCCACAAAAATGTGCTTTATTGTGAACTGCCTCCACCGCCAAATTTAATCAGTATTGAGCTGCCATTTCTGGTTTTGTAATGGTCAGACATGCTCAAATCTTAACTGAGCAACTTATTAACCCTGGGGACGTAGACCATAATGGACAGTATTAGGCAGAAATCACTGGGCCCCCCAGCAAATTATGCTAGGGCCCCTATCTGTGCTTTAGCCACAGTTGTTTTCAGGAAGAAGATGGGGCTCCCAGGCCCCTGGTAGTTAAGACCCCGCTATTAGGGGTCCTGCAAACAGGAAGTCAGTACTTTGGAAGTTTTTATTTATGCACAGAGACATCAATGGATGGGCAGATTTAAGCTAGGTACACACAGCACAGATTTCTGAAAGATGACAGACAGGATCTGCAAGATCCTGTCTGCCATCTTTCAAAGATCTGCATACACACAGTCCCGAGCGTTCTCCCTATGAACTTCATAAGGAGAACGCTCGGGACTGTGTGTTTCCATCGGCCGCGCTAGACTCCTCTATAGGGAGTCTAGCACGGCCGATGGAAATTTTCGGACTTTCCCGAACGAGCGTACGGCCGACCCGATCGTTCATCGGCCGCGCGCTCGTTCGGATCCGACGGTATCGGGGCTTTATCGTTAATGTGTGTACCCAGCTTAAGGTCATTGAAATGAGAAAACTCTCCCACCACAGGCTAGTGTGACTTTAAGACTAATTTGTGATTACAATTTTCAGCACATTGCACCCATTGTGTTTACTGGTATTAGCTGGTATTGGTGGCCCTATTGTACACATAGAAATTCTATTAAAAAAAATGTGCAATAACCCACTTTCCTGTCTATTGGTTATTACAATTAATGCATAATGCAAAGCTTTCTGCTCACAATAGGATTTGAAAAGTAAATCTATTTTTAATTGGTATTTTCGTTTCCGTTGCCACCTTTCCATACCTTTTCCTGTTAGTGTGTCAGTTACCCTTTAATTCAACCATTTAGCTTTGTGAATGTAGCCAATTTTTCCTTTTTTTTTTTAATCATGAATGTCCAAGCTGTTACCAGGACAATGCTTTGGAAATTTGAGTGATGCGAATAAAAAATGCATCACTAAGCTGTCGCTATCTAGTATGTCCGTGCTATGAAATCCTATAGAAAAGTATCAAATATTTAACATCTTTATATCTCTGAGAAATACTTTGGAATTTGACAGGACTTCTTTTTAATAGAATAACAACAGTGAGTTATAACCACTTACTTCTCCGATACATCCAGAGAGTCACAGCACAAATCGGCCATAGAAAGTGTCCGTGTTCATATAAATCTATAATTATAATATTGCCAACTACTGGTTAAATAGAAATAAATTCATTTTTATTTACAATAAAAAAAACAAAAGGGAAGTTCTGATTAAGAAAATTGTAGATTTCATTCAATGATGGTTCTGAATTTCTTTATTGATCAACATCTGTCTATGCAGAGACCTACAGCAATACACAATCCTTTCCAGACCCTTTTTTATTTCTTTACCTCTCAACAGTTGTCATATGCATGTTCAAGATTCTTTTACTGTGACAAAAGCATAAAAATGAATGTTAGCAAAAGACTCAGCAGCCGAGCAGAACAGTGCAAATTGCTTTTTGACCGACTTCCTAGTTATACTGCTGGTTTAATTGATATTTAAAGAGAAGATATTTACTCTAGTGCTGAAAGGGTAAAAACTAGCTCAGGGAAGGTGTGGTAACAGGGTGAAATCCTGAAAGCACAATCTACTATTGCTAATGTGCATCCCTTAATGATAGCGCTGTATTGTCACACATATTCATTTTCATGCTTTCACAATGATAGTATGGCGAATGTTCTTAATGGGGCCTTTTTCACACTGTTCAGTTTCCTGTTCTTCATTCTAATTTTCTGCCCTATTAGTTTAGTGCTTCTTTCCATGTCTTACATTCTTGTTACTGTTTGGAGTCTGATAGATCTTCTGTTCCCAGGCCCGAGATGGTGGTCGGGTGGTATCACAGCCATCCTGGTTTTGGCTGTTGGCTTTCTGGTGTTGACATTAATACCCAGCAGAGCTTTGAAGCCCTCTCGGAACGAGCAGTTGCTGTTGTAGTGGATCCTATCCAGAGCGTTAAAGGAAAGGTATGATGGAAAAACAGCACACCTTTTTTTTGCAGATTTGCTTGTCATTGTTGTTTAGTGTGAAACAAGCCTGTGTTTTTGTTTTGTAGTTTTAGTAGAAATATTTTGTTACCTGCATGAAAAATGTCATCATGTCCAGTAAATGCATTACTCACTCTCTTAGGATGTGAATCAAAAGCTTTGGGTCTCATTTTTACCTAACTGGGTCGAAAAAAGTTATTCATCACATTGGAGCATTGCTCTAAAAAAACAACAACCCAAATGTCCCAAGCCATCACATCTGGCCTCTGCACACCTAACCAGCATTTCCTACAGCAATTCTATTTTTCCCTAAATTCCCTTTGTATAAGTCAATTCATTTCCCTAATACCCCAGCCAGCTCCATTTAACTACGAGGGAGCAGATGAATAACAATGTATGCCAAACGCATTTCAAAAGAAATCAACTTGCAAAGCATATGACGTTGTAGTTGTCCTTTGTTTAAATCTCTTTTGTTCTTGTTTAGTTTTTCTCCCTCTCTCTCTTTTTTTATTTTTTTTTATTTCTTTTCTAGCCCCATATGCCATTTTCCTATTTCCTGCCTAGTGACAGCAGGGTGCAGCTCTATTATCACCTTCACAGAGCTGTCTGCAAATGTGAGAGGCAATTCGATTTTGCTCAGCCACAGGGAGAGTGGATTAGAAAAACTCAGAATCTACAGAAATTGGCTTCAATGGTTTACTGCTTTAAAATACTGCTGAGGTGTCTTGTTGGAACATGTCACTTCTATTGTAATGTAAAATAATAGATATGATAAAATGATCGCCGTGCATTATTATAGGAGTTTGCCTCCCTCTTCAAAGTAGTCTATCGTTTTGTATCTCGCTAAACATTATGTGTTGGGAGATCGGGAACCAGCGCACCCTATGTTTGGAGAAAGTAATGATCAGCAAAAATAATATGTAAATGCTGAATGCAATTTGTTACTTTCAGCAAGAATTAAGGCAAAATAATCTCTATGAGAAAAATGCATTTTGTAACTGGTTTAACTCCATTTACTTTTTAACTGGGAGTCTATTAATTGGATCAGTTATAGCTGTCCGCAGAAATGTTGAGACTACATTGATTACTGCCCTTTCTTTAAACGAGCTAATTGGATTGATTCATGTAGTGTTATACTGGTAACCAACTGTTTGTCATCTGCATCAGATAAAAGATCCCTCTTTGCTTTGGGAATTGAACAAAGAGCCGTTGAAATGGGGCTGACCGCTTTTTTTATGTTCAGTGGGTTGGGAATATTTCCCCCACATATCAGGCAGGTTTTTTTGCCAGATGTAGGGAGCAGCTATTTTCTTCTTTGTACATTTTGAGGATCCTGGAGACTAAAATGAATATTCTTCTTATAGTAACTAGTAGTAGTACTTTTGGAGGTACGGTTTAATATCGATTTGCATTTCTTTTCATTTTCAAAGGCGTGTCCTTAAAAAAATCTTATTTTGAATAATGTTTTTCTGGAGCGTATCTGCAGTAACTGGCTAAGGATGACATCACGTGTGTGGACCAAAGCCTAAAGATCATTTTTATAATTCTAATGATATTCTTCCCTATTTATTTGTGCCGGCACCTGGTATCACTTACTATAAGCCCAAGTGATGCCATTGACTTGCATAGCATTTGGCCCCATTCCATAGATCAAGGTAGACGCCCTATAACTTTACACATTTACGGAAAGGAAATGTATTTTTTACACTGCGGGTCTTTCCCCATGTTAGAGGTCTTATGATTCAATAACTTCCCCTTTTCTATGAAGCGTTCCCAAATTCCAAGGGGTTAATCATGTTTCTGCTTGTCTGTTTTTTTCCAAGTTGTTTAGTAAATAGAACCTGAGTGAATCCTTTGAGAATATAGACAGAGAATGCAAATTCTCCCAGGGCTCTGTTTTCTGGAGACAAAATTGACATAGTATAAATAATTTGAATGTGCCTAATGTCAGGCACACAATCACAGCATTTCAGTGATATGCATTTGGCATAAGTCAGTTTCGGTTGTTCATTCTTTTCAGTGAAAATGGCATAAAAAGTCCGATTTCCCTGAATTTTTCATGTTTTGGGCCTACAGAAGAGAGTAAATAATGTTTTTCTCATGTGGATGCCTGACAGTGCACAGTAGCAGAAATAACCCAATGATTGTAAACCCTAGCTGCACTCATAGGTCACATGTCCAATTTAATTTTTAATCATTCTAGAAGAAGAGCAAGAAGTTGATAACCGGTCTTTTGCAGGTGATAAAAGATGTTTAGATGGGACATTAGTCCTTTCTGCACACCTGGCATATCAACAATGCTTGTGTGTTCCCTGAATACATTAGAAGAACATGCCTGACTGCAAACAGGCGGAATTCTATCTACCTCATCTTTGAATTAAACTGAATGAAAAATACGAGTTAAATAATAACTGCTTGCTAAGGCCCTATTTGTGCTATCTGTCAAAGGCCAGTCTTTGCAAAGCTGCAATAAGGTCTTGAAATTGGTTAGTAGACCGTAATACTTGGCTATTTGCTATCACCTTTACAATGCTGTGTAAATGTTAAATTTTTCTCAGTAACCTGTAAATATAGATCCACTAAATTTAGCAGAACCTGATCTCTGCGTGCCTGATCTCACAAAATGAGAAATAGGACAACAAATGACAAATATTGTTTAATGCTTTTTCCATTTAGTATACCCTCCACTGTGTCATACAATAATTCATTCTATATTATTAAGGAATGTAGAGGAGGTTTGATTCTGGTTAACTCTACATTCTGCCATTTTATTGATGCTAGGCTTACGGAGAGAGCTTTTTATTTCGGATAAACAAGAATGATTCCTTTTTGTTTGAAGATATGTTGGGGTTTCTTTGCACAGATATCTATAGCCAGACATTTTATTTTAGAAAAATAAATAAAACCGTTCTTATAAATAGGATGAAGATTCTTTAAATCCCTGTTGAGTTGCAAATTGGTGCTTGTGTTGTTTTTTTGTTTTTTTTTTATCTATAAACCAATGATTGACGGCATAATAAAACAAGAATGTAAAGTATGATGAGATATTTGATGCAATTAAGCAGATATGCCAACAAAATAATTAAACCGAAGTTTTCCTCTTCTATGTTCTGTTTATTTGAAAGAAATCCTATCCCTTATTCAGTGACTAGCAGAACACATTGAAAAACATGGGGAAGATCTGAGAGACGCAAGACATTTTGGCAAACTTATCAAAGCCAAAAAGGAAGATATTCCTGTTCCTTTGACAAAATTTAGAACCAAATTTTTATTTCAGAGTAAAGTTAGGTGCACACAGAACAATATTTCTGAGCGAGCAATTTGTATTTCGGTTGGTTGGCCTGAAACATCTGCAGTACTTTATCGCGCTGTTGATCTGTACATGTTGGGAAATCATGGGCAGTCGTGTGGTCTTCTATGGACTGCACGATATTAAGTGCCCAAATGTCCACTTTTGCCGAGACCACGACTATTTCTGCCCGGTCATACCTAGCCTTAGAATAAATCTGGTGTTTTGATTTGAGAATTATAGCACATATTGTGCAAAGGCTGAGTCCACACTGGGCCCAACGTGCAATAAAGTCTGTTTGCGTTTCAATTTATGCAGTAGTCTGAAATCAAGTCGCATGCAATCTGCAAAAAGACAGTTTGCAAGTGTAGCCTAGCCCTTAGAGAACAAGGAGCATTTCAGAAAGAGGCCCAACAAATTTGTTTACTGCATATTGGTGTCATTCCTAATGAAGAAACAAAGTACCGGTAGTTTTGCATTTTTTACGATTCTTAAATATCAAGTTCATATAAAAACGGTGAGTTTTCCACTTTTAAAACTGACACAGGAAGTGCAGAATGGTTTTTAGGCTAAAATAAAAAATATCCCTGACTTCTGAACCTGAAATTGCTTATTTAAATAATGCACCACTTGACTTCCTATGATAATTCTTCACATACTGTAGCACATTGTTTAAATCTACAGCTTTAGACCATAAGACTATAATATTTTCATTCATTCTCCTAAATGTATTGAATGTATGTTTTTAATCTCAGTAGGGCCATGTGTATTTAATGGCTCCATCACAGTAGACTTTAATAAAAATGAATCAGCTTGCTCTTATAAGCCTGTATCCAAATGAGACAGATGAGAAATAGCAGACCCTTTTATCCTCAAAAGAAGCCAAATTTGGAAAGAGCCTATTGTTTGAAAATAATCTGGCATCTATTTAGCTGAATGGAACAATATTTATTTTTTACTTTCCATGGGTCAGTCACCTGCCATCTTTGTATAGAATAAATACGGATTGCAGTTCTTGTTTTCCAAGCCACGACGACGAATCCTCGAGCGAACGCAGATGTACAAAAGAGATGCAGCCTCTATTTCCTATTGACAGCTTCCAAATATTTTGTATCTAATTCCAAGACTTGCAATTAGTACAGAATCCATGGTACTCAAACTGCACATCCTACCAGCTAATTATATTTGCAGGGTCAGAGAAAATACATATTTTCTGGGAAAAAAATAAAATAAAGGGGATGTATTCATAGTCTTGGCTGTTATATCACAGTTTGTTGATCTGAAGTATAATGTGTACAATTCACAAATTTGTCTGATAACATAAAAGTGGTGTGTGTGTGATTGTGTTTATTTTACTAACCAGTATATTCACAGCAATCCCTTCCAAATATCTCTCCAGTAAAGATGTGTTAATTACAAAACAGACAAGGTCTTCTATTATATTAAAGCTTCTAACAAGAAGACAGCAGGAATCACACATTTAAATAGCATCATCAACCCCTATTTTAGTCCTGTGTTTTGATCTGCGAGCTACGCGTAGACCAAAGGTGCTATTAAAGACTGAGCGTATAAAATAGGCATCGATATATGAACAAAATTTATTCAACAAAAAAACAGACCTTTAACATGATTTTAACAAGACTACAAAATTATAAGATATCATATGCAGCAGATTCATGCAGTGATAATCACACAAGCAAACGGACATTTTTTTTCTAAGCTAGCCAACCCTCTAATGGGTTTTTTACATATTTTCATCAGTGGAACAACCTGATAACTCTCAAGGCGCCATGGAAGTGAAATTCCTGCTAATACTTTTTTTTTTAACTTCCGCCTTTTGTCGTTTGGAGTTTGGGATCTTACTGAGCTGCTGATTAAGCCAGGTACACACAGTACCAATGTGTAGCAGATCACAGACAAATTCCTTTGTATTCCATCTGTGTTCTACTACAGATGTGGTTACACACAGTCCCGACCAATCGTTCAGTGCTGCACACATATATTTCATCCTAACGTCCCCTTACTAAAAAAATATAGGAAGCCAACAACGAGCACATTTTTGGTCTGAACTGACGGAGGTGGACAGCAATGATTTGTTAGCCACATGCCCAATAATAATCTAATCCCCTTGGACCCTAACAGGATTAGCCTATCAATAGAATACTAGTTTAGATTTTGGTGCAAATAATTCATATAGAAAATTCATTGCTAAAGTTTTTCAGCTGGACCATTATACCATTTGCAGTATAAATCATATATTCTGCTTTTTAACCCTGTAAACCCAGCCATTCCGAGGCAGTGTTTTCACTTGGTTTATTGCCTATAGATATTTTGGATCTCCTAATGGTTCCTTATTCTGCACATTTGCTTTGTAAAATTTGCAGGAAAAAAATGTACAAACAATGTGATTATTTGCAGTCCCTTTAAATATAAATCTGGAAATCCACCAGGGCCCGTTCTTCCAATCGTACGGTGGCATCCGTAACACCCATTTCACCCTAACTTATTAAAGCCACGGAAATAAGCAGTTGAATTTAGATTGATGTAATAGTCTGACAAGACATGATGTCAAACTGAGCAAAAAAATAAAAAACATTTTTATTGAATGCGTAGCAAAAAAATTCAGTCGAATAAAATGGCTAATCTTATTTATGTACACACGTTTAATTTATTTATTTAGCTTGATTCTAATTTTAGTTGCCACTTGGTTCTATATACCAGTTTCTAGTTGCTATAGTGATGGCACATAATACTGTTAACTTCTTTTTCCCTAAAGAATGCAGTCATTTATATATATATATATATATATATATATATATACATACATACATACATACGGAAAAAACTGAAAATAAATGCAAAGTTTAAAATACGAGGGCACTCTACAGAGCGTTCTGTACATTCTAAACATACCAGGTGTCACCTACAAAGTTTTTCAACCAGCAAAAACAAGCGATTGATTTCTATTGATTTAAATGTGGAAACAGTCTAAAAGTTCAAATAGGTTTAATTCTATCAGTCAACCTTTAATAGGAGAGAGCTGTGTGATTGTTTGGTGCAATTGGTGATAATAGTTTCCTTCCCCCTGGGGTAATTTCCTCACCTGCTATACTCTATTCTGGCTGTCATTAGCTGAATGCTTTCCCAGTCCTTTAGAAAACGTAAATCATGTTCACAAAGATAAGGAAATAACCAGAAATGTTGTTAAACGTCCAAAACTACATGTGGACCCCTGTGTGTGATTAAAGCTTTAGGCTGGTATACATGGGACAGTATTTTGTCCCAATAATTCAAATGGCACAATTGTCAATCGGGACAAGATACTTTGAAGGAATAATTTGCTACCATCGACAGACCCAGGTCAAATTATCCTCCGTATTGGTCAAAAATTCGATCGATATTCCGAGCAGTACGTAGAGTTTTATCAAATTAATCAGATTATTGAAGACCTTTTTATGTGTTTTCGATCGGCTGACCGGCATAGGGGGGATTTTTCTTTCGACCTCATCTTCCAGAACCTATCTTCCCCAGTTTTCAAGCTGAAATCTATGAAAGATCGGCAGTGCAAGGTGGACAATTACGAGAAACTTTTGCAGCTGTTATTGGATTAGACCCACAACCTTAGGTAAGAGACTAGAAACTTTGGAATCTTAAAGCTATTTCTCTTGCAAACAGGTATTCACATTAATGGGTGATTGCATTGAATGTATTCTATAGGTTCATACACACGTGAGATCACTGGTGCTGACCCATGACGCACGATGTGTATGAACATCCGTTTTGCTGTGTATGGGAACTTTATTGACCGGAGATTCGGCCAGTCAGGCAATGACCCTCAACCAAACGGCTGTGTCAGCTGATAAAGTGCCCATACACAGCACGATTATCAGCCAAAACAGACATTCATACACATCATGCGACGCGGGTTGGCACCCACGATCGCACGTGTGTATGAACCTTATGTACTGAAATGAGATGGTTGCCACGTATGAAAGCCTGTTCTAATTGCACCGAAGAAAGTGACACAAAATAATGTGCCCTAAGCTAGCAACGTTAGATTGAACCCAGATGTTTATGCTGAATACATTCGCTTTTTCAGCAGTAATTTAGACAGCGGGAGGATCTTTTCCTGAACTTTCCTTGTTCAGAAAAAAAACCTTAACCCGGTTGAAATGTAGATTGCAAACATGGCCAGTAGGTGCACGAGTGTTACGTAATGGAAACCTTTTGCCTGTGTGTGTATGTTTCTGCTATTTCTATAATATATGGCTTTCCCATATTGTGGTATATTGTTTATATCATTAAAGGATACTTTTTAGAAATGCAAACCAAATGTAAATGTTAGCTCTGAAGAAGTGTTTATCTATGCAAATAACAGGAACAAGTCCAAAGTGGTGCATAAGGTTTACAAATCTGTGGGAGCCATATCAAGCATACGCAGATGACAAGGAGTTGGAATCCAAAGCCAGGGAAGCACAGAACGCTTTTGGCACAGAGATTATGGTTTGAAATTGTAACGCTGATTTTAATGTCATCCTTTTTATTTGCAACCTCATGTTGGAGGTGCAGGGAAGACGAGGTTGATCGTTGTAGTTATTGTGTACAGAGCGTGACTTGTCCACATATCCAGGGTTACAGCTGGTGACCGCATCTAGTTTGGGAATGTGTGTTTAGTTGTATCCTTGTCTGGTTTGGTTGAGATCTGTTTTTTGTGTTGGGGTTGAACTTGATGGACTCTTGTCTTTTTTTCAACCCAAAAGTCACTATTTATTCATGTAACTATGTTTATGCGAGTGAAAAGTAAACCGGCTTGGTTGTTTATGGTTCCCGAAACAAAGTGTGCCCTCACCCAACTTATAGAAGTGACGTGTGTACATGATACATGCTGTAAAGGAGGTTGGGGCAGATCCCAAAATAGTGTTGTTCACGGCTACAGTTGTCTATGGGAGACCACACGATCGGCGTGATCTACAGACATGTCCAATTTGGATGAAAGGACAATTATCATCATCACCAGTGGGCAAAACATTTACTGCTGATATTTGGCCCCGACTGAAATACGGAAATACGGTCAAGCTGAAATATCTGCTTATGTGTACCCAGCTTTAGATCTAGGTCTTCTCTACGGTTTCTTTTTTTTTTACCCTGCAGTCTTTTATCGTAATCAAAATGCATCTAAAATTGCCATCATTTGAATAACAAGTAAGTATGGAATGTTTGTTCTTTGTTTTGCCAAAACAATATAATTTAAAGGGTATGTCCACCCTTCTTTTTAATTTTTTATATAGTGTAGGGCTTAGTCCCCCAGCCCCAACCGCTATATTTTTAATGTAAGAAACTTCCCCAAACACTACTTACCTTCCCTCTTTCCTCGCGGAAATGCAAGCAGAGGTCGGGGAAGTTTCTTATATTAAAAATATAGCGGTTGGGGCTGGGGGACCAAGCCTTACTCTATATAACATGGATTGTGAGCTAGGGGGTGGAAGTCCAAAACGGGAGGGGGAGAATGGCTGCAGTGTGCATGCCAAACTTCTTTCGGAGGGGAGACGAGGCAGAGTCATATATGGACTCTGCTATCCTCCTGGTGGGCAGTTTTTGGGACTACAGGAGAACCATTTGGAGCTGGGGGCCAGTGGTGGGGGGAATTATAGTTTTGTGGGTGGACATGCCCTTTAAAGGAGAAATAAACCCACATTTTTACACTCCAGAATCTGAACATATACCCTCTAAAAACACCAATAAACTGTAAAATAGCAATACAGTAAATGGCATTAAAGTAAATGTTACCACTTGAAGAACTGGATGAAATAACTGTGTGTATGTGCAGTGACTGGCCACACCCCTGACCTCAGTCACATGCTCCCTTGCCTAATTTGGCCTGTAAAAGGATTGGCTAGATGCTGCTAGTGGGTGTGACCAAAGTTCCTGCAGCATTTTAGGACTGAGCATGTTTAAAGAACATAATGGTCGGAGACCACATTGTGTTACTGGAATGTTGAGAAATAAAACACAACTCCATGTTAGAATGTAAAATTTCTCAACAACCATATCAAAATGAGAGGTGAGACACAAATTACTGCTTTTATAACACGGAGATATTCCTTCTAATTCAATTTTGTTCTGAGGCTTTAGTTGCCTTTTAAGATATTCTCATTAATGTTATGGGTATACTTGGAAATACTCGTTATGGATATTCCAATAGGAATGTGTCATTAGAACTTTATCGGCCGAAATGTTCGTTCGTCTGGAGATCGTTGCACGTCCGACTTGGCGGATCTCCGAACGAACAACCGTTTCAGCTGATAAAGTGCCTACACGCGGGCCGATTATTGGTTGAACCGTTCATTTGTACACATTGTGCGGTGCGGGACCTAAAGATTTTCTTGATTTTACACTGCAGAATCTCTCAGTGGGCACTGTTCACCAGCATCAATAATGTTTTGTATTTATTATCAGTTTCTGGGTTTTATATCTGGAATAACTATTTTAGGAAGAACCTATCACCTTTAATGGGTTTGAAAGACAGAAACATGTTTATGACTCGTTAACAAGTTAAATTGAGATGAATTGAAAAGTCAAGCAAACGTTTTTTTTAACTTGCTTGTCTCTGGGGGGGGGAGTTACCTCTCATGTACAAACATCTAGATAAACACTGCAGAGTTCTCCCCCCTCCTTTTGTGTTGCTTTCCAACAGAATGGAGCCTTCATCACAGTTATAAAAGTTATATAACACTTAATAGCCTTACAATTTTATTAGTATAGTATTTGAGGTTGAATAAAGACCTATGTCCATCCAGTCCAACCCATCTATTGTGTTATTGCAGGTTTTTAATTTGGAGCTCATTATGTTTGTATTGATACATGTACCTGGTACACATGGTCCCATATTTTGCCACCATCTGCCATGGTATTTTGGTCAATTGGAAAAAATATAGGCAGGAGTTTTTTGCTGGGAACGGTCATATTTTGGGCCAAATTAGAGGAAAGTTTGATTAGTCATTGGTAAATTTCAAACAATCATGTGGTACTGAAACTGTGGGCGTGCGATCCGTTGCATTTAGGGATGCCATAATACTGTTCACACTACTGAATTTTTGTGCATTGGGGTATTTTAACGCACTGCGATACACTAAAAGGCACTGCATACAAACGCACAACAAAAGGCATAGAAACACTACAGCAGAAAAATGTATTGCAGTTTTTTTTAGTGCATTGTGAACAAAGCATTGCCAGTGTTTGTGAGATAAGATGTCAAGCTTCTACCAATCAAAATGGCCTCTATTCTTTTAACAACAGGTTGTTATTGATGCCTTCAGATTGATTAATGCCAACATGATGGTCTTGGGACATGAACCAAGGCAAACAACATCCAATCTTGGTCATTTGAACAAACCGTCTATACAGGTAAGTACTGTAATAATACAGTATATAAGTGCATGCTATATGGCTAACTTACAAGTCTACCAGGAGAGAATACTAACATTTAACCCTTAGATACACACAGAAATTATATAAAATAGGGATCATGAATAAATAAGTGGACCACTAAAGACATTGTCCAGTACGCAATCTAAGCTGCTCTTGTTATAGTCTATTTAGCCTTTGACAGTAAGGGGCTGCAGGCTATACATACAAAGTGACTTATTATCATGCCACCGTGTGACTCTTGGTCTTAATGCAGTTGGTTTTTGAGAACTGTTCATATTCTGGTTTTACATTTTCTTTGTGTTCACCAGCCTGAGTACAGTAATGTCAAACTGTGGTTTAGTTATTTTGACAGATGCACCTGTGCTAATGACTGGAACCACCTGTGCTCAGACTGGGAGATCATTATTACCCGCAATGCCTGAGGACTAACTATTCTCACTTTGGATACTGCACTAAGTGCTGTCACTTATTGCTTTTTCTAATTAGGGGCGTTGTCAAATACTTTACTTCTTAAGAAGCATAGATTTACTCTAAGGGTAGTTTGGAACTAATTAATGTCTAGATATCAGCTGTACACAAATTATTCTGATTTTGGATTAATGTCTGACGTTAGTGCATATTAATTTTCAATAAATTAAGATGGTTTTGGTAAAAAAAATGTCATTAAAATAAAGAACAATGATTTCTGTTATGTGTTATATGGCTTCATTGTTCAAATGTAGTCTGATGGCATTGCAGTTTTTTTTTATTAAATTGCAGAGGCGTTAAATCAAACATGCTGTGTTTACCTGTAAAAGTAGAATCCCAGAAACCAGCCATCTTATTATTTTAAAGATAATTATAGTTAACTTTTACCCCTCCCACGGTTAGAAGTACCCAGGGTTGCAACCTAAATTGCTAAATCCTCACCCCAAAGTACAGTCTCTATCTTCAGATATACCAACCTATACTTTCCCTCACCGTTCCAATCCAACTCCATCCCACAGACTATTGGTGACAAGTTCAATGGGAGACACACTCTGCAAGAACCACGTCTTTCCATTGGCCATATCACAGACAGCTGTGAAATGCGGAACTAGAACTGGCCAGCGAGGGGAACTTTCAGTAAGTATATATAAAGGTAGAGACTGTACCCTTGGCCTAGGACTTAGTATTTTAGGTCATCACCCTGTTTTTTCAGATTGACAGAGGAGGAGAGGAGCAAGAAAGGTTTGTATAATATATAAAGTATAATTGACCTTAAACTGTAGTAAGGTAGAAAAGTGCCTTAAGGAGATCTATATTGTACATCTATACCTTTGTTGTGCAGAATTTGCTAGCATGTCCATAGGTGACAGTGATTTTGCCATTTGGCAATGCAGTACCAGGACACAATGACATCTGTTCCTTTAGTCTTATTAGCATTTGATATGACCATTTCTTGTATATATGCATGGCATTTAGTGAATTTTGTTCAATTCCGGCAGTTACTTTTTCCCACGGGTGTTGGTTATGTTTTTAGCTAATAATCTGAAGATTTTGAGAATGTTACATGTTCACAAAGTTTTCCTTTGTCTGGAACGGGTTGATGTGCTCTGCCCCGCCCCCAGAATGCCCATGCCCCACCCAACCCATGGTGGGCTGCATTTTGGGGTTGTACATCTCATTTAGTTCTCATTGTTTTTTTAGGATACATTGTCTACATATTGGAAAGGATCAGTTAAATGCATTAGAGCTGCCACAAGGGGGATTCTCATAATGCTGTGAAACCAGAATTCATAAACTTACATTCGTGCTTCATGCTAGATTTGAATTTTGTTTATCTGTTCCCAGCACACATCTGGTAACCCAAAGTAAATCTAAAATAATTATTCTAATAGACACCCATAATCTATCGTTTGCTGGTTGCCAAGGACAACAACTTATAGGACATCTACGGTATATTGAAAAAAACACATTGGCCCATTACAATATTAAATTCATGTACTCTGTGCTGCCTTTATCCTATCTCTGTCAGTGACTTTGTTTTTTCATGGTGTCAGATCTCTGTGCAGCACTCCCCCCTTCCCCCTCCCCTCTGTTACCTCCTCCATGTCTTAACACCAGAAAACCAACAAGCTTATCATGTGCAGTAGGAGTTAAAAGTTCAACATCCTGAAACACACCCACGCACAGTGGCCAATAGAAAGCAAGCTGACATGGATCTCTCCGAGTCCTGATCTCTCTCTTTGTGACCCATCATCAAGAAGGTCAAGTGCAGCCTTAGCTATACCATCAAAGCTACCTCTCTCCCCCTGCTAATGCTCAGATCTCTATGTTTGTAACAGAGCATGGAGGGGGAGGGACTTGAGCAGGGAAGAGGATCACGTCACAGGGATTTGATTGACAGTACAAGTAGGAGTAGAGGAATGCAATCACGTATTCTTCTAACTTGTGTATCTCAGGACAGAAAGGGAATCTGAACAAAGTGAAAACACTCTGGGGGTTGGGGGGAATTATAGAACACATGGAAAGAAAGAAATAAAAGTCCGACTATAGATGCCTTTTAATTCCCAAATTTACATTGGTTTTGCTAAGAAATGAAAGCAAATTCCTGTTTATATTCTTACTTTATACACCATGTGCTATTGTAAAACGTTCATTGCCTCCCACACCATGATCTGTTATCAGAAATGCTCTTTCCCTTCCTTTTACGGAGAGACATGACCTTGATTTTTCCATTGAAAGGCCAAGCCTTTTTTCAGCATTTTGATGTGTAGACTCCGTTGCAGAGAGACCAACCTTCTTCATTTAGTGCATTTATAAATGTGCTATACTCAGAACAAATTTATTGAATGAAAACGGTAATGTAATCTGTACAAACGGCCTCAATGTAATGATGATTTAGATGACATTTTGGTTGGAAATGATTGGCTGTGTAGGAAGAGAGAATTTAGAAACCTAAAATACTTCACGGACAACAGCTAGAGACAGCGTCTTAGGCTTTTTTGAAAGGTATAATAGAGCTCTTTTCAATGAATGGATGGAGACCACAGTTCCCCTTTAAATGGCATGTCCAACTCCCCCACTAAAATCTATACTTACCGTTGGGAACCTGCTCCCCCATGCTGGCTTCCTTTCTGGTTGCAGTCATCAGTCACAGTGATGTCATTGCCAATGTCTTATGGTTGCATACTAGCATGCCTCTTTCATGCCTGTGCAACCTCTTGGGCTAGGTACACATGGGCCGATATTTTGACCTAACTTATTTTGGTTGATTGTGTTGAAATATCGTTAGTGCGGTTTTCACCGTGACAAGCTGATATGGGATGAACCTTTGTACAAATCAGGGGTGTCAGTAAGTTTTGAATTAGAGGAAAGGCCAGAACTGGGGAGACCTGTGCAGGTGGAAACCAGGAGGAATAGAGCGCTTTGGGGGTTATGGGGAAGTAACTGTAAAAATCTCAGGGATTGGGGAGGTCCTGAATGTAAGTATAGATTTTAGTGGGGGGTTGGACATGTCCTTTAACAGTAACATGTTCGCTAATGTTAGAGAAGGAAGTGTTAGTGACACTGGTTTGAGGAGGAGCCAGTGAACAGTCTTTTACTGCATGTGCATAGGGTCCATTTAAGGCTGGGTACACACCATGCAATTTTTCAGGCCGACAAACAGCAAACGATATAGGTCATCCGGATTGAACAAAGGGGCGATGGTACATCGCAGCCAATCATTTAGTCCTCTATGGGCCGCACGATCGGTCAAACTGACTGAACGTTTGCCTGTGATTTACGTCATACACAATCACCCGTTCGTCTGAACCGGAAGAACAATATCTGTAAGAATTGTATGGTGTGTACCCATCCTAAGTGCAATAGATTTGGTACTGTGTGATATGACATTGTATATGCATTTTTTGGGTATTGGCAACTGATTAAGTGTCATGTTAGATGCAGCTTACTGTAATGAGGAAATGTTTAGGTGATTTAGGACAGATGCCAGTTTTTGAGAAGTGGGGGCATTTGTTATTTTGTTCACCATATCTGCTAGTAGCCTGGTTGATCTGTCCTGTTCTTAGGTCTCCCTTTTAATCTCGATTCATTAACTGGACACAAAGACATAGGGTACACATAGCATCCTGCATAGGGAGCTTTCTCTGCATGTTTGTAATTCTAGATTTCTCTGGTAACCTTTTGTCCTGGGATTTGTGGTTTCACACTGGTCTTGTGCCTGTTAGTCATTAGAAGTTTTATATTTTCTTTTGTTTTATCCAATATTTGTCTGTGTACATTTCTGCATAATTCTGAGCTTTTCATTTAGCTCAGGCAGAATAATCTATGAAATCACTGGAGTTTGTTTAACGTGATCCTATGGTGAAACCGGGGCTAACGTGTTGAGTTTAATGAGTATAGAACAGACTTGTTTTTGTTTTTGAATGATCGTGGACATGCCCTTACTTGTAAGTTCCTAGAGAATATGTTACGCTGGACCCTTAGCCATCCCGTAATGACCTTCCTTGTAAACAATGCAGCTTCATTATTTCTTTTTTTTTACTAAAGGTTAACTAGGTAATTCTTTAAAAATCCTGTACAATTAAACCTGTTGCATCCTTTTATTTTCTAATACAATTTACATCAGCAGCCCTTATACAAATGTAAACACTTTTTATATCCAGATACATTTAAAGTTACAAGAAATGCTTATTATTAAAGCTTATTAAATTTCAGTTACATTTAATTATATGATGGTAATTTTTAAAATGTGTTCTGAGGCTGGACCTAGATAAATTGCTCGGCACAGGTGTGTGTTAAGTGGTGCCCCTAGTGGCAACTAATAGGATTTTTTTGCCAGTGCTCATGTATAAATAATGCAGTAGTAGTTTTCAAAGGCTTGAAGCATATTTTATTTACAAGCAGGTATTTCACGTGTGTTTTGATTCCAAGTGTTTATTCTAATCTGTTATGGATCTAGTAGACAGGGTGTGTGTTTTTTAAAGGGCAAATCCATCCCTCAAATGACACATTGCACCCACAAAACCTGCAATAGTGAGAAAGCTGAAATTTATAAGACTAACCTGAAATGCTGCACAATGTCAATTTCCCTGTTTATGTTTCCTGGTTCTTTCAGTTAAACTATCAGTCATGGATTTGACAGTTGACATCACAGCCAATGACTGATTGCGAACTCTCTAGCTACCTCATCTGAGCATGCTCAAACTCATAACCAGCTCTCTAAACTGCCAAAAGGGGCCATGAACAAATAGTCGTTAACACCCACCACTCCTTAGTTTCTATGAGGCATATAGGAGCATAGCAGGCATAAACCAATGGTAACAGAGGACAAGGAAGGATATATCAACATATATTTAAAGGGACATTATTTCTAAAAGATATCATTATGAGGATGGAGTTGTCCTATTTATATAATATATAATATTTTATATATTTTTATAATTAACATTTTTCTTTGTATTCCCCCCTTTTTCTTTTTAGGCTCTCATTCATGGACTTAACCGGCATTACTATTCTATAACCATCAATTACAGAAAAAATGAACTTGAGCAGAAAGTAAGTGTGTATGGGGGGGGGGTGACAAAACTCAGATTGAATTTAGGACTAATCCCTCCTTTTTTTCATAGATGCTTTTGAATTTGCATAAAAAGAGTTGGATGGAGGGTTTGACACTTCAGGACTACAGTGAACACTGTAAACTTAATGAGACGGTTGTAAAGGAAATGTTGGAGCTTGCAAAGAACTACAACAAGGTATTCAATAAGTTTCCATGAATGTGATTGTTCTGATGCAAATTAAAAAAAAATAATCTGAATAGTTTAAGACCCTAGAAAATAAGTTCCCCGGAAGCATACGTTTCTCTGGAATTTCTGCCATTGTTTTACCTATTTACCTTTTCTGTTAAAGTACATCTATTATTAAAAATCATCCCACTTCCCTGGATTCTATATAAGACTTACTGAGTGCAGAACTCCGCCTCCTACTCGGCTCGTCTGACTCGGCATACATCAGCTCATGCTCTCTAACTCATTATAGAGATAATGATGTGCGGTTATTCAGCCAGTATAGGTTGTGTGCGCATACTAACAAAGGAGAGTGAACACTAACAAGGACATGCTCATTTGCATCGGGCCAAGTATAGGAGTGAATACATAGCTTCAAGCAGATTTATTTAAAGGAATCTTTCAAAGTATGGGATCCAGGGACCATGGATTATTTTAAATATTTATATGCCCTTTTATTAGTTTAACCCAGTGCTAACTTTCCTTAAATATTAAAGGGCATGTCCACTCCCAAAACTCAAATTTAACACCATACTGGCCCCACTCTGTAGTGTAGAAAAATCCTTACCTTACATCCCAGCTCCTTATGGTTGCCCTGCTATGTCCCTCCAAAGTCCAGGAAAGTGTAGTTTAGAAAGCTCTGTGTGACTCATCCTGCGCCTGTCTCAACCTCGACAAGGTTTGAGGCATGCGCAGGAGAGTCCTCCCTCTCCCTCCCGTTTTCTTCTCCCTCCCCCTAGCGCAAAACCCCTTGTTGTTATTATAGTTATTGGTCCCCCAGCCCCAACCGCCATAATAGAATTGTTAGAAAGTCCCCCGATAGTTACTTACCTTCCCTCAGTCCTCCGGCATTCTAAGCAGCCAGCAGCCGCATCCCTGATTGGCTGCCAGTCCCGCCCCCTGCTTGCATTTCCGTGCAAGTAGAGGGCTTGGAGAGTGCGGCGGAGGATAGAGGGAAGCTAAGTAAAGATCGGGGCACTTTCTAACAATTCTATTATGCCGGTAGGGGCTGGGGGACCAATAACTAGAATATATAAAAAGTCAAAAAAATGGGTGGACATGCCCTTAAATTCACTTTGTATGCCCTGCTGTGGACCAGTGTGTAGTGTTTGGATATTCTAAGGCATCGCAATGAGAGTAACACCCTGTAACATTTTGGGGTTGTACTGTCATATGACACTTTTGGAATGTGTATATATATGTTATTTCCCCATTTTTCTTCATGTGCCTGTATGTGGTATTAACCATAGTTGGGGCCACGTTTAAAGTACAAGCCTTTTTCCATGCCTTGCTTCCCTTGTAATGACAATTCGTGCCTTTAATTACCCATGATTTCCATTTTTATCTGTTTTCTTAACAATAACTTTCTATATATATCCTATTGCTATTCTTGTTCATGTATCAGAGAGTAGGGAATCGGCTTCCCATGCAGTGTAAAGTGATAGTGTCATTTCAGGGCATTGAACACAATGGGGGCTTTAAGTCACTTCTTTGAGAATGGAACTAGTTTGCTCTGAAAAAGTTGCAAGTGAAAACCCATCAATTACTTCTGTTGTCCATATATTTGTACAGTATTGAATTGCCTGACCGTCAGACTTGATTAAGATTTAATAAATGTAGCCCCAAATCTATAAACAGACGCAACTTTACAGGTTTTATTTGAAATTCATTTCATGAAATCTTGGACATTTATTATTTGTACTTTGAGTACAGAGATGAGTACTCATGTGCATTGCATTATGAAGATACATAAAAAACATATAATCAGTAAATTCTATATAATGTATATGTAATGCCCTGATAATACCGTCTAAGAAACGGATTTGTTAGTTGTGAATTTTTCAATAGCTACTGTATATTAACTGCTCAACTTGACAAATCAAAGGACAACAAGCCTATTATACAGAAGCCATGATTCCAACCCATAGGCAGACCCAGAAAGCTTAGTTGCTCTGTTAAAGGGGAAGGAAGTCCCATTATGCAATTGGCTGATATGTGCATCATGCAATGTGAACATTAGGGAACGGATTGCTTCCAATTGTTTTCCAATTCCCACACGTTTTTGCATTTCTCATTGGGTATAGATTTGTGCAGAAATAAATCTCAAACAAGAAGCTCCTTTTTGGCTGGTCTTATTGGGGGCTTCAGCTAAATGTTCATTTATACAATTAATTCAATTGTTCTTTAACAAAGAAAAAAGAATTATAAGTGCTTAAGAAATGTGACTTTGCCTTGAAAACCCACCTGGGACCTTTCTCTAATTTCAGGTTTCCATTGTCTTTCGGATTGTCAGAATCTGTAGGAGAAACCATGTTAAGTTGCCAATATCATGACAGAGACTCTGGTATCATCATTCTGCCTGTGTGATACCATCCCTAACCTATACAGCTGCTTCAGGGGACGGTAGCTGTGATATGTTTTGACTTTCAAAGTAAGCTCCATGCTGTTCACTCTCCCCATCACTCAAATAGTAAGCTGCTAGTGCAGAACTGGCTTGCCTTGTTTTTTTTGAATGGAGGGGAGGTGTAGAACTTGCTATGACAGACTGTACATTTCACATCTGCACTGGGCATTTATTTGTAAATCCTAGCAGCTGTTTAGGCTCCTCACCATTCATTCAGTGAAGCACAATTCCAATGTGGTTTTTAACGCTTTGTTGTACGTTTGCTGATGTACAAGCTGCGGCATTTTCCAGTTTGTGTATTTCTTCACTGCTTGAAGACTCGGTTCAGTTTCCTATAATAAAACTGCTATAGTATTCAGCCTATACAGGATCCCACCCAAATATATTATCCAGGTCAGCTGATCCATCTCTTCATAAGGTATATAATCCTTTCCCTTTTTTCAGGCTGTAGAAGAGGAAGATAAAATGACACCAGAACAACTTGCAATCAAAAATGTTGGCAAACAGGTAAGTAGTAGCCAGCGATGCCTCATCTTTTACTTGCTACTCTGGATCTCTGACACAGTTATGGGAGTAAAACAATGTTAACATCCTCTGCAACACCACATTATTCAAAATGTTGTTGTATTTAAAGAGCATGACCACCCCCACCATGCATTTTTAAGACAAGGTTCACACCCTCACCCCAGACAAATCTCACTATACTTGCAAAACTGCCTATATCTATTTAGGCCCTGATCCCTTGAAGTCCGGTAGACTCCTGCTCTGACTTCTAACTTTGTTTCCTCAGGGCTACAGAGTATAATCTCCCTCTGCTGCTGCGTAATGGGGCCCATACACTAACAAATCTTGATCGTACAACACAAAATTTCCCATTGGACCGATAACATTTTCATATGAAAATCCAGGGATATCCCAATATCGTACACCTGGGATTAGTGCAGTAGAGGAAGATTCTACTCTGCAGCTCCAGGGGGAACAACGTCAGAAGTCAGACCTGGAAGCGCTGAGGAGAATGCAGGGGGAGGTGAGGGATCAGAGTATGTAAGTAGAAGATAGAAGTTCTGCTAAAGGCAAGGTTAGAGAGATTTGTGCCTGTTAGTCAAGTAAAAATCTCATCTAGCCTACAGATTTCTTTTAAGAGCATTATTGTGTTGTACACTGGTATCCAACCCCCTAGAATCTGTACTGACATCACCATGGGAAACAGAAGAAAGGCAGCATCAATTACTGGATTTGTTTTTAATAGATAACTTGGGATCTGTGCATTTCTACTTGATATTTCTTTTCAAGCATCTAAACATACAGTCCCCCTTGTGAAATAGTTTATGGAATGTCAGAGCTGATGTCAGCAGATAAAAATATTACCACAAACATATCTTTGCCAAAGAACATTTATCTTGTGCTTTATAATGGACAATTATACTCCTCTCTCCCTCGCTCCTCTTCTTACCTTACTTGTTAATAGGGCCCATTGTGAGGACCTTAACGCTAAGTCCTTACCCCTGGGTACTTCACCTATCAGCTGGAATACTTACATTAAGTTTCCTACGCCGTGCCACTCCGTTTCTCTTACTGCTTGTCCCTGCAGTCCGTGATGTAGCCAATAGGAATGCACACTCTGCCTTACCATTGGCTACATCATGGACTGTCACTGACAATAGCTGAGGGGCAGAGCAGTCTCAAACAGTGAGGAAAAATTTATGTTGGTGTTCCTGTTGGTTCGTAAAGTACCTAGGGGTAAGGAAGACTTGGTGGTTTTGGTTACTATGCCGGTATGGAGGGAAAAGGTAAGTTATATTGTCTTTTTAATGTGCACACCTTCATATAACTTTGCCAAATTTTATTTTAAGCTTATTGTAAACTTACTGTAAACCAGAATTTAACAAACCAAAAATCATTGTCTTCTTACCATTTAGGATCCTAAGCGACACTTGGAGGAGCATGTGGATGTTCTAATGACGTCAAATATTGTTCAGTGTTTAGCAGCCATGTTGGACACAGTTGTATTTAAATAACGGACTAATGCATTGGTGTGTCTGCTTGTAAACTGGAGATCCAGCACATCTGGTCTATGGGGTAAACAGCAGTCGATATTAGAGGGTGTCTTGTACCATCATATAACTCAGGATAAAGGAATTATTAGTTATTTCTGTGTTGGGTTGTTATTTTAATTACATGCAGGGGTATTGGCATTAAGCCTGCAATGGAAATAATGCAATTTTTGGTCATATGATCCCTTTTCATCTGTTCCTGGAACACAACTCCCAGCATTCTTTGCTGGTGGTATTAGGAGCCCTATCTACAAAACCATGCACCATAGGTGTAACCTGTTCATTTGGTCCAGCCCCTAATAAAGGGGTTAATGCTGCCTTGACTGTCATCCGAATATGTTGCCGTTATCTCAGTTACAGGTGATTTAAAGACATCCATTAACATGAACTGCTGGTTAGAACAGAGGACATCTGGCATCATTTGCAGTCTGGGAGCAGCACTGTAACACCTTCAGTCTCTGTTGAACAATTACTTCTGTTCCTAGATGTCAGGGTCTTTTTAAGATTCTAGAAGGTAGCAGGGGAATGCATCAGGGCAAATTGTATTAAGTTTTCATTTAAAATTCTGAAGGAAAGATCTTCATTGCTACGTATTTTCCTTTTCTTCCTAATAAAATATTGGGAAATGTTTCCTAAATGATGATTGTGAAAAATGTGTTTTTATGTGTATATCACTTTCTTTTAAAAAGATCACAGGAACTTTATTTAACATGCACACAGTATGCAATCCTTCCATTGGTGCACTTATTTTGATTTCACAGCATCCTCCAGTTTAATTATATCAAAAGAGTAAAGTTGCCCATATACGGGTCACACAAATGATCAATACATTGGAAATTGGTGTAGAGCATAAATGGCCACCTTTCACCATCCTTGAGCAGATTCCAGTTAGAAACACTACATAGCTACGGGCCATATTCCTGATCAATGAAAAGTTGAAAACAGAAAGCTTGAAAACAACTAGTAGTCAAAAGGCAGATTGTTAAAAAAAAAATTCCCAGTGATATAATCGGTTAAAAGAAAAATATAGATTCATGTGTGCAATTTAATTCTGTTACACAATCAAGTTAAACAAATGTAATTGTTCAGCGTGCTTGTGAAGGTTCTCATTCATCCAGGTCATGGTATATCGGTTGTATTCAATTAGATCAACTGGACTTGAAGTTTAGTTCTTGAAAGAACTAAATTTCAAGTCCAGTTGATCTAATTGAATACAACCGATGTAATTGTTCAGCCATCTTACATGTTGGACATCTGGGACATAATATGGTTTTCAGATGACTAACAGTAAGAAAATAATGATCATAGTACCCTCTATGAAAATAATGGACCATGCACAGACCAGCTCAATAATCAGGGGTTTAAATGATCTTATCAGCATCTTTTTTTTTTTTATTATTTTGCAACTGAATTTCTCATTTAAATGTTTTTTTGTAAAATATTAAAGTATGTCCACTAATTTTTTAACCATCCTTTTTACTGTTTAACTGAAGAGCAGGAGGTTAATGAGCGATCTCCTACCTCCTGTTCTTCAGTAAAACAAGAGATAGGAGTGAACATACTGCAGATAGCTCCCCCGCCATCTTCTCACTGACAGTCTCCGACGTACCCACAGTCCCTTGCATGTGCGAGCATACTTCTAGGGTACAGTGTTGCAGCATTTAAGTCTATATGGGCTGGGCCACACTAGCGTGTATCTCACACGCTTACTAACACGCTTTGCCACAATGAGGGTGGTAACAATGTGCTGCGATCTATCTTAAGAACAAATTTTAATTGTGTATCACATACGCTCTGATTATGGGTTATTAACAAACGCACAATAACACATGTGGAACACGATTCATTGAAGTTGGGCATTTCACGCGTGTTACAGTTGTAGTGTAGTGTGGACACAGTCTTAGAAAGCAATAACTGCAGACTAGAAAGTCTGTTATGTTTTTGAAAATTCTTTAAAAAGACATCTGAATGTGACCTCTTATGTGAACAATTTGATAATATTATTAAATACCATCTTTACCATCCCCCTGTAAAGAAAAGATGTTCTAGCAGATGTTACTGGCCAGAAAATGGCACATGGTGTATATGGGGAAGGTATCAGGTGCCAGTTTAATAAGATTAGTGTACTCGGCCAGAGGTCAGTTAAGAAACCTGTTAGATTTCAAAAACATTGCTGGTACTCATAAGGCGTAACTAAGACGAATGTGTTTTTCTGTGCATAAACTTGCAATATGCTTTAACATGTTTGCCTTTAAAGATGGAAGAAATTTATAGGATGAAAGATTTATACAATGCAGATTCATTCTAATTGTCTATTTCTGAAAGTACCACATTTAAAATCTTTGGGGTCTGCTTTTGCAAACTATACACCTCTCACATTTATACTTTTTTTTTCCTTTTTTGTAGACCCAGTTTAACTATCATTTATACCAACGGGCCTTCTCATTTACTAATTGCTCTTTTTTTAATACAGGTTAGAATACAGTTTACAGGTGTATAAACCCAGAGCCTGCTGATCCAGCTTACAAAACAGTCCTACTATAACTAAATCGTTCAAACACAGACATTGGTGCACGTCAAAACACTTCTTTTTAGAAGTTTACTTTATTGTTTGGACCTACACACTTTTTGCACTTAATTTAGACTGACTTTAAATAATTACCGTTTGAGGGATATCGTAGTCCTGTAAAAAGTGCCCTGGTACTTTATCATTATTTTGCTATTGTAATATTAATTGCAGATATTCATGTATTCATACAATCTAAGCACATTTATTTGACACACACAACCTATCAGTCTTTATGACTGTGGGGGAAACTGGGGTGACCGCGACCGTAATTAACAACCGTTCGGTCGCTAATTAAATTTGTCTGGCACAATCTATTTCTCATAAATCCATGCTGACTACTACTACTAAGATCAGTTCTGGAGACAAAGTCAAGCATATGATCCCGTAACAAAGTTTCCAGCACCTTCCCTACCACTGATGTTAGGCTTACAGGTCTATAGTTACCAGGCTGTGAACGACTACGTTCGTTGAATATTGGTATTACATTGGCTTTTTTCCAATCCAGCTGCACATCCCCAGTCCAAAGTGAACTTGAAAAAATGAGAAACAGTGGTCTAGATAGAACTAAACTAAGCTCTCTTAAGATCCGAGGATGTATTCCACCCGGTCCTCTGGCTTTATTGATGTTGACTTTTATTATTATTATTATGGATTTATATAGAGCCAACATATTCCATATCGCTTTAAAATTACATGTATACATTCACAGGCCCTGCCCCGAAGAGCTTACAACCTAAGCACATTTATTTGACACATACAACCTATCAGTATGTCTTTATGATTGTGGGGGAAACCGGAGTGCCCGGAGGAAACCCACGCAAGCATGAGGAGAATATACAAACTCCTTGCAGATGTGTCCAAGGGTGGAATCGAACTCAGGATTTCAGTGCTGCAAGATATCAGTGCTAACTACTGAGCCACTATGCTGCCCCACTTTGTCTAATTGTCTAACTTTGTCTAATTGTTTCCGTACCATATACTCTGTCAGCCAGAGCGAATATTCCTTGTTTATACCCTTCATATTATTACAGTCCCTGCTATAAGGACTAGGATTCTCTATAGTGTATACAGAGTGAATATTCCTCATTTATACCCTTCATATTATTACAATCCCTGCTATAAGGACTAGGATTCTCTGTAGTGTATACAGAGTGAATATTCCTCATTTATACCCTTCATATTATTACAGTTCCTGCTATAAGGACTAGGATTCTCTATAGTGTATACAGAGTGAATATTCCTCATTTATACCCTTCATATTATTACAGTGCCTGGTATAAGGATTAGGATTCTCTATAGTGAATACTGAGAATATCCCTCATTTATACTCTTCATATTATTACAATCCCTGCTATAAGGACTAGGATTCTCCATAGTGTATACAGAGTGAATATTCCTCATTTATACCCTTCATATTATTACAGTCCCTGCTATAAGGACTAGGATTCTCTATACTGTATACAGAGTGAATATCCCTCATTTATACCCTTCATATTATTACAGTCCCTGCTATAAGGACTACGATTCTCTATAGTTAATACAGAGTGAATATTCCTCATTTATACCCTTCATATTATTACAGTCCCTGCTATAAGGACTAGGATTCTCTATAGTGTATACAGAGTGAATATTCCTCATTTATACCCTTCTATTATTACAGTCCCCGCTATAAGGACTAGGATTCTCTATATGTATACAGAGTGAATATTCCTCATTTATACCCTTCATATTATTACAGTCCCCGCTATAAGGACTAGGATTCTCTATAGTTTATACAGAGTGAATATTCCTCATTTATACCCTTCATATTATTACAGTCCCTGCTATAAGGACTAGGATTCTCTATTGTGCATACAGAGCGAATATCCCTCATTTATATCCTTCATATTACAGTCCCTGCTATAAGGACTAGGATTCTCTATAGTGAATATAGAGTGAATATTCCTCATTTATACCCTTCATATTACAGTCCCTGCTATAAGGACTAGGATTCTCTATAGTGAATACAGAGTGAATATACAGTCCCTGCTATAAGGACATAGTGTATGCAGAGTGAATATTCCTCTTTTATACCCTTCATATTATTACAGCCCCTTCTATAAGGACTAGGATTTTATATAGTGTATACAGAGTGAATATCCCTCATTTATACCCTTCATATTACAGTCCCTGCTATAAGGACTAGGATTCTCTATAGTGAATACAGAGTGAATATTCCTAATTTATACCCTCCATATTATTACAGTCCCTGCTATGAGGACTATGATTCTCTATTGTGTATACAGAGTGAATATCCCTCATTTATACCCTTCATATTACAGTCCCTGCTATAAGGACTAGGATTCTCTATAGTGAATACAGAGTGAATATTCCTCATTTATACCCTTCATATTATAGTCCTGCTATAAGGACTAGGATTCTCTATACTGTATACAGAGTGAATATTCCTCATTTATACCCTTCATATTACAGTCCATGCTATAAGGACTAGGATCCTCTATAGTGTATACAGAGGGAATATTCCTCATTTATACCCTTCATATTATTACAGTCCCTGCTATAAGGACTAGGATTCTCTATAGTGAATACAGAGTGAATATACAGTCCCTGCTGTAAGGACATAGTGTATACAGAGTGAATATTCCTCATTTATACCCTTCACATTATTACAGTCCCTGCTATAAGGATTAGGATTCTCTATAGTGTATACAGAGTGAATATCCCTCATTTATACCCTTTATATTATCACAGTCCCTGCTATAAGGACTAGGATTCTCTATAGTGTATACAGAGTGAATATCCCTCATTTATACCCTTCATATTTATTAACGTCCCCTCTATAAGGACTAGGATTCTCTATAGTGAACACAGAGTGAATATTCCTCATTTATACCCTTCATATTATTACAGTCCCGTCCCGCTATAAGGACTAGGATTCTCTATAGTGTATACAGAGTGAATATCCCTCAATTATACCCTTCATATTATTACAGTCCCTGCTATGAGGAGTAGGATTCTCTATAGTGTATACAGAGTGAATATCCCTCATTTATACCCTTCATATTATTACAGTCCCCGCTATAAGGACTAGGATTCTCTATAGTGAATACAGAGTGAATATTCCTCATTTATACACTTCATATTATTACAGTCCATGCTATAAGGACTAGGATTCTCTATAGTGTATACAGAGTGAATATTCCTCATTTATACCCTTCATATTATTACAGTCCCTGCTATAAGGACAAGGATTCTCTATAGTGTATACAGAGTGAATATCCCTCAATTATACCCTTCATATTATTACAGTCCCTGCTATAGGAGTAGGATTCTCTATAGTGTACTACAAGTGAATATCCCTCATTTATACCCTTCTATATTACAGTCCCCGCTATAAGGACTAGGATTCTCTATAGTGTATACCAGGGGCGTATCTAGGGTCTAAGAAGATCCGGGGCACTCCTGGGCACTCCATGCGCCGCGCGCAGCGCGCCGCAAAATTTTTTAGGCCACGCCCCTTTCTCCGCCCCAATTAGGAACAACCCACTAAGTACTTAATGAGATGGCAAAAAGACACAGACAGACAGATAATAATAACCACCAACATGAACACACAGCCCAATAGTGATAAACAGACAGAAAGACAGTGAAATAGACAGACAGAGATAGAGATTTGGATGAAGAGCCCACAAATTAATGACACAAGGCACAGTAAAACTGGCAATATCATATATACTGGTAGCAATCTGGTAATTTTAAACTTCCTGTTGTGTTCAGTTGTAGTCAGTCACCTTGGCCAAATACCTTTGGCCAGGGAGACCTTCTTGTACCTTTTACATGGACCTCTGCCCTATCTATCTGTCCCTCTCCACTCTCTGTATATCTATCTTACTACTACTCTGTATCTATCTATCTATCTAACTCTGCTATCTATCTATCTAACTCTGGCTATCTATCTATTCGTCCCCTCTCTCTCTCTGCTATCTATCTATCTAACTCTGCTATCTATGTATCTATCTAACTCTGCTATTATCTATCTAACTCTGCTATCTATCTATCTATCTATCTATCTAACTCTGCTATCTATCTATCATATCTAACTCTGTATCTATATCTACTATCTAACTCTGCTATCTATAACTCTGCTAACTATCTAACTTCTAATCTAATCTGCTATCTATCTATCTCCCTGCATCTATCTATCTAATCTATCTACTCTGCTATCTATCTATCTAGAATTCTATCTATCTATCTAACTCTGCTATCTATCTATCTATCTATCTATCTATCTATCTATCTATCTATCTAACTCTGCTATCTGTCTATCTAACTCTGCTATCTATCTATCTAACTCTGCTATCTATCTATCTATCTAACGCTGCTATCTAACGCTGCTATCTATCTAGTGGAGAAGCGCGGGAGCGCAGAGGCCGTCTGTATGTTCTGCGCCTCTCGCGCGCGTGACGTCATCCGCCGCGCGTGTGCGGCGTACTCATCGCGCCGACGGATCCGCCGGGGAGTCCGGAACTAGGGGCACAAGTCAGGAAAACATTCGGGGCACTTTGCAAAACATCCGGGCACGTGCCCCGAATGTTTTAACGTAGATACGCCACTGGTGTATACAGAGTGAATATCCCCTCATTTCTACCCTTCGTTTAGTCACAGTCCCTGCTATAAGGAGTAGGATTCTCTATAGTGTGATACGAGTGTAATATCCCTCATTTATACCCTTCATATTATACAGTCCTCCTATAAGGGACTAGGATTATCTATCTTAGTATACAGAGTAATATCCATCATTTATACCCTTCGTAGTATCACAGTCCCTGCTATAAAGGATAGGATTCTCTATAGTGTATACAGAGTGAATTACCCTCATTTATAGACCCTTCCCTATACCTTCCCGCTATAAGGACTAGGATTCTCTATAGTGTATACAGAGTGAATATCCCTCATTTATACCCTTCATATTATCACAGCCCTGCTATAAGGAGTAGGATTCTCTATAGTGTATACAGAGTGAATATCCTCATTTATACCCTTCATATATTACAGTCCCTGCTATAAGGACTAGGATTCTCTATAGTGTATACAGAGTGAATATCCCTCATTTATAACCCTTCTATTATTACGTCCCGCTATAGGACTAGTATTCTCTATAGTGTATACAGAGTGAATATCCCTCATTTACCCTTCATATTATTACAATCCCCGCTATAAGGAATCCCCGCTATAACGAAACTAGGATTCTCTATCGTGTATACAGAGTGAATATCCTCATTTATACCCTTCATATTATTACAGTCCCTGCTATAAGGCTAGGATTCTCTATAGTGTATACAGATGAATATCCCTCATTTATACCTTCATATTATTACGGTCCCCGCTAAAGGAGAGATTCTCTATAGTGTATACAGAGTGAATATCCCTCATTTTATACCCTTCATATTATTACAATCCGCTATGCCCCGCTATAAGGACTAGGATTCTCTATAGTGTATACAGAGTGAATATTCCTCATTTATACCCTCATATTCCAGTCCCCGCTATAAGGACTAGGAATTCTCTATATGTAATGCAGAGTGAATATCCTCATTTATACCCTTCGATTATTACAGTCCCCGCTATAAGGACGTAGACTAGGATTCTCTATAGTGTATACGAGTAATATTCCTCATTTATACCCTTCATATATTACAGTCCCGCTTAAGGACTAGGATTCTCTATATGTTATACAGAGTGAATATCCTCATTTATACCCTTCATATTATTACATCCCTTAAGATCCTATAAGACTAGGATTCTCTATGTGTATACAGTGAATATTCCTCATTATACCCTTCATATTTTACAGTCCCTGCTAAAGGACTAGGATTCTCTATAGTGTATACAGAGTGAATATCCCTCAATTTATACCCTTCATATATTACGGTCCCGCATAAGGACTATGATTCTATATGTATACAGAGTGAATATCCCTCATTTATACCCTTCATATTATACAATCCCGCTATAAGGATCCCTATGAAGGATTCTCTATAGTGTATACGAGTGATTTCCTCATTTATACCCTCCCCCGCTATAAGGACTAGGATTTCTATAGTGTATACAGAGTGAATATCCTCATTTATACCCTTCATTATTACAGTCCCTGCTATAAGGACTGGATTCCTATAGTGTATACAATGAATATCCCTCATTTATACCCTTCATAGTATTACGTCCCCACTATAGGACTAGGATTCTCTATAGTGTATACAGAGTGAATATCCCTCATTTATACCCTTCATATTACAATCCCGCTATAAGGATCGTATAAGAACTGATTCTCTATAGTGTTACAGAGTGAATATTCCTCATTTATACCCTTCATATTATCACAGTCCCGCTATAGACTAGGATTCTCTATAGTGATCAGAGTGAATTCCTCATTTATACCCTTCATATTATTACAGTCCCCGCAATAAGGACTAGGATTCTCTATAGTGTATACAGAGTGAATATTCCTCATTTATACCCTTCATATTATTACAGTCCTGCTATAAGGACTAGGATTCTCTATGATACAGAGGAATATCCCTCATTTATACCCTTCTATTACAGTCCCTGCTATAAGGACTAGGATTCTCTATAGTGATACAGAGTGAATATCCTCATTTTACCCTTCATATTACAGTCCATGCTATAAGGACTAGGATCCTCTATAGTGTATACAGAGTGAATATTCCCTCATTTATACCCTTCATATTATTATACAGCCCTGCATAGGACTAGGATTCTCTATAGTGTATCACAGAGTGATATCCCTCATTTATACCCTTATATATTACGTCCCCGCTATAAGGACTAGGATTCTCTATAGTGTATACAGAGTGAATATCCCTCATTTATCCCTTCTATATTACATCCTACAGTCCCCGCTATAAGGACTAGATTCTCTATATGTATACAGAGTGATATCTCATTTATACCCTCATATTATCAACAGTCCCCGCTAAGAAGGCTAGGATTCTCTATGTGTACAGAGTGAATATTCCTCATTTATACCTTCTATATTACAGTCCCCTCTATAGCCGTATAAGAACTAGGATTCTCTATAGTGTATACAGAGTGAATATTCCTCATTTATTACCCTTCATATTATTCAGTCCCGCTATAGGACTAGATTCTCTATATGATAGAGTGAATATCCCTCATTTATACCCTTCATATTATTACATCCCGCTATAAAGTCGCTATAAGACTAGGATTCTCTATAGTGTATACAGAGTGAATATTCCTCATTTATACCCTTCATATTATTACAGTCCCTGCTATAGGACTAGGATTCTCTATAGTGTATACAGAGTGAATATCCTCATTTATACCCTTCATATTATTACGGTCCCGCTATAGGACTAGGATTCTCTATATGTGTATACAGAGTGAATATCCCTCATTTATACCCTTCATATTATTACAGTCCCGCTATAAGGAATCCCGTACGAAGTTCTCTAGATTAACAGAGTGAATATTCCTCATTTATACCCTTCCCGCTATAAGGACTAGGATTCTCTATAGTATATAAGAGATATTCCTCATTTATACCCTTCATATTATACAGTCCCGCTATAAGGACTAGGATTCTCTATAGTGTATACAGAGTGAATATCCCTATTATACCCTCATAGTATTACGGTCCCCACTAAAGGACTAGGATTCTAGCCTATAGTGGTGTATACAGAGTGAATATCCCTCATTTATACCCTTCATATTATTACATCCCGCTATAAGACGCTATAAGACTAGGATTCTCTATAGTGATACAGAGTGAATATCCTCATTTATACCCTTCATATTATCACAGTCCCTATAAGGACTGAGATTCTCTATAGTGAATACAGTGAATATTCCTCATTTATACCCTTCATATTATTACAGTCCCGCTATAAGGACTAGGATTCTCTATAGTGTAATACAAGTGAAATATTAAATTCCTCATTATACCCTTCATATATTACGTCCCTGCTATAAGGACTAGTGATTCTCTTATTGTGCATACAGAGTGAATATCCCTCATTTACCCTTCATATTACAGTCCCTGCTATAGGACTTGGATTCTCTATAGTGAATACAGAGTGAATATTCCTCATTTATACCCTCTATTAGTATTCAGTCCCTGCTATAAGGGACTATGATTCTCTATTGTGTATACAGAGTGAATATCCCTCATTTATACCCTTCATATCCAGTCCCTGCTATAAGGACTAGATCCTATAGTGATACAGAGTGAATATTCCTCATTTATACCCTTCATATTATAGTCCCTGCTATAAGGACTAGGATTCTCTATACTGTATACAGAGGAATATCCTCATTATACCTCATTTACAGTCCATGCTATAAGGACTAGGATCCTCTATAGTGTATACAAGGGAATATTCCTCATTTATACCCTTCATATTATTACAGTCCCTGCTATAAGGACTAGGATTCTCTATAGTGAATACAGAGTAATATACCTCCCTGCTGTAAGGACATAGTGTAAAGAGTGAATATTCCTCACTTTATAACCCTCACATTATTACAGTTCCTAGCCTATAAGGATTAGGACTAGGCTCCTATAAGTGATACGAGTGATATCTCATTTACACTTATATTATTACAGTCCGCATAGGACTTAGATTCGCTCATATGTATACAGAGTGAATATTCCTCATTTATACCTTCATTATTACAGTCCCTGCTTATCGGACTTAGGATTCTCTATAGTTATACAGAGTGAATATCCCATTATCCCTTCATTATAAGTCCCTGCTATAAGGCACCTAGGATCTCTATAGTGTATAAGAGTGAATATCCTCATTTATACCCTTATATTATCACGTCCCTGCTTAAGTACTAGGTTCTTATAGTGTATACGACGTGAATATTCCTCATTTATCACCCTTCATATTATTAGTCCCGCTATAGACTAGGATTCTCTATAGTATACAGAGTGAATATTCCTCATTTATACCCTTCATATTATTACAGTCCCTCTATTAAGGACAGGATTCTCTATAGTGTTATACAGAGTGATATCCACTCATTATACCTTTACTCATATATTACAGTCCCTGCTATGAGGAGTAGGATTCTCTATAGTATACAGAGGAATATCCCTCATTTTATACCCTTCATATTATACAGATACAGTCCGTATAAGGACTAGGGATTTCCTATAGTGAATACAGAGTGAATATCACTCCGTATAACCAATATTATTACATCCCCATGCCCCCGTATAAGGACAGATTCTCTATATGTATACAGAGTGATATCCTCATTATACCTTCATATTACAGTCCCTGCTATAGGAGGGTCTCTTGTGTCGAGTGAATATCTATTTATACCCCATATTATTACTAGTCCCTGCTATAAAGGACTAGGATTCCTATAGTGTATACAGAGTGAATATCCCTCATTATACCCTTCATATTATTACAGTCCCGCTATAAGGACTAGGATTCTCTATAGTGTATACAGAGTAAATATCCATCATTTATACCCTTCGTAGTATCACAGTCCCTGCTATAAGGAGTAGGATTCTCTATAGTGTATACAGAGTGATTATCCCTCATTTATACCCTTCCCCGCTATAAGGACTAGGATTCTCTATAGTGTATACAGAGTGAATATCCCTCATTTATACCCTTCATATTATCACAGTCCCTGCTATAAGGAGAGTAGGATTTCTCTATATGTATACAGAGTGAATATCCTATTTTACCTTCAATTATTACAGTCCCTTATAAGATATGATCTCAGTGTATACAGAGTGAATATCCCTCATTTATACCCTTCATATTAATTACGTCCCCGACTATAAGGACTAGGATTCTCTATAGTGTGTTACAGAGTGAATATCCCTCATTTATACCCTTCATATTATTACAGTCCCCGCTATAAGGACTAGTAGATTCTCTATAGTGTAACAGAGTGAATATTCCCTCATTTATACCCTTCAATATTATTACGGCCCCCTATAAGAGACTAGGATTCCTATAGTCTTACAGAGTGAATATCCCTCATTTATACCTTCTATTATTACATCCCGCTATAGGAATCCTGATATAAGAGGCTAGGATTCTCTATAGTGTATACAGAGTGAATATCCCTCATTTATACCCTTCAATTATTACAGTCCCCGCTATAAGGACTAGGATTCTCTATAGTGTAAATGCAAGTGAATATCCTCTCATTTATAACCCTTCAGTATATTACAGTCCAGCTATAAGGAATCCGTATAGAAGAGGTTCTCTATAGTTGTTACAGAGTGAATATTCCTGTTTATCATGAACCCTCATACTTATATAGTCGATATAGACTTTTCGCTAGTCTCTATCGAGTGCTTTCTCATTAGATACTTGTAAATCGTGGCAATATAACCCGGAAATCCCATTGCATATAGTCAACAGCCAGGTGTAAGGGTGTAAGATCTTAGAGGGTATAGGAACGCCAGATAATTTTAAACAGATTGTACATCGCAGACGTTTGGCGACCTATGCCCCCCCAATCCTCTAGTTTAGGCGCTTTTTAGCTTCTATTATTCCATAAGACTGGCCTCCTTAACAAACAGCTCTCCTTAAACCAGCACGTTCCTTCCATATGTTATACATTAAATCCTGTAAAGTATGCTTTATCTAGAGATATGCAGAGACACCTCTGATCCTGACCCGTATAAAGATGGCTCTTCTGTCTGGCCATAATTTGTATACAGTTGTGTTTGGTCTCCCGCACTAATGCATCAACTTATGGCCCAGCAGAAGAGACAATTCCTCGGGTCGTGATACTCAGCCGTGTATCTGCCATCATTCAACGCTTCTGATAAGAGGATCTCATCATCACTGTGGAAGATTTAATAAGTTACATACTGCTAGGAACTGACTTTCTAAGAGTGTATAATGTAGCGCTCATTTATTAAAATAAGATAACCGAAGCCTAAATGAGGTGGGGTGGTCTTCTGAACCAACTGTACTGCATTGTACCAATCTATTATTAAATCTAGCCTATAACTCTATGAAGTGGCTCTTTCGTATTCATAATATGCTATCCTCTATAGCCACATGCTAATCACAGCCCTTATAAGGCAGGATCGCTGCGCTGTGATAGCTATCTGGGATTTTTCCAGGCGTAACATTAATTGCAGCCAGCAATTTTTGACCGTCGTCTATGAGAAAGCCAGTTCAGATGATAGCGAAACGTCATTCAAAACTACATTTCAGTCCGTTGGACTAATTGAAACAACAATATACCATGAACCTGATGAATAGAACCTTCACAACCGTATATACAGAGTGAATATTCCTCATTTATACCCTTCATATTATTACAGTCCCTGCTATAAGGCTAGTATTCTCTATAGTGTATACAGAGTGAATATCCTCATTTATACCCTTCATATTATTACAGTCCCGCTATAAGGACTAGGATTCTCTATTAGTAACAGAGTGAATATCCCATCATTTATACCCTTCATCTAATTTACAGTCCCTGACTATAAGGATCTAGTATCTCTATATAGTGTTAATACAGGAGTGATGATATCTCCTCATTTATACCCTCTATTATTACAGTCCCCGCTATAAGGACTAGGATTCTCTATAGTGTAATCAGAGTGAATATCCTCATTTATCCCTTCAATTATTACACGTCCCCTCTATATAGGACTAGGATTCTCTATAGTGTATACAGAGTGAATATCCCTCATTTATACCTCATATTATTACACCCGCTATACAGAATCCTCCGCCTATAAGACTGTATTCTCTATAGTTTATACAGAGTGAATATCCTCATTTACTAACCTTCATATTATACATCCCGCTATAAGGAATCCTATAGGATTTCCTATAGTGTAATAAGAGGAATATCCCTCATTTATACCTTCATATTATCCTACCCTCCCGCTATAAGGACTGAGGATTCTCTAAGTGTATACAGAGTGAATATTCCTCATTTATACCCTTCATATTATACAGTCCCTGTCTATAAGACTAGGATTCTCTATATGTATACAGAGTGAATATCCTCATTTACCCTTCATAGTATTCGTCCGCACATAGGACTAGGATTCTCTATAGTGTATACAGAGTGAATATCCTCATTTATAACCCTTCTATTATTACAATCCGCTATATAAGGACCCGCTATAGAACTAGGATTCTCTATAGTGTATACGAGTGAATATTCCTATTTTATCACCCTTTCCATATTATACAGTCCCTGCATAATAAGGACTAGGATTATCATAGTGTATACAAGTGAATATTCCTCATTTATACCCTTCATATTATCATCCGTCCGCTATAAGGTACTCAGGTTTCTTAAGTGTACAGAGTGAATATCCTCATTTTACCCTTCATATTATTCCAGTCTCCCGCTAATAGCTAGGATTCTCTATAGTGTATACAGAGTGAATATTCCTCATTTATACCTTCATATTATTACAGTCCCGCTATAAGGACTAGGCATTCTATAGTCTATCAGATGGAATATCCTCATTTTACCCTTCAGATTATTACAGTCCCGCTATAAGGACTAGGATTCTCTATATAGTCTATACAGAGTGAATATCTCCTCATTTAACCTTCATTGATATTACAGTCTCCTCTATAAGGACTATGATTCTTATATCTATAGTCTATACAGTATGAATATTCCTCATTTTTACCCTTCATATTATACAGTCCGCTATAAGACTAGATGTCTCTATTGTGCTACAGAGTGAATATCTCTCATTTATTCCCTTCTATATTACAGTCCTGCTATAAGGAACTATGATTCTCTATAGTGCTACGAGTGAATATTCCTCATTTATACCCTTCAGTATTATACAGTCCCTGCTATAAGGACTAGGATTCTTCTATAGTGTATACAGAGTGAATATCCTCATTTATACCCTTCAGTATTATTACAGTCCCCGCTATAAGGACTAGGATCCTCTTTAGTGTATACAGATGAATATTCCTCATTTATACCCTCATATTAAACACAGTCCCGCTATAAGGACTAGGATTCTCTATAGTGTAACAGAGTGAATATCCTCATTTATATCCATTCATTTTATCACAGTCCCGCTATAAGGACGTAGGATTCTCTATAGTGTATCAGAGTGAATATCCCTCATTTATACCCTTTATTTATACAGTCCCTGCTATAAGGACTAGGATCTCTATAGTGTTACAGAGTGAATATTCCTCCATTATACCTTCATATTAAGTCCTGCTATAAGGACTAGGATTCTCTATGTGTATACAGATGTGAATTTCCTCATTTATACCCTCCTATTATTACAGTCCAGCTATAAGGACTAGGCTCTCATTGTATACAGAGTGGAAATATTCCTCATTTATACCCTCATATTATTACAGTGCCCGCTATAAGGACTAGGATTCTCTATAGTATACAGAGTGAATATCCCTCATTTATAAATCACTCTCATATATTCACATCCCGCTATAAGGACTAGGATTCTCTATAGTTATACCGAGTGAATATCCCATTTATACCCTTCATATATTACAGCCCGTATAAGGACTAGGATTCTCTATATGTATACAGAGTGAATATCCTCTTATTACCCTTCATATTATACAGCCCTGCTATAAGGACTAGGATTCTCTATATGTTATGACAAGTGAATTTCCCTCATTATACCCTTCAATTATACAGTCCCCTGACTATAAGGACTAGGATTCTCTATGTGTATACAGAGTGAATACCCCATTTATACCCTCTATTATTAACACCCCGCTATAAGGATAGGATTCTCTATATGTATACAGAGTGATACTTCCGCATTTTTACCCATTCATATTATACAATCCCGCTATGACCCCCTATAAGAACTAGGATCTCTATAGTTAATACCGAGGGAAAATTGGTTTAAGTCACATTAGCTTTTTTGGGCATCCTCTATACCTGCCATATTATCATCACAGACAATATAAAGATATCACCTTTACTTCACTTTAGTTATAAACTTTCAGTCATTTACCTTCTGTTTTACTTTCATACTGCGAAATCCACCATTAACTTGAACCTCTTCATTAGTCGTCTTTCCTAGTCTGAACTGGACCCTACCATTGGATCAATGGAATTTGTTGAATAACATAGTGGTTTGTGGATAAATTCCGCAAACTGACAACCCACTGCCATGGGAATTGGGACATATCGTGGAAATTTCCTGTTACCCATTCCCTTTACACAGCAGAATGAAGTGATACCATTGGACCATGTAAGGGGATCGAATGAATGTTCTGTATAAAAATATATTGAACCATCACTCCTGTGTCCCTAACCGTGCTCACTAAGCTCCATCACATTAGGACAGTAAGTACGTTTATACTGTATCTCTATCCAGTCTCAGCAATCACCTCCTTTCGCTGCAGGGTTAAATGTTGATAAACAGATCGCTGTGCTGCTTTCATCACAGTGCAGACTGGATACATTTTTGAAAACAAAACAATGCTACTACTTCTAAGCTGGGTACACAAGTAACGATACAGCCCCGATAACCGTCGGATCCGACGTATCGGGGCTTTAATCGTTACTGTGTGTACGTTCTTTTCCCCCTGAACGCGCGGCGCGGCCGCGCCGAACGGATCGGGGTCGGCCGTACACTCGTTGGGAAAGGCCAAAATTCTTCGGCCCGCGCTAGAGACCCCTATAGGAGTCTAGCGCGGCCGTGGAAACCCACAGTCAAGCGTTCTTCCCTACTTTGTGTAAATGCAAGATCTTGCAGATCTCTGTCTGTCAATCTTTCAGAAATCTGTACTGTGTGTACCTAGCTTACTCACAGCTCAGTTAACAATGTAACACTGTTGGGTATGGAGCATCTCCTGTCTATATTCACTATTTCTATGTATCTATGTATCCATCATTCATCCATCCATCTATCTATATTTTCACTCTTATTTATGATATATCTATTATCCGGCTCTCTGTCATCATTATCTCTCATCTAAATCTATCTGTCAAAAGCTATAGTGATTTTTATCAATATCTCTCTTTCCTTTATCTATCTATCCACTCTAATCTATCTATCTAGCTATCTATCTATTTAAATCTATCTAATCTATCTATCTATCATCTATCTATCCACTGTATCTATCTATCTATCTATCTATCTATCATCTACTATCTATCTATCTTCTCTCTATCTTCTATCTATCTATCATCTATCTATCTATCTATCTATCTATCTTCTAATCTGTCTGCTGTCTGGTCTGTCGTGTATCATCTATCTCTCTATCTCATCTATCTATCTGTCCTGTCTGTCTATCAGCTATCTATCTAATCTTCTTTCTATCTATCTATCTATCTATCTATCTACTAATCTGTCTGTCTGTCTGTCTGTCTCTGTCTGTCTGTCTGTCTGTCTGTCTGTCTGTCTATCATCTATCTTCTATTTTCTATCTGCATAGTCTATCTATCTATATTTCTATCTATACTATCTTTCTATCTATCTATCTACTATCTATCTATCTATCTATCTATCTACTATCTATCTATCTATCTATCTATCTATCTATCTATCTAATCTATCTAGTCATAGTCATCATCACCTCACATCCGTCTCAAAAAGTCCAATCAACCATCAGTTCAATAACATTCTCAGCAGGTTAAATGAATTTACTACAGTCTCTGTGCTGGCTGGTCATCACAGGGCAGACTGGATACTTTTTGCAACAAACAATGCTACTTGTACTTCTAACTCACAGCTCATTTACAACATGTACAATGTTTGTATGGATGCAATCTACTGTCTATATATCACTATTCACTACAATATGTAATCACATATGTTCAATCCATCCACTATCTAAATACATTTTTCACTTCTTATATCATATAACATATCTATATATCCGGCTCTCTGTCCATCTATATATCCTCATCTATAATTCCTCAATATTCATAAACATATCTTATGATTTTATCAATATCAACAAACCAAAAACAAACCAACAAAATCCTTTTTCCTTTATCTATCTATCCACTGTATCCTATCTATCGATCTATCTCTCTATCTTCTATCTATCTATCTTCTAACCAACATAAAAAAAAAAAAAAAAAAAAAAACCCCATCCACTGTATCTATCTATCTATCTATCTATCTATCTATCTATCTATCTATCTAGTCTATCATCTCTCTATCTATCATCTAATCTATCTATCTAAATACTATCTATCTATCCATCCACCCATCTAAATCTATCTATCCATCCACTCGATCTATCTATCTATCCTATCTATCTATCTAGACACTACTATCTAATCATTTCATATCTATCTATACAACATCTCTAATCCTATCTATCTATCTTAAAAAACAAAACAGTCTACTTATCTATCTATCTATCTATCTATCTATCTATCTATCTATCTATTCTATCTATCTATCTATCTCATCTCATCTATCTATCTATCTAAATCTATCTATCTATCTATCTATCTATCTATCTATCCTATCTATCTATCTAATCTATCTATCTACTGTACTATCGTCTATCTATCTAACACATCCTATCTATCTATCTATCTATCTATCTATCTATCTATCTTTCTGTCTGTCTGTCTGTCATCATCTATCTATCTATCTCTATTCTATCTATCTATCTATCTAATCTGTCCTGGCTGTCTGTCTATCATTATCTATCATATTCTATCTACTTGATCTATCTATCTATTATCTATCATCTATGCTTTGCTATCTATCTATCTATCTATCTATGCTATCATATCTATCTAATCTATCTATCTATCTAATCTATCTATCCACTGTATCTATCATCTATCTTCATATCTATCTATCTATCTATCTATCTATCTATCTATCTATCTATCTATCTATCCATCCATCCATCCATCCTCTACTCTAATCTGTCTATCTATCTATCTATCTATCTATCTACTATCTCTCTATCTATTTATTATTAATCTATCCAATTTATCTATCGTCTAATCTATCCTATCTATCTATCTAATCCAAATCTATCTATCTATCTATCTATAACTACTAAAAATACATCATCTTCTATCTATCTATCTATCATCGATCTAATCTATTATCCAATTCTATCTATCTATCTCATCTACTATCTATCTATCAAATAATCTATTCTATCTATCTATCTATCTATCTATCTATCTATCTATCTATCTATCTCTCTATCTAATCCCCCCTGTAGTCCACACATCATATCTACCTAACACTAAATACTAATCAAAAACTTATCTATCTATCTATCTAAACTACTCTATACATACAATACATTCTATCTATCTATCTATCTATCTATCTATCTATCTATCTATCGCATCCTCCATCCTCCCATCCATCCTAATCTATCTGTCTATCTATCTATCTATCTATCTATCTATCTATCATATCTATCTCTCTATCTATCTATCTATCTATCTATCTATCTAGGCTTTAATGTATCTCATCTATCCAATTTATCTACATATCTATCTATCTATCTATCTATCATCCTAACTATCTATCTATCTATCGATCAAGTTATCTATCCTATCTATCTAATCTATTTTTTTCCCCTATCTATCTATCTAATCTATCTATCTATCTAATCTATCTATCGATTATCTATCTATCCATTCTATCTATCTATCTATCTATCTATCTAATCTATCGCATCTATCTATCTATATAACCCTGTCTATCATTTGTTTATAGTTACATGCCTATGTATCTTTTTGCTTCTTGTCTTCTCTATTGCTGTCTATCCTGTAGGTGTACCTGTCGCATACTATTTGCCTGTCTCCCTGATATGTATAAAATGATAATAAGCCACAACTCCTCTATTATACGATTAAAACATTAGGAAGGATTGGAGAAGGTAATATGCCAAGCATGTGTGGTGTAGTTCGAAATCCCCATGTCAGTAAGACAGTGCAGATGTACAGAGCCCTACCCTGGGCTGTCATCTATAAACTTCTGCATAAGTGGGTTTTGATGAAATATTTAGTTTCAACGATTTGGTAAACACACACAAATGCAATCAAGTCGCATCCAATTCACAGCTCTTAATGATTATTTCAGATGTTTTCCAAGGACCATCCTATTCTCCCTCTCGCCTGAAGATCACACATTCCAGAATGTAACCCAACCCCCCCCCCCCCCCGAATCAGAGTGGGGGAGATCAGGGGAGCTTGCAGGGAGAAATCAGATACCGTCCCAGACATTGAGACACTGACCAATGTCATTGTAAGTGTGCTTCAATTTGGACCATCTCTGTCTACAGCCTGTGAATCTCCTCAGTTTAGAGAAAGAGGAACGTGGTTGTGTGACACTAAAACAAATACGATTGTTTGGATCTCTCATTTCTAATTTTAAAAAGGCCAGAGATAATAAATGTGAAGATGGATGGCATTTAACACACAAACACAAACACACTCACAGACAAGCCCCCAGCCCCCCCCCCCTTCCAAACCCTTTACTCACATCAACTACCCTTCAATGTGCCATCCCAGCTACTGGGAGCCAGGTGATTATCCTAATTAAGCCTATCTAATTAAATTACTGTCAGCGAGTTGAGCCATGGAAAGAGTCGTTTTCTTAGCTCTGTTGTTGTAGCAGGATCAAAAGTGTGTGTGTTTGTCTTTTCTGCATTTGGTCAATTGGATGGGCCAATCTGTGATTGTTTAAGGAAAAGGGTATATCACAGCTCTGGGAAGAGGCACCTAGTGTCCTAGGGTAGAGGGGGGGCTGAAGTAGCTCCCCTGCATGTGCTGTTTCATGTCCATAGCAAGAGAGGAAAGGGCTGCAAGGGGTTCTAGTTTGGCACCAGCGATGTTCAGTGATCATTGGCCCTCTTCCTCTGTCATGCTTTCCAAGAATTCCTCAGCAGTTATCCCCATCGCTGTAGGCTTCTGATCTACTCCTGGCATGATCATCCTATTATCTCCGGCACCACTGAACAACCTGGAGAGAAGTTCACCTTTATAACAAAAACAACAGCTGCTGCCAGGGGGATGACGAACGCAGTCAGATCGCAGAACAATTCTCTGGTCTAAGGCCCCCCAGGGGATGGCCAGATGAGTAAGCTTTCTCCTGTCTTGGTGGGGTCTCAGAGTTTCGTCACAAGTTTCGATGGATCTGCAGCAAATCGTTATGTCCTCCCCAAAGTCCATCAATCCATCTGTTCCTCTGCGCCTACCACCACTATGGTTCCCTTATACCAGCCAACAGGACCCTGCTCACCCCAGCCTTCTCCATCGTGAGCCCAGGCATCTGGCTCCCACCCTGTTATCACCATGGAGCTTACACAACAGCCTCCTGGGCAACTCTTTCCTCCTCAATGGATACCAGGCACGGTTACCCCTAACACCCAGCAGTATGGGCATTCCTACCAGGGTTCACCTTTCAAACTAACCAATTCTCCACCCCTCACCTGGACTGGTCCCTGGCAAAGCCCAGGTTCTATCTGTGTAATAGGCCCACATATGGCTGAAGTGCCACAGTCACCCAACCGAGATGATCATCACCAGCAAGTGCAGTGAGTAAATGTGGCTGGGTGAATATTCCTCATTTATACCATTCGTATTATTACAGTCCCAGCTATAAGGACTAGGATTCTCTATAGTGTATACAGAGTGAATATTCCTCATTTATACCCTTCATATTATTACAGTCCCGCTATAAAGACTAGGATTCTCTATAGTGAATACAGAGTGAATATTCCTCATTTATACTTCATTAGTATTACAGTCCCCGCTATAAGGACTAGGATTCTCTATAGTGTATACAGAGTGAATATCCTCAATTATACCCTTCATATTATTACAGTCCCTGTATGAGGAGTAGGATTCTCTATAGTGTATACAGAGTGATATCCCTCATTTATACCCTTCATATTATTACAGTCCCCGCTATAAGGACTAGGATTCTCTATAGTGAATACAGAGTGAATAACCTCATTATACACTTATATATTACAGTCCATGCTATAAGGACTAGGATTCTCTATAGTGTATACAGAGTGAATATTCCTCATTTATACCCTTCATATTATTACAGTCCCTGCTATAAGGACAAGGATTCTCTATAGTGTATACAGAGTGGAATTCCCTCAATTATACCCTATTTACAGTCCCTGCTATGAGGAGTAGGATTCTCTATAGTGTATACAGAGTGAATATCCCTCATTTATACCCTTCATATTATTACAGTCCCCGCTATAAGGACTAGGATTCTCTATAGTGTATACCAGGGGCGTATCTAGGGTCTAAGAAGATCCGGGGCACTCCTGGGCACTCCATGCGCGCGCGCAGCGCGCCGCAAAATTTTTTAGGCCACGCCCTTTCTCCGCCCCATTAGGACACACCCACTAAGGACTTAATGAGATGGCCAAAAAGACACAGACAGACAGATAGATAACCACAAACATAGACACACAGCCAATAGTGAATAAACAGACAGAAAGACAGTGAAATAGACAGACAGAGATAGAGATTTGGATAAGAGACACCAAATTAATGACACAAGGCACAGTAAACTGGCATATCATTATATATGGTAGCAATCTGGTAATTTTAAACTTACTGTTGTGTTCAGTTGTAGTCAGTCACTTGGCCATACCTTTGGCCAGGGAGACCTTCTTGTACCTTTTACATGGACCTCTGCCCCTATCTATCTGTCCCTCTCTCCTGTATATCTATCTATCTAACTCTGTATCTATCTATCTATCTAACTCTGCTATATTCTATCTAACTCTGCTATCTACTATATGTCCCTCTCTCTCTCTGCTAGCTTCTATCTATCTAAATCTGCTATCTATGTATCTATCTACTCTGCTATCTATCTATCTAACTTGATCTATCTACTATCTATCTATCTATCTAACTCTGCTATCTAATCTATGTATTAACTCTGCTATCTATCTATCTATCATAACTCTGCTATCTATAACTCTGTATCTATCAATCTGCTATCTATCTATCTAACCCTGCTATCTACTATCTATCGATCTACTCTGATCTATCTATCTATCTTCTACTAACGCTATCTATCTATCTATCTATCTATCTATCTATACTATCTATCTATCTAACTATGCTATCTGTCTATCTAACTCTGCTATCTATCTATCTTAACTCTGCTATATCTATCTATCTAACGCTGCATCTAACCTGCTATCTATCTAGTAGAGAAGGCGGAGCGCAGAGGCCGTCTGTATGTTCTGCGCCGTCGCGCGCGTGACGTCATCGCGCCGGCGTGCGCGTGACTCATCGGCCGACGGAGTCGCCGGGGAGTCCGGAACTAGGGGCACAAGTCAGGAAAACATTCGGGGCACTTTGCAAAACATCCGGGGCACGTGCCCCGAATGTTTTAACGTAGATACGCCACTGGTGTATACAGAGTGAATATCCCTCATTTATACCCTTCGTATTATCACAGTCCCTGCTATAAGGAGTAGGATTCTCTATAGTGTATACAGAGTGAATATCCCTCATTTATACCCTTCATATTATTACAGTCCCCGCTATAAGGACTAGGATTATCTATAGTGTATACAGAGTAAATATCCATCATTTATACCCTTCGTAGTATCACAGTCCCTGCTATAAGGAGTAGGATTCTCTATAGTGTATACAGAGTGATTATCCCTCATTTATACCCCCTTCCCGCTATAAGGACTAGGATTCTCTATAGTGTATACAGAGTGAATATCCCTCATTTATACCCTTCATATTATCACAGTCCCTGCTATAAGGAGTAGGATTCTCTATAGTGTATACAGAGTGAATATTCCTCATTTATACCCTTCATATTATTACAGTCCCTGCTATAAGGACTAGGATTCTCTATAGTGTATACAGAGTGAATATCCCTCATTTATACCCTTCATATTATTACTGTCCCCGCTATAAGGACTAGTATTTCTCATAGTGGATACAGAGTGAATATCCTCATTTATACCCTTCATATTTTTACATCCCCGTCTATAAGGAATCCCCGTATAACTAGGTTCTCTATAGTGTATACAGAGTGAATATTCCTCATTTATACCCTTCATATTATTACAGTCCCTGCTATAAGGACTAGGATTCTCTATAGTGTATACAGAGTGAATATCCCTCATTTATACCCTTCATATTATTACGGTCCCCGCTATAAGGACTAGGATTCTCTATAGTGTATACAGAGTGAATATCCCTCATTTATACCTTCATATTATTACAATCCCGCTATAAGGAATCCCGCTATAAGGACTAGGATTCTCTATAGTGTATACAGAGTGAATATTCCTCATTTATACCCGTCATATTATCACAGTCCCCGCTATAAGGACTAGGATTCTCTATAGTGTATGCAGAGTGAATATTCCTCATTATACCCTTCGTATTATTACAGTCCCCGCTATAAGGAATCCCCGCTATAAGAACTAGGATTCTCTATAGTGTATACAGAGTGAATATTCCTCATTTAACCCTTCATATTATTACAGTCCCCGCTATAAGGACTAGGATTCTCTATAGTGTATACAGAGTGAATATCCCTCATTTATACCCTTCATATTATTACAATCCCGCTATAAGGAATCCCCGCTTAAGAACTAGGATTCTCTATAGTGTATACAGAGTGAATATTCCTCATTTATACCCTTCATATTATTACAGTCCCTGCTATAAGGACTAGGATTCTCTATAGGATGATACAGAGTGAATATCCTCAATTATACCCTTCATATTATTACGGTCCCGCTATAAGGACTAGGATTCCTATAGTGTATACAGAGTGAATATCCCTCATTTATACCCTTCATATTATACAATCCCGCTATAAGGAATCCCGCTATAAGAACAAGGATTCTCTATAGTGTATACAGAGTGAATATTCTCATTTATACCCTTCCACGCTATAGGACTAGGTTCTCTATAGTGTATACAGAGTGAATATTCCTCATTATTACCCTTATTATTACAGTCCCTGCTATAAGGCTAGGATTCTCTTAGTGTATACAGAGTGAATATCCCTCATTTATACCTTCATAATTACGGTCCCCACTATAAGGAATAGGATTCTCTATAGTGTATACAGGTGAATATCCCTCATTTATACCCTTCATATTACAATCCCGCTATAAGGAATCCCCGCTATAAGAAATAGGATCTCTATAGTGTATACAGAGTGAATATTCCTCATTTATACCTTCATATATCACAGTCCCGCTATAAGGACTAGGATTCTCTATAGTGATTTACAGAGTGAATATCCCTCATTTATACCCTCCATATTATTACAGTCCCTGCTATAAGGACTAGGATTCTCTATTGTGTATACAGAGTGAATATCCCTCATTTATACCCTCCATATTATTACAGTCCCTGCTATAAGGACTAGGATTCTCTATACTGTATACAGAGTGAATATCCCTCATTTTTACCCTTCATATTATCACAGTCCCTGCTATAAGGACTAGGATTCTCTATAGTGAATACCGAGGGGAAAATATGGTTTAGCACATTAGCTTTTTTGGCATCCTCTATACCTGCCATGATTATCATCACAGACAATATAGATATCACCTTTACTTCACTTTAGTTATAAAACTTCATTCATTTACCTTCTGTTTTACTTTCCATACTGAGAAATCCACCATTAACATTGACCCTTCATTAGCGTCTTTCTTAGTCTGAACTGGGACACTACCATTGGATCAGATGGAATTTGTTGAATAACATAGGTGTGTGTGTGGATAAATCCCAAAACTGACAAACCACTGCCATGGGAATTGGGACATATCGGGGAAATTTCCGTTACCAGTTCCCTTTACTACAGCAGCATGAAGTGATAACATTGGACCATGTAAGGGGATCGAATGATGGTTCTGTATAAAGAATATATGGAACCATCACTCCTGTGTCCCTAACCGTGCTCACTAAGCTCCCAATCAATTAGAGAAAACAGTAAGTACAGTAGTACTGTATACTCTTCCAGTGATCAGCAATCACCTCAGTTAGCTGCAGGGTTAATGCTTGATAAGATTCTCTGTGCTTGCGTGTCAAGAACGGGCCCCCAAGGGGGCCCCAGGACGGGAACATTTTGAAACAAAACAATTGCTACTTCTAAAGAGGTGGGTACAAACAGTAACGAATAAAGCCCGATACCGTCGGATCCGAAGGGTTATCGGGGCTTTATTGTTACTGTGTGTACGTTCGTTTCGCTGAACGAGCGCGTCGGGCCGACCGAACCGATCGGGTCATCTATCTATCTATCTATCTGTCTGTCTGTCTGTCTGTCTGTGTATCATCTATCTATCTATCTATCTATCTATCTGTCTGTCTGTCTATCATCTATCTATCTAATCTATCTTTCTATCTATCTATCTATCTATCTATCTATCTATCTGTCTGTCTGTCTGTCTGTCTGTCTGTCTGTCTGTCTGTCTGTCTGTCTGTCTATCATCTATCTATCTATTTATCTATCATCTAGCTATCTAATCTATATTTCTATCTATCTATCTTTCTATCTATCTATCTATCTATCTATCTATCTATCTATCTATCTATCTATCTATCTATCTATCTATCTATCTATCTATCTATCTATCTATCTATCTAGTACTGTATCTCTATCCAGTCTCAGCAATCACCTCAGTTAGCTGCAGGGTTAATGTTTATACAGATCTCTGTGCTGCTGTCAATCACAGGGCAGACTGGATACATTTTTGAAACAAAACAATGCTACTTCTAACTCACAGCTCAGTTAACAATGTAACAATGTTTGGTATGGAGCAATCTACTGTCTATATATCTACTATTATCTATGTATCTATGTATCCATCCATCCATCTATCTATCTTTTTCACTCTTATTTATGATATATCTATATATCCGGCTCTCTGTCATCTATATATCTCTCATCTATAATCTATCTGTCATAAATTCTATATGATTTTATCAATATCTCTTTTTCCTTTATCTATCTATCCACTGTATCTATCTATCTATCTATCTATCTATCTATCTATCTATCTATCTATCTACCCATCCATCCACTGTATCTATCTATCTATCTATCTATCTATCTATCTATCTATCTATCTATCTATCTATCTATCTATCTATCAT